>CANPUM010000005.1:1800000-2009000 GCA_947578465.1 Thera obeliscata | reverse complement strand
CACGCTGGCTTTAATCCTCCACTTGGTTAACCACTGTCCTATTTTATCGAGCTCGTTTTGGAGGTGTTTGGATGCTTCTGTAGGGTCCTTGCTACTAGCTAAAATGGCGGTATTATCAGCAAAAAAATTTAAAAATTAATATTTAAAATCCAACAGAGGCAGATTGTGGTGCAAAAAAACAATAAAATAAAATAAATAAATATTATGGACAATTCACACAACACTACCCAGCCCCAAACTAAGCAGAGCTTGTAACTTTTTGAACAAGAGCAGTGGAAAATCTGTTTACCAGTATGACGTATACTAAGTCACGTGTAAAAGAGCCATTTGTATTAATTTCTGTCCACGTGCACGTCATGCGCAGAGTTGAATACGGTCAGACATATTTTTGAAGCATTCAGGAAATTAAAACCGAATGAAGACAAACACTGCTGAAAAGCGAACTTAGCAATACATAAGTATTTTATATATATAACATGCAACATAACATGTTACTACGAGTGTTACACTGTATAAGTAGAGTTCTAATTTGTATTTCATACAAAAACTCGATAAATGATCGGTCGAGAATTCACAATGAACCTCTTAATGCCTACTATGAAGCAGATAGATCATAAAATAGAGGAGGAAGTTACCACCTAGTAATTCTTTTTTTTTTCAGTTCATTCATAAAAAATAAATGTTACGGCGGTAGTGAGCCATTGTTTTGGTGAGATGCAAACAGGATGAGTTTCTTATTATGTTGTCTATGGACGACCTATGGTGTGAAAATTGTTAGGGATATTCCATTTCGAATTGAATTTCTGATTTTAGAGATTTTGTTTCTTACTTTAATTTTTATTAATAAATAACATCAAACAGTTGTATTTTATTATTATTAACAAACAACTCGATATAAAGATTCTTGCCATACCTAGCCTAATTATAAATCGGTGCGTGATTATGTAGGCATGTTGAGCGTTTTGTTTAGATGCGCGAGCACGCATGAGTCCTTCCTTTTCGCCTGCTAACGATATACGCTTGTTATTGCATCATCTGAGTAGGTACCTAGTTTGTAAACTTCTGTAGTTTTACACAGATTACGAAAAAGGTAAAAATAATAGAATTATATGCCATCTTGAGGCCTCTACCGCACTTTAAAGTTTTGAAAATTTTACGATTTTACAGAACTTTTCTATGTAACCTAAAATAATACAAAATTCAATAATACTGAAAACTGAAATACTGAAACGGAACCCGCGGCTTAGTCAGCTCTGCACGTATTGACTATGTCTTTCCTGTGGATTAGGCCGACTAAGCTGTCAGGAGGGTATAATGTGCTGGACAATAGGGTGTCCCGTCCATGTATGAGATTTTTTTTTTTTCAAGGTAGACTAACGCAAGAGGTATCTATCAGTCCAAGTAAATCTAGTACGGCGTGATACAACTAACAAGCCGCACGAGATTTACTTAGAACGACGAAACTGTATTCTTCTATATGTTTCTTGATGTTTCTGTAAGCTCTATTATTATGTTACTCGATAGAGTTATTCGTGCGACTGTTATCGTGGTTGTGAGATGACTGTGGGGCGCACGGAGGCGTTTCAGTCGAACAGGAACGCGGCTGTCGACCGACCAATGCTAGCTCTGGCCCGCTCTGCTCTAACCGCGGTACTTGTATTTGCGGCGTTTGCGAGTGCAATAAGATGGAAGATTCTACCAAGGTAACCCATGGCCTATATTATGTAGTAGAAGGATGATATACACACCTATATTTTTTTCTACGTTTGAAGACAACTCGACTCTCCACTTCTGCCAAATTAACTCATAAAAGGTTTTAGGGATGACTAAACGATCAATCAATTATTCGACAGTTGCTTAATTCAAATTGAGCAAGGAAAAAAAATATTCTAAACAAGTGCCAAATATTTGATTGGTTGATTAGTAATTGAGGTAGATAAAAACTTCAATGCGAAACCCTTTTCCCAACATAATAACTTGTATCAAGCACACAATAACTTGTGACAAATCTTTGCTATAGTATAGTATTCGACGCTTTATCCCGGTATTATTTGCCCATAGCCTGCCTATTATTGCATGTACATCTGGGTTTAGTGACATGGAACGGACATTCAGACTACCAATTCAGACTGGCCACTACTTATTCCAGTTGGGACACATTTAAAAAAAAATGAATAATCTAATTGTTCGCCTTGGCTATGAACTTTCTCTTCAATTTTTATTGGAAACGCGCTCAAAGTCTATTCAGTTGATACGAGCAACTGACAGAAAAGCTTAGTTAAATTGCAATTAGTTCCCCTTTGTTCAACTGAACAGATAAATTAGTGGCGTTTTTGAATCACTTTTGAATTTTCTGTAGTTATTTCTTTCTGTGCAAAGACGTAGCTTAGAAACGATATCGTGTCGTGCCGTCTATCACTTTCATTATAGATATAAAAATTATGAACACCATTTTTAAAAACCATGATGCCTTGACCGTTGAATTTTTAGTAGTCTAGAACTTCCTTATTCTTGAACCGTTGTAGTTTGACATTTCTAATGCACGTTTCCTATATTGCACGAAGTATCGTCGGCCGTTTGTTATGTGGCTTCTAAACGGGCTATGTTTTACTGCAATTTGTGGTTGGCAACTATTGGTGTCCCTCTCTTACTCACATGTTAGACAGGGACACCAATAGTTGCCGGCCACATATTGCAGTGAAAATATGGCCCGTCTAAGAGCCGCTTCAGACTCTTATCTCATTGGTTATTATATCAGTGACAGTTTCAATCAGCCAATGAGAAGAGAGATTCGTTCGTTACGAGATATTTCTTTATAGATTACGCAATGTCATTGGAACAAAAAGTTCAACGCCCTATTTAACAAGAAAACCACTTTTTAAAACCAGTTCCTTTAGTCGGTTCTTCGGACATGTTATAGGCACAAATTAATGATGTAGGTAGGTAGCTATACGAGAATTCGATTGTACGTTTTATTATGCAATTATGTTTGACGACTACATACCTACGCAGATTGACTGTAGTTATATTTTCAAATAACTTTAGCTTTTTATTGAGAAAATAAGGAGTACGTATTACGTAGCTGCTATAATTTCTTTGATATTAATAGGAAGTTACATTATATTATTTAACACCTATGTGAAAATAATAATTAAATTATTTTTTCCACTTGCGTATAAAGAAACTTAAATTTTAAATAGTCTGCTTATTGCCAATGCAGCTTGTAAATTCAAAAAAAAAAATTATATTATGTATTATACCTACTTACACCTAAGAACTATGTATGTACAAATCATGACATGTGTACAGAAATAAATAAATTGAGTATTGATTAACACGATAAATTAGACTGAATACACAGTTTTTACTCCTCTAGAACAATATGGCGAAAATATTCAAAGCCAAATTATCAATACAACATTAAAACACTATCTTATTTCAAACCCCTCCAACAAATAAAATAAAACGTAATAAATCCAAAAGCTTGTTCAACAATCAACACAACAAAATGCCTACTTAAAATCGAATAATGGAGAGTAAAACAAGATACCGATAATAGGGTTGTCTATCGTAAAAGTTATTAAACATTGCTACTATCATAAAATGATTCATATTGCAGGAATGATAGTGTCAGAATGTTATGAGTTATCCATCAGAGTGAAGAGTGATGTTTATATGCTATGTTAATGTGTTTGAAAGAGATACTTACACAATATCACACACATCATAATGTTGGTAACTATGAGGTATTGACCCACCTTACAATTGATTATTTTAGAGCATTATTTATTAGAAATGTATGATGTTTTAGTGTAAGATAATAATTATGATAAACAAGAAGTCCATCCAAGATAAAGGTGATTTTAATTAAAAACAAAAATTAACTCTCTATGAATTAGAGATGACAATATTTTTTGTATTACCTATAATAATTATACTTACATAAAATATATCAGAGGCTAAGCCAAGTACTGAGAATACTGAAAACAGAGATCAATAGAGTAAAACATGAGAGGTAGGTACACATTGTAAGCATAAGCCTACCTACCTATTGATTTATATTTTTAAAATATTTAGTAGCGAGTAACACCAGTGCAATACGATAGGGGTTTTTTATTCATTCAAAAATAATATAAGACTTTGAATTCAAACGAAAATAAAGGGCATTAGTGGCTCGATTATATTACGAACAGACCACTGCGTCACTTGCGATGCGACCTCTTTTATATTTTAAGTGAAAAATACTAGCTAACTTTAATCTCACTTGAGAAAGGGCTTTTTAAATCGGTATCTTACCCATTTAAAAAGTCCTTTCTCAAGTGAGATAGGGTTTAAAGCATAAGTGTACATACAAAAACACCGACTACCAATAAACTAAACTACACTATCAAAGCGATTACAGATTGGGCGTATTTTATTCAAAAATTCTAAACACAATGTGACAAGAAAAAAAATTAGAACGGACGTTTTACACAGGTTTTAGTCAAATTTAAACCAATCCTTCTCAATATTATTTTTTACAGCAACAATCTCATCGAAATCGGAACTTCCCATCAAAAATTTTGCTGTATTTTTTTATGTTTTTAAAACAAAAATATATCTTACGAAGATTTAGGTGCGATAAAAGCCGGACTAGATTGTCTGTGTCCCGGCTTCTGGTGATAATGGTAATAGTTTAAGCACTGTTGTACAACCATTTCTATATCCCACTAATATTATGAATGTGAAAGTTTGTAAGTATGGATGGATGGATGGATGGATGTCTGATGAATGATGTTAATCCCTTCCACACTGTAAAATTAAAATCTAACTGATTTGTAAAAAATACAACCCAATTTATGATATCTTCTTTTTTTGGAAGTTGGATAATGAGTCGCTTCTATAGAACTAAGTAACTAGGTTAGAAGCTGAGACACTGGGTCCAGTCACTTGAATCGTATAAAAAAACCGCAGCGATCAATTGCAACCGAATCAACCACGTGCGACCGAACTGTTAATGCGACTTAGATGACACGTCGTCAGTCGCCTGGAACTGCGCATTTCTGGACGTGGAAAACCAAGTTTTTAGTTCATAAACGGTTTGAAGTGGATTTGTTATTGATTAACGATTGGATGTAAAACGATAAGCGTTTTATTTACAAACCAGATAATTTTGCTCGTTAAATGTTTATGGACGGTTTATTGTGGGATTCATTGGTTTCATATGTCACTTGCCTTTTTATTAGGCAGGGCTGGCTGACCCCTGAGAAAGGATCTATGATGGTTGTACGTGATTGTTATCCTGCAGGCCTTAGTGTTTGGAGCTTACTCGCTCAGGGTGTATGGTACAGAAAGATACAGCTCATGTTACATAAAAACAAAGAAAGATGACGCTTACCACAAGGACGTAAGAGCGAGCAGTGTATAGTCTGATAGTATCCTTGTGTACCAATCTACCAACCCAGGGGTTATCAAAATCTGTAGACAAATCAGCAGCATGAAAGTGATTTTTGTAAATTGGCTAGATATCCTCTTTCTGTTTGTCAAACACGCCTGCTGCGGAAAAGACAAATTGTACGAAAATTCCATTAGTTTGGCGAGAGGATCTGTCAACGGTGATAAAGTTACTTTCCCGGGCGAAGTCTACTGCCAGTCGCTAAGACAGAATTAGCTAATCATCTTTCACTAGTTCTTTTAACCAATACAAGTCCTCAAAGTGAACTAGAAGTAGAAGTAGGATTCAAATAAACTGGATAATCACGTTTTAGATCTTTGTTTTTGGTTCCCTGTTCAATTTGACAGGCCGTGGTTTTTTCTTCTTCTTAATTATGGTATGGCATCTGTCCATTTTGGATCAATTTTGCCAGAGTCAAGTGAGGATACCTATACTACTTAAATAAAATAGTTTTTAGTCAAGTCAGTCAATAGACAAGTCGACATGACACGTGACCCACTTGTCGCTTCCTTCACGTCGGTAATAAAGTCAAATGGTTTGTATACTTGTACTTGTACCTTTATTTTGTGAATAGCCAAGGACTAGATAGAACTCTTTTTTTTTGGCGTCGAATGTTTTTAAGCATTTGCGATTAGAACTCATTGGAATTTATTAAGGTATTTATCGCGTTTATTACCTTATTTTATTTATATAATTGGTAAGTATATGAACTGCACTATAGCCGAAACGTCGAAAATAAATAAAATACGGTAAAAACATGGTAAATACGATAAATACCCTTGTTTATTAGATTCAATATGTGTTACGATCATAAAAGTTTAAAAATTACTATGGGCAGTGTTTGATCATCAGTACAAGATTTAAAGAAACATTATATAATCTTTTTGTGCCTTAAGTTTAGGTATAAAAACATGAAAATATGAAATAATATCCACATGACTGCTACGTTAGAAAAGAGGGGTAGTCAAGGGCACGTCGTAAAACTTAACGAATACCGATATTTTGCTGTCCCTAGTTGTCTATAAGTATGACAGGTTGCAAGCCCATCGACAAAATAATATTTTTTGTCAAAATCATACTACATTACTTATTATAAAAAAATGTATAAAAAATCTTCAAACTTAAATATAAGCTTATTAGTAAATTATGCCGAATCCAATACAAGTCTTCCTCAAGTATCTTTTGGGAGGGTAATGTCATTTTAGTGTGAGTGGAATAGGTATATTAGTACGGGAGCTAACAGTCAGATGAGATCAAAGGGCGAGCGCGTGGTTTGAACGCGATCTAGTGAGTTTTTTTTTATACGTCATTAATCGTAATCCCCACCGAGAACAAATATTTGTGTGGTGAACGCAGATGTTTGTTATCTGTCCAGGTGTTATACATTGTATTCTAAGTACCTATATTGTTTTGTAAGTTATGTATTTACAAAAAAAGTATACACTCATATGAATTATTGCAATTATTATATTATTATGTTACATGGTGAGGTCTTAAAGTAAAAAATGGTGAATACATAATAGTATAAGTATTATAATATCAGCTATCTGGTTCCCATAGTATCTACCTAATTTGGGGCTAGATAGTGCTGTATGGATTGTCCACAATATTATTTATAATTTATTTATTTATGGTACAGTGTGGGCAGTTTTTTTTTATTTATCTAAAGGGCTTTGTCGCTAAGCGACCACACTCGAATCAAACGAATTTATTTCTTATAGCTTTATTAGGTTGGTACCACAGCCACATAGGTACCTACCACCTTACCTATCATAATTCAAGCATGGACTAAGCATACTTATATCAATATAAGTTTTTTTTAAATGTGAACAATTCACATTAGTAGGTCTAGAGAGCAAGCTTCATGGAATTTCATTTCATTTCATTTGTTTATTTACTTAAAAACATGGTATGGGAAAGTACATAGATGTCAAAAGTATTAATAGTATCACATATTTTTACTATTATGGTGTGCAAAAATTTAATTTGGAGGACACAAGTACATTATAATAATATTGAAATTGTCAAAAATAAAATTGTAGGCATGTCAAATCTGTTAGGCACATGAATAATCAAAATTAATTAATTTAATTGTATACAAAAATTATATAGTATAATAATAATAATATGAAGTAAACATGTCAAATTGTTTTTAATAATGGCATGAATACCTATATTATATTTGTTAAGTGAAACCCACCTCGTTAGACTTAGGCACCGGTCTAATGATAGGAAAGTTCCTGACGACACATACATCGGGGTAAGTCAATGGCTCTCCGCGCCTAACAGATAATAATATCAATCAAGCGCTCGAGTGGTGAATGAAATGATTACGAAACAAACGATCGTTTGTTCCACGCTGTGAATGAATGAAACGCAAGCAAGATCCACCAAACAGAAAAGGTGTATCTGCCAATTTAGAGTTTTTCATTTCGATGGGGATTTTAGCGTAATAAGCTTAGTAGTTTTATATGAGTAGAGTACATATAGATTTACGGGATCGTAATTCAGTAGGTAAATAAAATAGTATGCTATTAATAAACTTAACTTTATTATAATGAAAATGCAGGAAATTCTGTTGTTATCTAAAATAAAAATAAAACAAAAGTTATCTTACACTAGCTTAATTTGACAGCTATTTCTTTATTAACGAAAATTACGAGGACGGCTGCACTTAAAAGTGCTGTTTAATTAATGAAACAGCAGAATCAACACCTAATCTAATTAAGTAGGTACCTACTATTTACGTGAGGAGCCAGGAATGGGAGCGTTCAATACAATACAATTTACAGGTTATGTCTTGAACAAAAGTAACAATAATCCTTTTGAATTCTATATTGATAAATAATGTTTATATTAGTTTATAATTATTAAGTTTAATACAAATGTAACATGCCAAATAACGTTATATTTGTAAATCATATTTTGTAAATAGTGTAATAAAAATAAATATGTAATCTTAAACAAATATTTTGCTTTTTTTATTACCCGTAAAAAGTAAACATGCCGTTCGCACCTATTGTTCATGATTTATACAGCATCAAGAATACATTTATGCTCATGCCCCTATTTACGGGATGCTATTATTATATAATGTTTTCCATCATGGTTTGAGGGCATCACGTTGTCATCGGCCTGAAGAAGTCCACTGCTGAACATTTTTAGGAAGAACTACTACGAGACTTTATATTTTATAAACGCATATTATGTTTACAATATAGAAACTCGTTGGTAAACGACTGGAATCGAACCTGTAATCTTAGGGTTATAGAGGGCTTAAAATCGTTCTTCCAGGAAATGTATGGATGAAGCATAATACAGCAGTGGACTTCTTCAAATCTTTTTTAAATCGAGTCTACAAGAGAGTTTTTTTATGAAACAACGGGATATTTACTATGATAAAATTTTAAGCTGACTTCCATACTAACCAATCCATAGGAATTATCTATATGTGTAGAGAACACGCAACAGTATACGCACTTATATTATACTTTACTTTGCACACAATCTTTATTAATACTAATACTTATACTAATACTTATAAATAACTATTATGTAATATTATATTATAGTTTTGTAATTAAATGTACAAAATGGTAAACATTATGTGCATTGGTGTGGTGTTACCACCACATCAATGCACATCTTATTGATTTCTTATATAGTAGGGTAAAAACTTTGGATCCACTTTTCATAATTTTGGAAGTTCATGTCGTCATGATAGTCTCCAGTTTTCATACCTGATTTGAACGCCAACAAGGCGTTTGGCACAAAACCAGCCTCCGATCCAGCATGAACAATAAGAACACGCTCCTTCTTTGAAATTGGTTTTTTTAAACCCTTCGTAGACCCATCGGTCTCTGCTTTCGGGGTTGAATGGGATGAGTGAACGTAGGTCTCATCTGTATAAACAATGGGCCTCCCTTCTTCTCGGTACTGTTGTATTTTTCATAAATAATGTATTCTGAGAAATCTGACAGCAGTGGTCTCTATCAATACTTTTTTATTGCTCTCGGTGGCTTTCCTTTTGAATCCCAGTTCCCTGATGATGCGGCGGAGACTCTTTTCTGAACCTTGAAAGTTAATGTTGGCTCGTAATTTTACAAGAAGTTTATTTATGGTGGGCAACTCATTTTCAGTTTTATGAAAATTATGAATGCACCGTTTTATCACGCCCTTATCGAAATCATCAATACCTGTGACTGGTTTTATTCTTTGTCTCTTTTTGCCAGGTGTCTTGAATGCCATTTCATATGTTACAGCGTTTCACTGATCGCCATCGCCATCACGCTAGATGTGCGCAAGCTATAAAAACCAGACGTTTGTTCGCTAACAAAGAGGGCTCGAGTCTTTCATCGCAAAAAATGCGGGAAAGTCTAAAAATAGATCCACTAAAACCACGGAAGTTTTATGCAAAAATCGGAAAAATGTAAAAAGGTTGGTCCAATTAGTATTCCATGCGAGTCATCTCGAACCTGAATGAACCTTGCAATGTATATTCTACATACAATTCCGTACCTCCACTTTAGACCCGGTAGTAGGGTACTCTTAAAAAATGCTCGTTAGTCTTCCTATTTTGTTCAACAAAGTATTTTCTCATAACAGCTCAGGCACTCTGAATCAGCTCTTCATAATATATCTAGAACACGTTTTCAGGTCTCAAACAAGTGAAGCACTACAAATTTCATTTCCAATCAGCCTCCGGAAATTGAATGACATAATTATTTCGCGCACAATTTAATAACACCTTATTAATTGGTAACCAGAGACCTTGCTTCCATATTGAATTTAATGATCGGCACACAATGGAACGTTTCTATTATTAAAAACGATAAATAAAAAAAATAAAATAAAAAAAAATAAAAAAGCCTATTTATTCCAATTTAACAATATTCACATAATACTTAATTATTATAGTTCATTATCACATGCATTTCTAAAAATGGTAGGTATATTCACATTTTTTATTTGTATAATCTTGTTATTATTCATTTATTAATTCATACATAAACGATACGATACAAAATCTGAACAGGGATAGACAAAGAAGAAGAATACCTCTCAGTCCAGTTGCTCAGTTATAAGTGTTATCAAAAAAGTCTGGTTCCCATATTACAAGCTCTGCTTATTTTATCAAATTGAGTAAGGTCTTACAATTGACAACCAGCTCAGTCTTTTCACTCTCATTTCCCCAGTAGGGGATGATGAGCTTTTGTAACATGGAATAATAGCTACTGCAAGTGGTGGGCATGAGTTAAATAACACGAGTCAATTTGAAAAAAATAAAAGATTAGTTTTATCTGAGATCAGTTAAAATGGAGCTGATGAGATTTCAATAAGGATTTTCATTGTTGTTGATCTCAAAAATCTTTTAATTTTGACACGAGTAGAAGAACTATTTTGCTGACTTACTTAATTTACAATTGCAGAGCTGAGACCGGAAGATATCCACTCCGTTGAGATTGTTGGCGGGTCCACTAGGATTCCAGCGGTGAAGGCATTGATTGAACAAGTGTTTAACAAGACAGCATCCACCACCCTGAACCAGGTGCGTCACAAACTAGTTCATAAGAAACTAACATTTCTTTTGAATGTCATTATAAGTAAAAACTCCTATATTTGGTATGGTAAAACTCACTTGGGTAAAAAAAAACTAATGGCAGAAGCAATAAGCTGGTAACTAATAAACAGGGTGGTTTTTAACATTCTGGTGAATATCACTCAGGCCGTTAATTGAACTGCGCCGTTTTATTAGCAGACTTCAAATTGAAAAGTAGGACATTCTAAATTTGGTTGTATTTTTTTTGTTACTTTATAACTCCGGCATTTATGAGCTGATTTGAATAATTCCTTTTTATCTGTAGGGTCTGAAAGGTTAAGGTGAAAGGTCTTCCAGATTGGTCCCATAGAAATTTACATCTTTTATTATTTTCAAGGATTTTGATAATAAACAAAGTGTCCATTGTCTGTGTATGTTTGCGTTTAACCTTGATCTAGGTTGTGTCAACAAGAGTGGCCCTATTTACCATCTCGGATATGACGTAAAGAGTTATTTAAGTCAGATAAAAATCCACCCTATATAATAACATTACATCTTACATTTTCACTCACCTGAGAAGTATAACCAGCATCATAAACAGAGCTACTAGGGCTCCTATCATGATGAAAATGTTCGGCAAATCCGCCAATGTCAACCCCGTAGACCCCATTATCACTATACTATCTCAACACTAAAGAACACACTGTAAAATGATAAAATTAGTTCTAAGTACCTACATAAAGTAAGATCGCGATAGTTTAATAAGTACTATGATACCATATTTTTGTTATTTTGACCCAATAATCGTTTGATTATAATAATCTTCAGATATCCGATGAAAAATTATATCCATCTCTTTTTTTTTAAGCATGTATGTATTTACAACAAAAAAAATAAGTATTATATCTGATATCTGCTTCCCATAGTACAAGCTCTGCTTAGTTTGGGACTAAAATAGTGTTGTGTGAATTAACCACATATTTTTTATATTTTTTTTGACGATCGTGGCTTAGCACTAGGTAAGTAGCTTTTGAATTTTAGAACCCAAACGATAGGAAATCATAATGGGATACTTTTGTAGCCCCAAATTCTTATGATTATAAAATTTAAAACTGGACTCCAGAACAAGAGAAATCACAGGTTTTGACAGTTTTAGTACGCTATTTAAAAATAGCCCTTCTTCTAAAATGATTTGGTCAGGCGCATCGCGTTTCTCTGCATAGCAACGCGAGCTAGTACCTAAGTTATTTGATATCTTTAAATTTGATTTAACAGACAGATTGTCGCGTGCGATACATCAAAATTTTAGTATAGTGTTTGCGAGTCTATTGACCGTAGAACTAGCTACATACAATTTGAAAAAATTTGACATTTCTGCCAAAACTTTTTGGTACCTATTTGTTTGTTTTACTCGCTCATTTTGACAGATTTTCAGTTTCTGATTGTTGGAAAAGCTGCGGTTAGAGAACCAGTTTGTTGCCTGTGTGGAACATTTTTCGTTTTCTATAGCAAAAAGTTAAGTTTTTAACTGATTAGCGTTTGAAAGCGAACTTTTTGACCCAGGTACACGGCTATCTTCGATTCTGTTGACAGCTACTTAAGGTGAACATAGCCGTGCGATACACCATTAGAAGCGGCCTGCGAAGCCCTACACATAGGACTAGCACCGGGGTTCACTCGTCATACAGAAACTTAGAAAAAGTCTAAATCGTATGTAACGGTCTGCAGATAGCTCAACCGATTGTTGTGTATTTTGAACATTTAAGGCTCGAACACACCAGTTCGCTGGCGGTAGCGATCAGTGAAACGCTGTCAAATATCGCTGTCAGATTTGAGATTTGACAGCGATATTTGACAGCGTTTCACTGATCGCTGCCGCCAGCGAACTAGGTGTGCGCAGGCCATTAGTAAATATTTGTTTTTGTAAGTTTCTTTTTGTTAATGAAAAAAATTGTTTGCTAATCAGCTTATATCATTGTTGACGGTTGTCAGCTTCATAAAGTTTTTCATTAGGTTATATCATTTTGTACAGACAAAATCAAAAATCAAAATCAAAAGTGTATTTATTCAGTAGGATTGCAAGAATCACTTTGAAACGTGAGGCCAGTTCTACGCGACCAAACCTAGAAGAACAGGCAAAACTTACCACTTTTCACATCACTTTATTCAGACACTTTACCACTTTTTGGTTACAGATCTACAGGATGTTCGATTATAACTATTTATCGCAGAAGCATTTGAAAGGGCTTAGCAAATACAAGGTAAGGTTTATTTAGAAGTATATGAAACACAGCGATGCTGTTTCACGGCAGGAATAGGAATGGTGATAGAACGCACCCCCACGAGACACGCAAAAAGAGCTCTACTACTACTTGTTGTGATGCCAATTTTTACGTTAGTTGTTATCATCAAGCTTACGTTATTTATCTATTTTTGCTCCTGTTTTTTTTTCAGTACAGTGCTATAGACACAAGTCCGCTGAGTAATTATGTAATGCACCCGACATGGAACACCATAGTCAAAGTGAGTATTCGTTTGTGTAAAGAAAATATTATAATATTTATTTGTCATAAGTATACGTAAAACAAATACAATAAAACACTTAGAACGGACAACTGTAGGCCTACCAAAAGCTCTGTCTGGCTCTGGTTTTGAGGCTGTGTGAGTGCTAACCTGTGTGTTATACTGTATGTGACGTTTCGACTAATGATTTATTTTGACCGCACTCACATAGACACAAAACCAGAGTCAGACAGAGCTTGTGGTAGGAAGACAGGTAGAAAATAGAGGTACATTTAGCACTGTAGACCCGATTATAGCCCTCCAGCAAGATGGGGCGACGATCTGTGAAATGTAGCTGGCAAGCACTGGAGGAGAAGAGCCGAAGACGGGGTTCAATGACGCGTTTTGGGAAATAAATCACAATGTACTGTTACTGAATTTGACATGGAATTGACGAGAACAGCTCTTTTAATTTCCAAGGGTTAAGGGGTCCAACCCAACTCAGCTAATAAAAAACTTTATTGTATGATGGAAATTAGAAACCTACAGCTAACCTTGTGCTTTTAGAATACCAAAAACGCCTAATAAACCTAGTACCATTATACTATATGAAACTAGAATTGTTGGCTTGTCTCAGCTCAATTTAGAAGAACTCTATTTTCTACCCTGTGAGTAGTCGATTACGACAACAAGGCATTATTCCTTGTCCCCCGTGGTGAGCCTTGCAGAACAGCTAAATCTTTACTATTAAAAACGCCTACACATTCCACAAGACGATATAATGGCTCCTTCACTGTTCACTCCATGAAACTTTGGAACTGTCTTCCTCATACCATCCGTGCGAGTCCTTCGCTAGGTATTTTTAAGCGCAGAGTCAAAGAGCATTATCTTTCCTTATAAGTATACATTAGTTTATATATAATTTGTATATATATTATATGTATAGTATTAGTATATATCGTTATTCATGTATGTATATACTTATTTATTGTGTTATTAATACATTTTACTTATATTATAATAATATTGTAATAGAACTAAGCAAGGTACTACTTCATATTTTGTAATTAATTGGTGTAAAATGAAAAGGGACATAACCTGGCCAATAATATAAATGTTTGTGGATTTTTACTTAGTCCCACAGGTCTACGTAACATAAAAATCTTCTTGTTACAATGTTACTAATGGGCCCCACACTATAACGATTAATCGTAGTGTTCAGATTTTTTTATCGTAGATCGTACGATAATCAGTTCGAACTACCGTCCGATCGTAGCGATTTGTCGTGTCGCGTGTGTAGGGCCTAACATGATTTGTAAATGTATATAGCTTTGGTACCTACTGTTTAGTAATCACGTATAATCTAAAATTCTAAATTATGATCGCTTTCAAATCGCTAGAGACGAGTATTATTGAAATACATGTATGTTAAGGTATAGCAAATAAGTTGAATAAATAAATAAATTGTAAATAAAATAAACTTTAATTTAATTAATTCTAAATTGATATGGGCAGAATTTACCTTCCAGATAAAAAAAGAATTTAAGGTTCATAAATGATGGAGGTATGCAGTAAAAAAACGTCTGAACCGCCATCAGTCACGAGCAGAGATATCTTGCGCGCTCTCTTAGTTTGAATATTGGGAACGGCGATAAATGGAGATATAGAATATAGATATAGATAGATGGTCCTAAGCGTTAGCGAAGGAATCAAAAGAGCAAAAGGTGAAAAATCTTTGCACTCGAGTGCAACACGTAACTTTTCATCCCACCTCAGCGAGGAAATGACTAAATACCAAAAAGAACATGGCGCGACTAAAAGTAACACACCAAGAAGGTGCCAGACCCAAAGACACTTACCAAACTAAATGAATGGGTGGAAGAACTACAAGTGTACACAACAAAGAAGAATATTGTCTGTTTAGTTGTCGGGAACAAAATTGACGGGGTAAGACAGCTTAAAAACTCTGAATACATGTGTTTCAAAAGGCAATAGGGATCTATGCACTTGTCAAACTACTGTTTCCTGATATACTACCAGCTACCTTGACCCAAGTGATTGTGGTGGATTCTGACTTGACCTTCCTTTGTGATATCGCTGAGCTGTGGATGCTGTTTAGGAATATGACTAATCAGCAGGTTAGTTACTTTATTTCCAACTCTACTGCAAATTTCGGCAAATTCATCATCCGCGCTTGGTGTGCGGACTGGTTTCCGCAAGTAGGCCGCTGGCGGGCCCTTTTGCGTGACGCTTGACACGTGTTGCTCGAACTTTTTTAGGCTCTACGACACGCCGGTTTCCTCAAAATGGTTTCCTTCACCGTTTTAAGAGTACCTACTGGCATAGTGCACATAAATTTTTCGACAGAAAACTCATGGTCCATGACCTACCAGATAGAAATAGAAATAGAATAGAAATGTTTTATTCAGAACAAACATTTCTATTCTATTCTAGATGGACCGACGACATTGTTAAGATCGCGGGAAGTCGATGGATGGAAATGGCTCAGCATCGTTCTTCCTGAAAATGTGTAGGGGATGCCTATGTGCAGTGGACTTCTTCAGGCTGATAATGATGATTATGATGAATTCCACCTAAGACTACGTCCTTCCTTATGCTTGTTTTTCTCTTCCAGCTCATAGGCCTTGTAGAAAACGAAAGTAATTGGTACTACGACGACCAAGCCAAGCGCTGGCCGGCACTAGGCCGCGGGTACAACACGGGAGTAATGCTACTAGACCTCGGCAAAATACGAAAGAACATTAACAGCAAACGACAAACCATAGTCAAAAATTTTCATGATTCTAAAGACCAAAACATTCGCTAGGGATAGAATGACGAAATTTAGGGAATTCAGCATCCCCTAATAAAATTCGAGGCTCCTTCTCAGCAATTTTTTATAAGTTGAATTCACCCATCATGCTTAAACGGCCGATGTGTGAAAATGTCTCCATTGTCATATTCTTTTATTAAAGCTGGCGAGTGGGGTGAACCGTTTTATTATTCCCCGTGACAGGATCACCGTATTTTAATATCAAAATGGCTTTCGTTACACACCCTAGATTATTATGCCAACTTTACATAGATCGATCTAAATTATAGGACTTGGCAAAAGACTATTTAAAGAAAGAACAAGTATCCCCTTTATTTTCTCAATGTGGACCAAAATACGTTTGACACGCCAACAATCTGATGTGCGGCTACTAACGATCAATCTATGTCAGAACTGACCTTATCCTAAGTATATAGGTACATTATTTGAAGGCCTACGTGTTATGACTTACGGAACTGAGACGTGGCCGCTAACTATTGGCTTCGTACACAAGCTCAAAGTCGCGCAACGAGCTATGGAGAGAGCTATGCTGAGAGTTACACTACGTGATAGAATCAGAAATGAGGATATCCGTAGAATAACCAAGGTCACCGACATAGCTCTTAGAATTAGTAAGTTGAAATGGCAATGGGCAGGTCATATAGCTCAAAGAACCGACAACCGTTGGGGAATAAGGGTTCTCGAATGGCGACCACGAACTAGAAGACGAAAAGTACGGCGCCCACCCACCAGATGGACCGACGACATTGTTAAGATCGCAGGAAGTCGGTGGATGGAAAGGGCTCAGAATCGTTCTTCCTGGAAATGAGTAGGGGAGGTCTATGTCCAGCAGTGGACTTCTTCAGGCTGATGATGATGGTGATGATTATTCATCGCTAGATAAAAATAATAATAATCTCGAATTAATTATTTTTTCTTTTACAGGTAAGTTCGAGATTTGTATTTCAACACGTGTCAAAGGTACGTCTTGGCCAGGGACATAACGTAGAGAATGTGCGTAGGCGAGCTGTTTTCTTCATGTTTATGTGCTGGTTAGGTAAACACGTTGGATCTACAAGAAATTATGCTGTAGAATACCAAATAAAATACGAAGGTCATTTTTGTGTTAATTTTCGAAACCTGCATGAAACAATAAACAACTGAATAAATCTACTAATTAGCAAATTACATAAAACCATACCTCTCCGGAATTTCCCGTAGCCAGAAAATATGTCATTTTTATAAACTAGGTCAATAAGTTCACATCTTTTTAACACACTCAAATAAAAAAAGAGGAGGTTCTCAATTAGCTTGTATTTTTTTATTGTTTGCTTTCGCATAAGTTCGTCTTTGGGTGTGTAGTTCTGTCCAACTTTCATAACTGGAACATTAATTAGCTAGCTTGGATCTTCGAGAACATCTTGCCTAAGAGCGCATAGCTTTTGCTGCATCATCGGTGCCACATTTCTCAGAGTCGGCTAATGCAAACGTAATGGGATATGTAGATGAGATAACTGCGAACAATGTCACATTACTGTAATAGAAGTTGTTTTATTTTGCTGAGACGATAAAGTCGTTGTTTTCTCTTTTTATCCAGCATTTTTCTAACGACATTGTTAAGATCGCGGGAAGTCGATGGATGGAAATTAAAACTTTTAAGACACCCTTTTATAAAGAACCCTATGATAAAGTCCTTAAGGAAAACCTCAGCAGGAGATCATTCCACAGCCTGAGTGTTTTTGGGAGGAAGTTCCTCTGAAACCGAACGGTGCGCGACCACCCAGGCTCCAACTTATCCTCTTCTGGCTCCTTCTTATTTAGATCTTCTTATAGTATCACTAGTCCTTTCAAATCAGAGTGGTGAAAGGATTTCAAGTGCGCCGGTGAGGGCTCTACAGCATGACGGTTTCCTCACGATGTTTTCCTTCACCGTTTGAGAGTGCTAGCAGTGTGCATAATTTTTTCTACAGAAAAACTCGTTGGTACACAACTGGACTAGAACTCACGACCTTGGGATCGAAAGGCGGGACCGCTACCACTAAACCACCAGTGCTTTCACTTATTTAGATAAAGTACCTTAAAACGCTCTTTGACAAATTTTGAGAATTCCATATATACAAGGGTTAAAGGAAAGGATTCGTCAAAAATAACACTTCTAGCCGCAAAGACGAAGGTAAATCCAATCAGCACGATGGATAATGGAATATCATTGCCTAAGCTAGAGCTAAGTGGCGCAGACTTATTAGCAAAGCTCATGATAAAGGTCAAGGAAAGCTTGAACGGTCACACGATCGAATTATACGGATGGTGTGACTCAACTGCAGTACTTGGTTGGCTACATGGAGAACCGAGTAGGTGGAAGCCGTTTGTCGCCAACAGGGTGAAAAAGATAACAGAGGTCATGCCGGCAGAGTGCTGGCGCTACGTTAAATCAAAGGAAAACCCAGCTGATTGCGCCACCCGAGGCCTGACAGCAAGTCAACTTCAGGAGCATTCACTTTGGTGGCATGGACCTACCTGGTTAAAGTCATTCAACAAAGATGATGAAAACGTAAAATTCGATACTGACTTAGAAATAAAAACATCGGTGCATTCTTCAAATAAATTATATTTACGAATAAAATTATTTGGAAAAGGAAGACGCTAATTATAAATCTACAAGCGGCTGCCCGCGGCTTCACTCGCCCCGTGCCCCATATATTTTACGGCGATAAAATAAGACTATAATCGTGCTATTTCAGACTATAATCTATCGTTGTGTCAAATTTCATCTAGATCCGTCCAGCCGTTCTGGCGTTATTGAGTGACATGATCCATCCATCCATACAAACTTTCACATTTATAATATTAGTGGAATACAGCGCATATTGTACCCTAAAGGCTCGAACACACCTAGTTCGCTGGCGGTAGCGAACAGCGAGGGTTCCGGATTTATTCCGTTTTTATTACTTTTTTACGGACCCCTTCGAGAATAGACGTATGGGACCGCTAACAGTGTTGGTAACGACCAATATTATATAGCACCGTTATTAGTGTCTCTCACGAAATGAATAGCTTTCTAGGTTGTACGTGTCACTTGTGTAATAAAGATTTTTCTATCTATCTATCGTCAGTCTAGCATTGAATTTAGGCTGAGGTATGGTGAGGTGATACTAATCTCCCAAATTTTTATTACTGTCGTGTCATTTGTTTTTTCAAACCGGTGTGGTGATAGGTTTTATGGTTTGCGCTAACGAGAACCGCAATGCTCAAGATTGTGATGCGAGTACTAGTCAAGATGTAGCCAATGACAATAACGAGACGGAGACAACTGAAACAGAAAGAGAAACTACAGACGCGGTTGACGCTAATGGAGAAAGTCCAAACGTCAACGGAGAAGCTCAAGACACAACTGAAGAAAATAACGCTGAGCGTGAAAGTCGAGACGAAAATGAAGAAAGTCAAATCGCTGAAAACAGCGCGGAAACAAACGTAGACAACCCGGAAACGACTGAGGAAAGTCACACTACAAATGGAGAAACCCAAGACGCTGCAGATAACGCCACAAACGGCATCGACGGAGAAAGGAGTGGAGATAGCGAAGAAGAAAGGCTCGAAGTGACGGAATTAGTCGACGCATTGACATTTGACGAGAACCACTTCAGTACGCCGCTGGGAGGCGCCTCGCCCGTGACGTCACAGCGGTCTCGCAGACGGACCACCAGTTCAATGGACGACTCGGAGGTAAGAGGTGACGCGAAATGTAAATACAGTGTACATACATCCCGCTTGGTTGCCGTAGAAAGGGCTCTCGCGATATCCTAACTTCAACGTTGTATCGTTGGAAATAAAGCGTAGAATCGTTTGTCTTCCGGTGATTTATATTCCGCGTCGCGCTTCGGGTTACTTGTCTGAGGACACGCTGTGTGATGTCTATTGCCCGTGCTTTTGTCACTAACCTGTCATTCGCCCTTATCCCGCAAGTAATAGAGACGCGTTTCCTGTGTTTGTAATGTCCACAGTCCACTGCTCATGCTTTTGTCTAAACTCAACTGTATTGTTGAGGGATTAAAGTTGAGATTTGCGTTGATACACCTGCCCTTATGACGGGTTAGGGTACACTCACACCTAACACTTTGAAATGTGGATGAAAGTAAAATAATGCATTGGATTTTGAACCCTTACTTTGTAGTTTCGCCTGCTTAAATAATCGAGAAATTGTAGAGTGGTCTAACTATTATCTGCTTCTTCTTCTAAATGTGTCAGTACTTTTTTCAAACCAAGTAAAAAACAAAGATACCAATCTCAGCGAACGAACGATGACATAAAAATTGATGAAGATGAACTTCTTTCACGCTGAAACATAATAATACTGCATTAAAAAGAATATACGCAGTTTGTATCACCCACTTACCTATCTACGGTCTGCCCACTAAAGGTACGGCCACATCTAAGCGATCTTATCTCCAGCATATTAGGCCAGGTTTAGTTGTAAAGATTTTATGTGGCTATGTTATTGTTGGCTCTGATAATGTTATGGATCTAGTTAGTGGGAATTACGGTCATTAATTATTATAATTATTATCAAGAAAATGTTCTAATGAAATGAAATCTTTTTCTTCTTATAGGTCACTGGTTCTTTCAAATCAGTAGGCCTGCCACAAGCTCTGTCTGACTCTGTCTCTGGCTCTGGTTTTCAAAACTCACTCGACTCTTAACTTTTGGGATATTAATAAAATCAATTTAAAAAAAAAAAGTGACTTTTTTTGAACTTTCCACGATTTTTTTGTACAACTAGCTGATGAAACGGAAGAAATAAGCATCCATCGCCGCGCAGAGTCATCTTGCGCGGACTCTACAGTTGAAAGTTTGTCAAAGGCTGTCGGTAACCGCACAACTTCGGCCCGAATTCAAAACATTATCGAAACGGATTCAGGGCTAAGTTATGGGGGCAAATAATTGATGAGTCACGGGGGGTAAATTGTAAAGGTATAAGTTACTAAAAGTAGCTGCCGTTTGCAGTCGATTGACGAGTATGCTAATAGGAAAATCAATATAATCGATTACAATCTCGGTCTTGTTTGTCGTAGAACAGACAATCGTTGGAGCAAACGAATACTAGAGTTAGTAAGCGTAGTGTAGGACGCCCTCCGGCAAGGTGGGGCGACGATCTGCGAAATGTAGCTAGCAAGCACTGGAGGAGAAGAACGAAGACCGGGCTCAGTGGCACGTCTTGGGAGAAACCTACGTCCAGCAGTGGACGTCATTATCATCATCAACCTATATCAGAGGTTGATGATGATGATGATGATTATATTCAAAACAAATATTTTTAGACATAGACTACGGTAACCGCTTTCCATCAGCTGTATGCTTGATTGCTAACTTAGATGTATAATAAATTATAGTTTAAAAAACTAAAAAAAACGCTTTATAACTAATTGAACTAAAAAGTTAAAAATAAAACTGTAATAATCAATTGAAAAATTTATATTTTTGTACAAAAATTGTGGGGTGCTTTTTATAATAACTTCAGATATAATAAACTATTGATAAAATATTTACAACAATCAAAATCAAGCCCCCCACGCTTTTTGTACAATAATATAAATTTTTCAATTGATTATTACAGTTTTATTTTTAACTTTTTAGTTCAATTAGTTATAAAGCGTTTTTTTTAGTTTTTTAAACTATAATTTATTTTTTACTTTTTAGTTTTTTTTTTCCATATTATTGCATTGTCATCGACCTTTGACAGGTGTGCAAAGTTTGAATCAAATCTGATCGTTCAAAGTAGGACAAAATCGAGCTCAAAGGGGTCGGTTACATACATACATACATACATACATACATACATACATACAGGTGAAACTAATAAAAGCGTTATAAAAAAAACAACATGTACATTTTCTGTGTGAGTGTTGACTAAATAAATCCTAGCTCAAAACGTCATACACACAGTATAATGCACTGGTGAGCACTCACACAGACTCAAAACCAGAGCCAGACAGAGTTCATGGTAGGCATACTGAACAATCGTGAATTGTCAGTCAATTGAACCAGCAGTCATCTTTATGGTCTTTATTTTGAGGAATCTATTCCATCATCAGACTTACATGTTTGGACTTTCCTATGACTACGTCTTACTCGTCTTTCACTATTTTTATTTTTAAACCTTGATAACGGAGTTTTTAAGCCAACATTTTTATGAGTTCGTGGCATATTTTTCCTCCCAGTAGGTACTTCAGACCAGTTATGACGTATTCTATACCATTTATAACTTCTAAATCCTAATGAGTTCGTGTCATTAGCCGAGAGCGACCACTTATCCTGAAAATGGCTAATGCCAATAAAATAATAGCAGGCTCCCGTCACGACTCAAATCCGACGTTTAAACATCCTTTGACACCAAGTTAGAAAAACATGTTGTTGTTTAGTAGTAGGGCTCTTTGTGTGTGGCTCGTCCGGGGAAGTACTACCACCATGCTCATTTCTGCCGTGAAGCAGCATTGCTGTGTTTCGGTTTGAAGGGTATGGGTGCCGGTGTAATTACTGGCACGTGAGCCTGAATATCTGTATGCCTCCAGTTGATGGACGCAGGGCAGTGCATCGTAGGGCACGTTCCTGACGTGCGTGACCTACGAGGCTATCTTTGTTATAGGCGATGGTTACCACTTAACATCAGGTGGGCCATATATTTGTTCCATCAGCTAGTTACATAAAAAAACAAATTCTGTCCCTAGCGCAGCTTTTACTAGGTATCTTTTTTTAAACAGATTTTAACAAATAAAGTATTAGATCTCTTCTTTTAAGTTGTGAAACCTGTATTAAAGCCTGCACTATTTTTATTAGGAGAAACATAAATGCCTAAACCATCTCTATAGGGCTTAAGGCGTAACCCTCTCCCAATACATAATGCTTCCATTTTTTCATTGTGTCTCTTTAGCTCTGCAAATTTCTTTTTAGCCTCTTTATAATCACTTATCGCCTTAGCTATTCCAGCGGCGCCTCCAGCCAAACTTCCAGCGGCAGATAATCCTGCGAATATAGGTATTAATGGCAAAATTCCGCCTGTTTTCGGAATAGGTATCATTCGAGGAGGTTTAATATTTAGGTTTGTAGCAAATTCTTTCGCCGCGGCTGCTGCAATTTCAATAGCCATTCTTTTGCATTTAGGTTTAGCCTTACGCATACATTTTTTGGTTTTATATAACATTTTCTTAAATTGTTTCTTTAAGCCAGATTTGATTTGTTTGGGCTCTGTAATTAATCCAGAACCCGAGCTGATTTTTGCTAGCATTGCCTTATTTACAAAATTTGCTGCAAGCTTTTCTCCAAGTTTAGCGTTTGAGGCAGATGATCGTTTTTTTGCCATTTTCATTAGAATGATGTCTGCTTTATGGCGATCGCTTAGAGAAGTGGATGAATTGTATGCAATGTCGTGGTGTTTACAATATTCATCCAGACGATTTATTGGTTTATCTTTTCGAGATAATCTGGACTTTAATTTTGTTCCGGACCTTGCTTGTACACTGTCTGCAGAGTAAGCCTGGCGTGGAGTAGCTATCACTCGCTAAGATGCAACGTGCGTACTGTACGTGATCAGACAAGAAGGAGACCTGCTTCTTTCTTTCGTATGACTGGTGTTAAATAAGCAACGCATAGGTTCCTATATCAGGTTGTAACTTGTGCGTATGCTTCTCATTTATCTTCGTTTCATTCGGTATTGTTGTTATGATTGGAGCGAAACTCGTTAATTTGTTATGAATGACCTCACATGGAGCGGCAATTTTGAACCATTTTTGCAACTTAGATTTTTGACGTTTAATAGTAACTTGTTGCTTCGGTGCTCAAACTTGAACTGATTCCGATGTTGTCAATCCGAGTATTTATATTGAAAATTTAAGGAAAACCGGATTCTTAATTGAACAATAAGGATAAATAATTTGTTGCGCTGTAGTTTCTGCTGTTCAAGTTGCGTCATAAGATAGTAAACTGGACTAGATTTTCCTCGTTTTTTAGGGTTCCGTAGCCAAATGGCAAAACGGAACCCTTATAGATTCGTCATGTCTGTCTGTCCGTCCGTATGTCACAGCCACTTGTCTCCAAAACTATAAGAGCTACACTGATGAAACTTGGTAAGATTTTCTCTGACAGCTGTCAAATTATAAAAAAAAACAAGTTCTATTTTATTCAACCATGTTCCAACTTTCTAAAGTCTTTCTAACTCCAAGGAGGTCGTTGAACCAAATTCCAACTTTTTATTCAGCAAGTAGGTCCCGCATTCGGTGTATGCTATATATTTCGTAGATTCAGAAGATTGCTGTTTTTTCTACGGTCAGTGAGTGTGATCTTTAAGACAAAGATGATGTAAAACAGAGCGACCTGCTCTTTAGAATAGACTGCTTTAATAATATCTTATACCTTTAAACGAGAAAATCTCGTATATATTATATATTTAGGATCCCCATTTTTTTGAGGCTTGCTGCTTGCTTGCAGCGACCGGGAGCGACGCACGTCCTACCTCTGAAAGGCCTCGGCCGGCACTGAGCCGACTGAGCGTTGACTTGATTCTGCGCCGATTATATCATCATCATCATCATTTTAGCCCGGTATCACCCACTGCTGGGTATAGGCCTCCTTCATATTTTGCCAGCCTCCCCTGTCCTGCGCGTCTCTTGTCCAGGTGTTTCCTGCGACCTTCACGATGTCGTCGACCCATCGCGCTTTCGGACGTCCAAGATTTCTTCGGCCCGACTTCGGCCACCATTCGGTCAAGGCCTTACTCCACCGACCATCACCACGTCTAGCAAGGTGTCCTGCCCAACTCCACTTGAGATTTACCGCCCTGTCTCCGACGTCGTAAACTTTTGTACGACGTCGGATTTCAGTGTTGCGTACTCGATCTAGAAGTGTTATGCCGAGCATGGCTCGCTCCATGGCCCGTTGTGCAACTCGTAATTGGACCTTGCACCTATAAGTTAGCAGAACTCAAGAAGACCGAGGAAAACTGATATTTTATCAAGTATTTGTAGCTTTGAAAAATCGTGCAATCGTTTAGTCAAAGTCCTCCTCCGTCGGTCCCTCTCTGCTGAGGATCGTTTGTTTTTTTCGAAGAACTTTTCGTACATATCTAAATGTCCAAAGATAAAAGTCAGAGATGTCTTTGTTTAATAGGACTGTGGCAGAATTTTACATTTAAGTATTTATTATGTACTTAAAGAGCTGGACAAGCCTATTCCATCTAAAATTTTGACCCTGGTACTTTAGTGACCTACAAGTAGGAGCATGAGTAATCACCAGAAAAGTTTTATCGCTTAGAGGACATTTGATCTCCACAATGCTATCTTGACATATTCCATCAGGGGAACCTGCTAACATTGGGTATATTTGGGACTAGCTGATACCCGCGACTTCGTCCGCGTGGATATTTGAGTTCGTTTGTTTTAGTTTGATATGACCAACTGCTAGTTACCATTGTTTTGAGCTTGTACTTTAGAATGTATTTGAATTTAAAGGTGAGTGCTGTTGGAGCTGATTTTTTTCAGCAGTGTTTAGTTTAAAATAAAAATAAAATAAAAAATAAAAAAACGTTTATTGCCTCGTTTATAAACCTAGGAACTACATTATCATACTAAACATAAACTAAAAATACGAGCACAAAGGGTCTCATTCAGTTATCGCTGGAAGTATGTACATCCAGCACTGTTTTTAAATTAAACCCTCTCGGTTGGTTGTTCACCGAGGAATTTAGAGCAATAAGCGAGTTACAGAAAAAACGAACAATCAAGACATATACAGTAAAAGTAAAACGGCAATCAGACCTTTCAAAATATATACAGTTTGTAATAAATATTGTATAAAGTGTTTCAACTTAATAAACAAAAAAAGAACTTGTGTGGGTGACAATAATTCCTATGTGTGCGTGTGTGAGTGAAGGGTGGATGTGTGTGAGTGGTTGAGTGTGTAGTGTTGTGCATTTCGTGAGTAGGCTTCCATGATTCTCCCAGTCTCTTAAGAGTCTGGTTAGCACAGAGGGAAGCCTACCCCGAGGTGTGTGTGGGTGAATGTGTGTGCGAGTGTTATGTGTGTGTGAATGTATGTTTCTTAGTTTATAATGGGTACCTAATCATTTTTAGACCCAGCGTTTAAAGGTTGATTCAACATTGTGTTGTTGTCGTAATAAAAGTGCCAATTTAAGTTTATGTTTAAATGTTACTAGACTTATTTTCTTTCTTAAAGGAGGTGGTAGGTCATTCCATATTTTTGACGCCCGGTATTTAAAACAACCTTTAAACCCTGCGGATTTATGTTTGGGAATAGCCAAAGAGTTGGTGAATTTTTTTCTGGTGTTAATGTTATGTATAAATTCAAACCAAGTGAATTTTTCAAAGAGATATTCCGGTTTCTTGTTCCAAATAATTTTTTGAGTCATGCAGGCCAAATGAAGCTCTCTTCTATCCTTCATATTAAGTATGTTTTTTCCAGCTAGATATGGACTAATGTGTTCTCTACGAGGTATGTTAAAACAGAATCTAACACATGCATTCTGCACCCGCTGGATGGATCTTTCCGTCTTGACCCATAACCTAGGACCGTATACCGCACTGCAATAGTTAAACGGGGAGAGTACAAGTAGATCACACAATTGCAAACGCACCTCCTCCGATATGTATTTTCTAATTGAATAAAGGACTTTGAGTTTGTAAAAAGCATTCCTAATTTTTTCATTGACGTGTTTAGCAAACCTCATTTCGGAATCAATGACTAGGCCCAAATTTCTAGCATCCTGTTCTATTGGTATAGTTATGTCGTTAATTGTTATTTTTGGGTTGAGGGCCAAAGCTTTTTGGATTTGTATTTTGGTGCCAAGAAACATGACTTTGGACTTGGCGGGATTTAGGATGAGTGAATTTTTCGCAGCCCATGTATAAATATTATTTAGGTCCTTATTCACTCGGAGTACTGCCTCTGAAGTATGTTCTGGGTTAAAACTGTGGTATACCTGAGTATCATCCGCATACATATGATAATCACAGACGTCAATGTGATCCGGCATGTCTGCCGTGAAAATGGAAAAAAGTATAGGACTTAAAATGGAGCCCTGCGGAGTACCCCTAGGGACCTCCACTATGTTGGAAACAATTTTTGTGCCATCTGGATTTTCCATTTCTACGTATTGGTTTCTACAAGATAAAAAAGATTGGAACCAGTCACAGGTATCTTTAGAAAAACCATAGTATGATAGTTTGGCCAGTAGTAGTTCATGGTTTATACAATCAAACGCGCGAGAAAAATCCAGAAGGACCAGCGCAGTGCACAATCCAGAGTCGGAGGCAGCAATTATATCATCAGTAACCTGCAAGAGCGCTGTCTCTGTGCCATGATTTTTTCGAAAGCCCGATTGAAATTTAGGGATTATATTCTGCTGTGCAAAATATTCTTCCATTTGGAATAAAACTATTCTCTCCAAAATTTTTGACAGGACAGGCAGAATACTAATGGGCCGCAGGTCTTTTAGTTCTTCGATTGAGCTAGATTTGGGTATTGGTCTAACTAAAGCTCGTTTCCAAGCATTTGGGAACTCGTTCGACATGATAGATCCATTCACAATGTTTGTAATAACAGGTAAAGTTTCGGGCAGGGTAAGCTTAATCATTTCAATGTTTAAATTGTCATATCCAGATGCATTCGTTCCTATATTTAAAATAATTTTACCGACAGCTTCCTCCGACACAGTGTGTAAGGAGAATATACTACTCGTTTTGAAATTGGACTTAAAAAAAAACTTGTATTCATTATCAGTGTTTGCATCACCTGGTAAATTCAAAAAGTGGTTATTTATCAAATTAGGGTCCATTAGATGATCAGGTATGGGAGGTATAGTATTATGCTGCGGTAGCTGAAATTTTTTTAATGTTTTTTTTTGCGTATTTTGTAAAGCTATTTTTTGTGATTTTATGTTATATTAGTGGCTAATTTGGGGTTTCGTATGCGTGTTGGTGTATAATCAAATCAGATTTTTAATTTGACATGACCAACTGCTGGTTACCATAGTTTTGAGCATGTACTTTAGAGTGTATTTGAATTTGAAGACAGGTGCTGTTGTACCCGATTTTTTTCAGCGGTGTTTAGTTTAAGTATGATAGATGATTCCCGCAATTTTGTCTAAGTGGTTATCATTGGTTTTTTTGTAAACCTTTGTGTTTATTCAAACCTGGTGACATATGCTGCGGTAGCTGAAAATTTTTTAATGGTTTTTTTTGCGTATTTTGTAAAGCAATTTCTTGTGATTTTATGTTATATTAGTGGCTAATTTAGGGTTTCGTCTGCGTGTTGGTGTATAATCGAATCAGATTTTTTTAATTTGACATGACCAGCTGGTTACCATAGTTTTGAGCATGTACTTTAGCCGTTTTTTGAAGCGGTGCGGTGTTTAGTTTCGGTACGATAGGTGTTTTCCGCGATTTTGTCTTAGTGGTTACGGTGGGGTTAATGTAAACTTTTGTGTGTATTCAAATTTGGTGACAGATGCTGCGGTAGCAGATTTTTTTTTACTGTATTTTTTGCGTATTTTGTAAAGCAATTTTTTGTGAATTTTCATGAAACTTTTTTCCTTTTTTTTCTTCTTTTAGGTAAATAATTTTCCAATTTTCTTTCTTAATGCACCTTTGCTCTATAAGAGCAACACATCTTCCAAGTTTCATGCTTCTAGGACTAATGGTTTAGGCTGTGCGTTGATTTTTCTTTAAACCATTTTTCCCCTTTTTCTCCTCTTCGGGAAATAATTTTCCGATTTCCCTTCTTAGTACACCTCTACGTTATAAGAGGAACATACCCTCCAAGTTTCATGCTTCTAGGACTAACGGTTTAGGCTGTGCGTTGATTGTCAGTCAGTCAGTCAGTCAGTCAGTCAGTCAGTCAGTCAGTCAGTAACGAAAGAGTTTTATATATTTAGATATATAGATTAGTGGCTAATTTGGGGTTTCGTATGCGTGTTGGTGTATAATCGAATCAGATTTTTTTAATTTGACATGACCAACTGCTGGTTACTATAGATTTGAGCTTGTACTTTATAGTGTATTTGAATTTGAAGGCGAGTGCTGTTGGAACCGATTTTTTTCAGCAGTGTTTAGTTTAAGTATGATAGATGTTTCCCGCGATTTTGTCTTAGTGGTTATCATCGGTTTTTTTGTAAACATTTGTTTGTATTAAAACCTGGTGACAAATGCTGCGGTAGCTGAAAATTTTTTAATGTTTTTTTTTCGTATTCTGTAAAGCTATTTTTTGCAGTTTTATGTTATACTAGCTGATACCCGCGACTTCGTCCGCGTGGATATTTGAGTTCGTTTGTTTTAGTTTGATATGACCAACTGCTAATTACCATTGTTTTGAGCTTGTACTTTAGAATGTATTTGAATTTAAAGGTGAGTGCTGTTGGAGCTGATTTTTTTCAGCAGTGTTTAGTTTAAGTATGATAGATGTTTCCCGCGATTTTGTCTAAGTGGTTATCATCGGTTTTTTTGTAAACATTTGTGTGTATTAAAACCTGGTGACATATGCTGCGGTAGCTGGAAATTTTTTAATGTTTTTTTTTCGTATTTTGTAAAGCTATTTTTTGTGATTTTATGGTATATTAGTGGCTAATTTGGGGTTTCGTATGCGTGTTGGTGTATAATCGAATCAGATTTTTTTAATTTGATATGACCAACTGCTAGTTACCATTGTTTTGAGCTTGTACTTTAGAATGTATTTGAATGTGAGTGCTGTTGGAGCGGATTTTTTTCAGCAGTGTTTAGTTTAAGTATGATAGATGTTTCCTGCGATTTTGTCTAAGTGGTTATCATCGGTTTTTTTGAAAACATTTGTGTGTATAAAAACCTGGTGACAAATGCTGCGGTAGCTGAAAATTTTTTAATGTTTTTTTTTCGTATTTTGTAAAGCTATTTTTTGTAGTTTTATGTTATATTAGTGGCTAATTTGGGGTTTCGTATGCGTGTTGGTGTTGATTTGTTTGTGAACCTTTGTGTGTAATCGAACCTGGTGCCAGATGCTGCGGTAGCTGATTTTTTTTTATGTTTTTTTGCGTATTTTTTAAAGCTATTTTTTGTGATTTTTCTTAAAATCATTTTCCATTTTTTCTTCTTTTAGAGAAATAATTTTCCTATTTTCTTTTTTAGTACACCTTTGCTCTATTAGAGGAATACACCTTCTAAGTTTCATGCTTCTAGGGCTAACGGTTTAGGCTGTGCGTTGATTTTTCTTTAAACCATTTTTCCCCTTTTTCTCCTCTTCGGAAATTAATTTTCCATTTTCCTTTCTTAGCGGATGCCTACGTCATAACATCTACCTGCATGCCAAATTTTAGCCCGATCTGTCCAGTGGTTTGGGCTGTGCGTTGATAGATCACTATGTCAGTCAGTCAGTCACCTTTGAGTTATATATATATATTTTTTAGTACACCTTTGCTCTATTAGAGGAATACACCTTCTAAGTTTCATGCTTCTAGGGCTAACGGTTTAGGCTGTGCGTTGATTTTTCTTTAAACCATTTTTCCCCTTTTTCTCCTCTTCGGAAATTAATTTTCCATTTTCCTTTCTTAGCGGATGCCTACGTCATAACATCTACCTGCATGCCAAATTTTAGCCCGATCTGTCCAGTGGTTTGGGCTGTGCGTTGATAGATCACTATGTCAGTCAGTCAGTCACCTTTGAGTTATATATATATAGAAAGATAGATAGATAGATTCGTGGCTAATATGGGGTTTCGTATGCGTGTTGGTGTTGATTTGTTTGTGAACCTTTGTGTGTAATCGAACCTGGTGCCAGATGCTGCGGTAGCTGATTTTTTTTAATGTTTTTTTGCGTATTTTGTAAAGCTATTTTTTGTGATTTTTCTTAAAATCATTTTCCATTTTTTCTTCTTTTAGGGAAATAATTTTCCTATTTTCTTTTTTAGTACACCTTTGCTCTATTAGAGGAATACACCTTCTAAGTTTCATGCTTCTAGGGCTAACGGTTTAGGCTGTGCGTTGATTTTTCTTTAAACCATTTTTCCCCTTTTTCTCCTCTTCGGAAATTAATTTTCCATTTTCCTTTCTTAGCGGATGCCTACGTCATAACATCTACCTGCATGCCAAATTTTAGCCCGATCTGTCCAGTGGTTTGGGCTGTGCGTTGATAGATCACTATGTCAGTCAGTCAGTCACCTTTGAGTTATATATATATAGAGAAGATTAGTGGCTAATTTGGGGTTTTGTATTAGTGTTGGTGTATAATCGAATCATATTTTTTTAATTAGATATGACCAACTGCTGGTTACCATAGTTTTGAGTATGTACTTTAGGGTAGGTTTTAATGTGAAGGCGAGTGTTGTTGTGGTCGTTTTTGAAGCGGTGTTTAGTTTCGGTATGATAGGTGTTTTCCGCGATTTTGTCTTAGTGGTTACGTTGGGTTTTATGATTGTAAACTTTTGTGTGTATTCAAATTTGGTGACAGATGCTGCGGTAGCTGATTTTTTTTTGCTGTTTTTTTGTGTATTTTGTAAAGCATTTTTTTGTGATTTTTCTTTAATCTATTTTTCCCTTTTTTCTTCTTTTAGGGAAAGAATTTTCCTATTTTCTTTCTTAGTGCACCTTTGCTCTATAAGAGAAACACATTTTCCAAGTTTCATGCTTCTAGGACTAATGGTTTAGGCTGTGTGTTGATTTTTCTTTAAACCATTTTCCCCTTTTTCTCCTCTTCGGGAAAGAATTTTCCAATTTCCTTTCTTAGTACACCTCTACGCTATAAGAGGAACATACCCTCCAAGTTTCATGCTTCTAGGACTAATGGTTTAGGCTGTGTGTTGATTTTTCTTTAAACCATTTTTCCCCTTTTTCTCCTCTTCGGGAAAGAATTTTCCGATTTCCTTTCTTAGTACACCTCTACGCTATAAGAGGAACATACCCTCCAAGTTTCATGCTTCTAGGACTAACGGTTTAGGCTGTGCGTTGATTGTCAGTCAGTCAGTCAGTCAGTCAGTCAGTCAGTCAGTCAGTCAGTAACGAAAGAGTTTTATATATTTAGATTAGTAACTAATTTGGGGTTTCGTATGCGTGTTGGTGTTGGTTTGTTTGTGAACCTTTGTGTGTAATCGAACCTGGTGCCAGATGCTGCGGTAGCAGATTTTTTTAAATGTTTTTTTGCGTATTTTGTAAAGCTATTTTTTGAGATTTTTCTTAAAATCATTTTCCGTTTTTTCTTCTTTTAGGGAATTAATTTTCCTATTTTCTTTTTTAGTACACCTTTGCTCTATTAGAGGAACACACATTCTAAGTTTCATGCTTCTAGGGCTAACGGTTTAGGCTGTGCGTTGATTTTTCTTTAAACCATTTTTCCCTTTTTTCTCCTCTTCGGAAAATAATTTTCCATTTTCCTTTCTTAGCGGATGCCTACGTCATAACATCTACCTGCATGCCAAATTTTAGCCCGATCTGTCCAGTGGTTTGGGCTGTGCGTTGATAGATCACTATGTCAGTCAGTCAGTCACCTTTGAGTTATATATATATAGATAGAAGAAGAAGATAGAAGATAGAAGATAGATGTTTCCCGCGATTTTGTCTTAGTGGTTATCATCGGTTTTTTTGTAAACATTTGTTTGTATTAAAACCTGGTGACAAATGCTGCGGTAGCTGAAATTTTTTTAATGTTTTTTTTTCGTATTCTGTAAAGCTATTTTTTGTAGTTTTATGTTATACTAGCTGATACCCGCGACTTCGTCCGCGTGGATATTTGAGTTCGTTTGTTTTAGTTTGATATGACCAACTGCTAGTTACCATTGTTTTGAGCTTGTACTTTAGAATGTATTTGAATTTAAAGGTGAGTGCTGTTGGAGCTGATTTTTTTCAGCAGTGTTTAGTTTAAGTATGATAGATGTTTCCCGCGATTTTGTCTAAGTGGTTATCATCGGTTTTTTTGTAAACATTTGTGTGTATTAAAACCTGGTGACAAATGCTGCGGTAGCTGAAATTTTTTTAATGTTTTTTTTTCGTATTTTGTAAAGCTATTTCTTGTGATTTTATGTTATATGTTTCCCGCGATTTTGTCTAAGTGGTTATCATCGGTTTTTTTGTAAACATTTGTGTGTATTAAAACCTGGTGACAAATGCTGCGGTAGCTGGAAATTTTTTAATGTTTTTTTTTAGTATTTTGTAAAGCTATTTTTTGTGATTTTATGTTATATTAGTGGCTAATTTGGGGTTTCGTATGCGTGTTGGTGTATAATCGAATCAGATTTTTTTAATTTGACATGACCAACTGCTGGTTACTATAGATTTGAGCTTGTACTTTATAGTGTACTAGCTGATACCCGCGACTTCGTCCGCGTGGATATTTGAGTTCGTTTGTTTTAGTTTGATATGACCAACTGCTAGTTACCATTGTTTTGAGCTTGTACTTTAGAATGTATTTGAATTTAAAGGTGAGTGCTGTTGGAGCTGATTTTTTTCAGCAGTGTTTAGTTTAAGTATGATAGATGTTTCCCGCGATTTTGTCTAAGTGGTTATCATCGGTTTTTTTGTAAACATTTGTGTGTATTAAAACCTGGTGACAAATGCTGCGGTAGCTGAAATTTTTTTAATGTTTTTTTTTCGTATTTTGTAAAGCTATTTCTTGTGATTTTATGTTATATGTTTCCCGCGATTTTGTCTAAGTGGTTATCATCGGTTTTTTTGTAAACATTTGTGTGTATTAAAACCTGGTGACAAATGCTGCGGTAGCTGGAAATTTTTTAATGTTTTTTTTTAGTATTTTGTAAAGCTATTTTTTGTGATTTTATGTTATATTAGTGGCTAATTTGGGGTTTCGTATGCGTGTTGGTGTATAATCGAATCAGATTTTTTTAATTTGACATGACCAACTGCTGGTTACTATAGATTTGAGCTTGTACTTTATAGTGTATTTGAATTTGAAGGCGAGTGCTGTTGGAACCGATTTTTTTCAGCAGTGTTTAGTTTAAGTATGATAGATGTTTCCCGCGATTTTGTCTTAGTGGTTATCATCGGTTTTTTTGTAAACATTTGTTTGTATTAAAACCTGGTGACAAATGCTGCGGTAGCTGAAAATTTTTTAATGTTTTTTTTTCGTATTCTGTAAAGCTATTTTTTGTAGTTTTATGTTATATTAGTAACTAATTTGGGGTTTCGTATGCGTGTTGGTGTTGGTTTGTTTGTGAACCTTTGTGTGTAATCGAACCTGGTGCCAGATGCTGCGGTAGCAGATTTTTTTAAATGTTTTTTTGCGTATTTTGTAAAGCTATTTTTTGAGATTTTTCTTAAAATCATTTTCCGTTTTTTCTTCTTTTAGGGAATTAATTTTCCTATTTTCTTTTTTAGTACACCTTTGCTCTATTAGAGGAACACACATTCTAAGTTTCATGCTTCTAGGGCTAACGGTTTAGGCTGTGCGTTGATTTTTCTTTAAACCATTTTTCCCTTTTTTCTCCTCTTCGGAAAATAATTTTCCATTTTCCTTTCTTAGCGGATGCCTACGTCATAACATCTACCTGCATGCCAAATTTTAGCCCGATCTGTCCAGTGGTTTGGGCTGTGCGTTGATAGATCACTATGTCAGTCAGTCAGTCACCTTTGAGTTATATATATATATTTTCTTTTTTAGTACACCTTTGCTCTATTAGAGGAACACACATTCTAAGTTTCATGCTTCTAGGGCTAACGGTTTAGGCTGTGCGTTGATTTTTCTTTAAACCATTTTTCCCTTTTTTCTCCTCTTCGGAAAATAATTTTCCATTTTCCTTTCTTAGCGGATGCCTACGTCATAACATCTACCTGCATGCCAAATTTTAGCCCGATCTGTCCAGTGGTTTGGGCTGTGCGTTGATAGATCACTATGTCAGTCAGTCAGTCACCTTTGAGTTATATATATATATAGATTAGTGGCTAATTTGGGGTTTCGTATGCGTGTTGGTGTATAATCGAATCAGATTTTTTTAATTTGACATGACCAACTGCTGGTTACTATAGATTTGAGCTTGTACTTTATAGTGTATTTGAATTTGAAGGCGAGTGCTGTTGGAACCGATTTTTTTCAGCAGTGTTTAGTTTAAGTATGATAGATGTTTCCCGCGATTTTGTCTTAGTGGTTATCATCGGTTTTTTTGTAAACATTTGTTTGTATTAAAACCTGGTGACAAATGCTGCGGTAGCTGAAAATTTTTTAATGTTTTTTTTTCGTATTCTGTAAAGCTATTTTTTGCAGTTTTATGTTATATTAGTAACTAATTTGGGGTTTCGTATGCGTGTTGGTGTTGGTTTGTTTGTGAACCTTTGTGTGTAATCGAACCTGGTGCCAGATGCTGCGGTAGCAGATTTTTTTAAATGTTTTTTTGCGTATTTTGTAAAGCTATTTTTTGAGATTTTTCTTAAAATCATTTTCCGTTTTTTCTTCTTTTAGGGAATTAATTTTCCTATTTTCTTTTTTAGTACACCTTTGCTCTATTAGAGGAACACACATTCTAAGTTTCATGCTTCTAGGGCTAACGGTTTAGGCTGTGCGTTGATTTTTCTTTAAACCATTTTTCCCTTTTTTCTCCTCTTCGGAAAATAATTTTCCATTTTCCTTTCTTAGCGGATGCCTACGTCATAACATCTACCTGCATGCCAAATTTTAGCCCGATCTGTCCAGTGGTTTGGGCTGTGCGTTGATAGATCACTATGTCAGTCAGTCAGTCACCTTTGAGTTATATATATATAGATAGAAGAAGAAGATAGAAGATAGAAGATAGATGTTTCCCGCGATTTTGTCTTAGTGGTTATCATCGGTTTTTTTGTAAACATTTGTTTGTATTAAAACCTGGTGACAAATGCTGCGGTAGCTGAAATTTTTTTAATGTTTTTTTTTCGTATTCTGTAAAGCTATTTTTTGTAGTTTTATGTTATATTAGTAACTAATTTGGGGTTTCGTATGCGTGTTGGTGTTGGTTTGTTTGTGAACCTTTGTGTGTAATCGAACCTGGTGCCAGATGCTGCGGTAGCAGATTTTTTTAAATGTTTTTTTGCGTATTTTGTAAAGCTATTTTTTGTGATTTTTCTTAAAATCATTTTCCGTTTTTTCTTCTTTTAGGGAAATAATTTTCCTATTTTCTTTTTTAGTACACCTTTGCTCTATTAGAGGAACACACATTCTAAGTTTCATGCTTCTAGGGCTAATGGTTTAGGCTGTGCGTTGATTTTTCTTTAAACCATTTTTCCCTTTTTTCTCCTCTTCGGAAAATAATTTTCCATTTTCCTTTCTTAGCGGATGCCTACGTCATAACATCTACCTGCATGCCAAATTTTAGCCCGATCTGTCCAGTGGTTTGGGCTGTGCGTTGATAGATCACTATGTCAGTCAGTCAGTCACCTTTGAGTTATATATATATAGATTTGAATTTGAAGGCGAGTGCTGTTGGAACCGATTTTTTTCAGCAGTGTTTAGTTTAAGTATGATAGATGTTTCCCGCGATTTTGTCTTAGTGGTTATCATCGGTTTTTTTGTAAACATTTGTTTGTATTAAAACCTGGTGACAAATGCTGCGGTAGCTGAAAATTTTTTAATGTTTTTTTTTCGTATTCTGTAAAGCTATTTTTTGTAGTTTTATGTTATATTAGTAACTAATTTGGGGTTTCGTATGCGTGTTGGTGTTGGTTTGTTTGTGAACCTTTGTGTGTAATCGAACCTGGTGCCAGATGCTGCGGTAGCAGATTTTTTTAAATGTTTTTTTGCGTATTTTGTAAAGCTATTTTTTGAGATTTTTCTTAAAATCATTTTCCGTTTTTTCTTCTTTTAGGGAATTAATTTTCCTATTTTCTTTTTTAGTACACCTTTGCTCTATTAGAGGAACACACATTCTAAGTTTCATGCTTCTAGGGCTAACGGTTTAGGCTGTGCGTTGATTTTTCTTTAAACCATTTTTCCCTTTTTTCTCCTCTTCGGAAAATAATTTTCCATTTTCCTTTCTTAGCGGATGCCTACGTCATAACATCTACCTGCATGCCAAATTTTAGCCCGATCTGTCCAGTGGTTTGGGCTGTGCGTTGATAGATCACTATGTCAGTCAGTCAGTCACCTTTGAGTTATATATATATATTTTCTTTTTTAGTACACCTTTGCTCTATTAGAGGAACACACATTCTAAGTTTCATGCTTCTAGGGCTAACGGTTTAGGCTGTGCGTTGATTTTTCTTTAAACCATTTTTCCCTTTTTTCTCCTCTTCGGAAAATAATTTTCCATTTTCCTTTCTTAGCGGATGCCTACGTCATAACATCTACCTGCATGCCAAATTTTAGCCCGATCTGTCCAGTGGTTTGGGCTGTGCGTTGATAGATCACTATGTCAGTCAGTCAGTCACCTTTGAGTTATATATATATATAGATTAGTGGCTAATTTGGGGTTTCGTATGCGTGTTGGTGTATAATCGAATCAGATTTTTTTAATTTGACATGACCAACTGCTGGTTACTATAGATTTGAGCTTGTACTTTATAGTGTATTTGAATTTGAAGGCGAGTGCTGTTGGAACCGATTTTTTTCAGCAGTGTTTAGTTTAAGTATGATAGATGTTTCCCGCGATTTTGTCTTAGTGGTTATCATCGGTTTTTTTGTAAACATTTGTTTGTATTAAAACCTGGTGACAAATGCTGCGGTAGCTGAAAATTTTTTAATGTTTTTTTTTCGTATTCTGTAAAGCTATTTTTTGCAGTTTTATGTTATATTAGTAACTAATTTGGGGTTTCGTATGCGTGTTGGTGTTGGTTTGTTTGTGAACCTTTGTGTGTAATCGAACCTGGTGCCAGATGCTGCGGTAGCAGATTTTTTTAAATGTTTTTTTGCGTATTTTGTAAAGCTATTTTTTGAGATTTTTCTTAAAATCATTTTCCGTTTTTTCTTCTTTTAGGGAATTAATTTTCCTATTTTCTTTTTTAGTACACCTTTGCTCTATTAGAGGAACACACATTCTAAGTTTCATGCTTCTAGGGCTAACGGTTTAGGCTGTGCGTTGATTTTTCTTTAAACCATTTTTCCCTTTTTTCTCCTCTTCGGAAAATAATTTTCCATTTTCCTTTCTTAGCGGATGCCTACGTCATAACATCTACCTGCATGCCAAATTTTAGCCCGATCTGTCCAGTGGTTTGGGCTGTGCGTTGATAGATCACTATGTCAGTCAGTCAGTCACCTTTGAGTTATATATATATAGATAGAAGAAGAAGATAGAAGATAGAAGATAGATGTTTCCCGCGATTTTGTCTTAGTGGTTATCATCGGTTTTTTTGTAAACATTTGTTTGTATTAAAACCTGGTGACAAATGCTGCGGTAGCTGAAATTTTTTTAATGTTTTTTTTTCGTATTCTGTAAAGCTATTTTTTGTAGTTTTATGTTATATTAGTAACTAATTTGGGGTTTCGTATGCGTGTTGGTGTTGGTTTGTTTGTGAACCTTTGTGTGTAATCGAACCTGGTGCCAGATGCTGCGGTAGCAGATTTTTTTAAATGTTTTTTTGCGTATTTTGTAAAGCTATTTTTTGTGATTTTTCTTAAAATCATTTTCCGTTTTTTCTTCTTTTAGGGAAATAATTTTCCTATTTTCTTTTTTAGTACACCTTTGCTCTATTAGAGGAACACACATTCTAAGTTTCATGCTTCTAGGGCTAATGGTTTAGGCTGTGCGTTGATTTTTCTTTAAACCATTTTTCCCTTTTTTCTCCTCTTCGGAAAATAATTTTCCATTTTCCTTTCTTAGCGGATGCCTACGTCATAACATCTACCTGCATGCCAAATTTTAGCCCGATCTGTCCAGTGGTTTGGGCTGTGCGTTGATAGATCACTATGTCAGTCAGTCAGTCACCTTTGAGTTATATATATATAGATAGCTGATACCCGCGACTTCGTCCGCGTGGATATTTGAGTTCGTTTGTTTTAGTTTGATATGACCAACTGCTAGTTACCATTGTTTTGAGCTTGTACTTTAGAATGTATTTGAATTTAAAGGTGAGTGCTGTTGGAGCTGATTTTTTTCAGCAGTGTTTAGTTTAAGTATGATAGATGTTTCCCGCAATTTTGTCTAAGTGGTTATCATCGGTTTTTTTGTAAACATTTGTGTGTATTAAAACCTGGTGACAAATGCTGCGGTAGCTGAAATTTTTTTAATGTTTTTTTTTCGTATTTTGTAAAGCTATTTCTTGTGATTTTATGTTATATGTTTCCCGCGATTTTGTCTAAGTGGTTATCATCGGTTTTTTTGTAAACATTTGTGTGTATTAAAACCTGGTGACAAATGCTGCGGTAGCTGGAAATTTTTTAATGTTTTTTTTAGTATTTTGTAAAGCTATTTTTTGTGATTTTATGTTATATTAGTGGCTAATTTGGGGTTTCGTATGCGTGTTGGTGTATAATCGAATCAGATTTTTTTAATTTGACATGACCAACTGCTGGTTACTATAGATTTGAGCTTGTACTTTATAGTGTATTTGAATTTGAAGGCGAGTGCTGTTGGAACCGATTTTTTTCAGCAGTGTTTAGTTTAAGTATGATAGATGTTTCCCGCGATTTTGTCTTAGTGGTTATCATCGGTTTTTTTGTAAACATTTGTTTGTATTAAAACCTGGTGACAAATGCTGCGGTAGCTGAAAATTTTTTAATGTTTTTTTTTCGTATTCTGTAAAGCTATTTTTTGTAGTTTTATGTTATATTAGTAACTAATTTGGGGTTTCGTATGCGTGTTGGTGTTGGTTTGTTTGTGAACCTTTGTGTGTAATCGAACCTGGTGCCAGATGCTGCGGTAGCAGATTTTTTTAAATGTTTTTTTGCGTATTTTGTAAAGCTATTTTTTGAGATTTTTCTTAAAATCATTTTCCGTTTTTTCTTCTTTTAGGGAATTAATTTTCCTATTTTCTTTTTTAGTACACCTTTGCTCTATTAGAGGAACACACATTCTAAGTTTCATGCTTCTAGGGCTAACGGTTTAGGCTGTGCGTTGATTTTTCTTTAAACCATTTTTCCCTTTTTTCTCCTCTTCGGAAAATAATTTTCCATTTTCCTTTCTTAGCGGATGCCTACGTCATAACATCTACCTGCATGCCAAATTTTAGCCCGATCTGTCCAGTGGTTTGGGCTGTGCGTTGATAGATCACTATGTCAGTCAGTCAGTCACCTTTGAGTTATATATATATAGATATGAACAATCCACTGTTGATTTTTTTTCCTAGTTTCTTGCTAACTATTTCTCGTACTTCATTTTCTAAATATCTGCCCCGTTTCATTGCCGGTGTGTCCGGTATCTTCCCCCCCATGATAGTAGCAATCAGAGTCCCATCATTGGTCTGGCACCGACTCACTTCATAAGCCCTGGAAGCTGTAACCCTGCCGTACCTCAGTTCATACCAAAGGTTATTTTTGTACTGGTCCCTGGTTTCATTTTCAATTTTGTTAATAAGTGAAATGGGCAAACTCACTTTACTTAAAAATAAGTCACAGCACTCTTCTTTGTATGCAAGTACAAGTTGGTGCATTGAGACAGACCAAACAAAAGAAAATTGTGTTAGGTTTTCATTGGTAAAGTCATTCTCAATACGCAATATATTTATTGCATACACAATTATTTAATTTATTGGTTTAGTTTAAGTACATTCATAGTTCTTAGGTGTAAGTCAGTATCACATGGACCCTGTATAAAGAGTAAAGCAACATGGAGGTAGGCCGAGGTTTATAGACAGTAGTTGGTACTTAGATATTATAGATTGAGAATTTCCAGGCATTATAATATAGATAGATTCTCTTCCAGTCTATTGAACATAAATAGAGGAGTTTCAATGTAATAGAGGGTAAGGTAGAAAATACTTTAATGCTCACTTAAACTTAGGTATTACAGACAAATTTAAAAAGGATTTGTACAATAAGCATCTTATCACTAGTATACTATAATTGAGAAAAGTACCTATATTTAATGACTTTGTGTTTTTTAATTTTAAACTCAAATGATTCCTAAGTCAAACATTTAAAACATCTTCCTGAACACCTCTGTCTGCTCAAGCAAAGCATGAGAATGGTGACCTTTAAAACTTAGTTTCCTTGTAAAGGGCACTTCACCTTGAATTTTTTTAATACCTGCAGTTTAGTCATGCAATTACTTTATGCATGATTATGCAATGTTTTAGAAATAGCAGTCACACTGTCGTATTGCTTTTACAACAATCTCTGGTCATGGCCCCAAGTTATGTTAGGTCTTGGAGCAAAAAATATATTGACCAATAGTAGCTCATTGGTTAATTTCTGCTTACTTCTTCTTATCGTGTTACTGATTCTCTGGTGGAACCTAGCGTGTTGAAAGCATTTTAAGTGCGCCTCAAAGAGGCTCCTTTCGTGTACTTGACACATATTTTTGAACTTTTTAGGTTTTACTTACTCTAAACCGATTTCAAAGTCATAAAAACTACTTTTTATGACTTTGAAATGGAAATCAGAAATATTTATTGCATAACTGTTGTACAGAGAAGATCTTAATGGTTATGGCTAGGTAGGTACAGTTTTCACAGTTGTTACAGTACAATTGTAAATCACATTGTTTATATTTTTATCAAACTAGATAGCTAGTAGAATGCCACCCTACACGTGTCCCCCGGGTGGTGCTAAACGAGTGACAAAACGCGAAGACGCAAACTAAACGCGAAGATGCAAACGCAAAGACGCATACATACTGGCGGCAGTAGACAGCCAGAACAATTCAGGCCTAACAAACCTGCACAGTGCTGGTAGGAAATGACCTTCACACCCCGTAGTCTCGTGGTCATGTTTCGCGAGGATGGCGGCCTTGGCTTCACTGTCCGGGCTACGAGGTAGAAAGCCTCTATAAAAATCAACCCCAAATCCCATGGTGGGAACGCGCCCAAGGGATTGCTTGGCTGATGGGTGGCTCAGTCGCTAGCGCCAACTTCAACGGACTTGGCAAACGTTGAAGTATTTGCCTTCACATGGGAATGGGCGTTACCTCATGTGCGACCTGTTTATCGACCCTACTCGTGGGAACAAATATGAATGAAAACAACTCTTCAAAATCACCTCAAAATAAACTCGCAAATAAGACTCTAACTCAGCAAATATTCCATCCTAGCCTCTTCAACAGACCCAGATCGCACTCACTTTCTGACTGCAGCTCAACCAATAACCTAAATAGTCATAATACCGGAGTTTCAACTCAGCCAAACCAAAATACCACAGCTACAACGTGGACTGAAGTCCCTAACCGAAAAAGACATCGTAACAGCCCTGAAAACGATAGAAGGCCAAAACAAACGAAACTAGGCACCTATTGGTTGAGCCAACCCGTACCTACAACCAATTCATTCACTGGTCTGGAAACTGAAACAGAAGAAATGCAGACGCAAGAAGTCGAAAGACAACCTAAACCACCCCCAATATTCATCGACAAAGTCACAAACATACGCCCTCTTACACAACTTCTCGAAGATACAGCAGAAGGTGCTTTCGAAATGAAAGTACTACCCAAAAACCAGGTTAAAATCCAACCAACCTCTAAAGAAGCATACAAAATCATAGTGAAAGAACTGGATACCAAAGGGACGGAGTACTACACCTACAAACCTAAACAGGAAAGAAGCTTTAAAGTAATCCTAAAACACATGCATCCATCTACTGACACGGATGAGATCAAAGAGGCTCTTCTGGAACTAGAGCACTCAGTCACCAACATATGGAATATGAAACAAGCCTCAACAAACAACCCTTTACACTATTTTGTAGTCGAACTTCAGCCAAAGTCGAACAATAAAGACATCTACAACATCAAAAACCTCTTACACTGCCGCATAAAGTTTGAACCACCAAGACCAGATTATTAAATAGCTTCAGTAAAATAAATCGAAAGCAACTTTCCCAATTCATCAAAAATAGATAGATAGGTAACACTTTATTGTACACAAGGATACATCACAGCGTAATAAAATAAAGTACAATGGGTGGCCTTATCGCTGAAAGCGATTACTTCGAAGCCATTTTTTTTAAATGTTATTTTGAGTACCTATCTTTTTACGTCTCTGTTTCATGATTTTATAGTGTTAGTAGTAGTTTTACTACACTTCAAGAAAGGAGGCCCCGTACAAGTACCAAGGGGAAGGTCACGGGTTCAAATCCCGCTCGGCTCTTAACTGTTATTTTTATATTAAGTACGTCGTTTGTGATAATGATAAACTAGAATAAAATCAGTTCCACTCGAAAAAGGACTGAACGAAATTTGTATAAATTCATGTAGGTATGCAATTGAATAGATTATCGTAACCTGTAATCCCCAAGCTCGGTAGCCACTCAGATATTCTTAAATTCTTTGATTGTTTACGCTACAATAATTTTTAATTTCTAGTTTTTCCATGTTATTTGAAGATTTTAATTTTATTTTGTCAGTGTTTAACCCTTACCTAATAGCCGGGGAGAGGCTTCTAGCAATAGTTTCATTTATCAGTAGGTATAATATGCAGGTTTTTTTATCAAGATTTCAAGGTTATAAATAAGTCTTCATAACGAGTTGATGAAAACAAACCGAACTCCATTACTGTGGTTCTACGTGTCTCAACCATTCAACCAAAAGGATCAAAACAAACGACCGTCCATTCGACAATAACACTTATTAGTGAGCAATAAAGTCTTTAATCCCTTGACCGTGGTCCGAAGGGTTGCATCCCCTAGTTTGCTGGTTTAGACAGTCTGCCCCACGTACTAACGCAAATTAAAAATATTGGGTAAATAATGTATCGGTTCCAACAGGGATAGGTACTCATCGACAACAGAATAGACAATACTATACAGTAGGTAGGTAAATATAACCTAGCAATCGCAAATACAACCGAAAATAAAACATCCAGTGCGAAGATTAAGATATCCCAAAGATATCCTTGTGATTAAATTGAATAAATACTTTTGTCCTTGAACTTGTTCAGGCTGACAATAAGGTTAGAAAATCCTACAAAATTAACGGTTTCTAAAAGAAACGCCTGTTGGTTATGAAATAGCAGCCCGCAGTGTGACTCATGGTAAAACCCCGCCGCGCCAGGCGCCGACTGGTCTGCACGGCTGCTGTAAAGGTGCGTGTGTAGTGACCGAGTCATACAAGAGATTGAACTACCGAGTATGTATGATCCGATTTAGTATAATCTGAAAGTGTTCTATGTAAGTAGAACTGTTTTAGCGGAACGTGAAAATTTTTAGGCCCTTATAATAATGATCCCTACCTTAACAATGTATGAAACACGATTTTTTGCTTCGTGGTTCTAAATTAGCAACGTACAAACAGCAATGTGCCTGTAATTGTGTGCGCTAATTGACCAGCGCCTGCGCAGAAATGAAGTTCAATCAACTAAATTGTCATAACTGTAATTCTTCATTAGCTATTACCATTCTGATGAATTCATTATTCGAATAATCTCCAAAATAGAGCCTTGCGGCAACAGTAGTAACGGACTGAGTTTTTTACAGACGGTTTTTTTTCCGTACAGTAAGTATGTCATACTATAATTATATTTAAAAATTCGTGAATGTCGTGCAGAGAAAAAAATCTGCCAGGCAGTTTGATGCACGCAGCTGCGTTCGCAGGGGCGTGCATAGCGGCGATCGATGCGTTCTAAGCACCAACGAAAAGAACGGAACGGCAGCCATACTTAAAGGGCCCTCGAGACGATCAAACGGTTTGACTCAAATACGTAGATTTTGGTTTGACTCACACAAATTAGATCTTTTCCTTTACATAAACACTATTAGCTGGTTAAAAGATTTGTCAAAATCAATATTTATGTAATTGAAGCATGTTTAATGGAATTTAATATTATGGTTGTGTTTGATGCACCGTTTGATCAGCTCCTGACATGACCTCTAAACGCCCTTGGTAGAAAGACGCACCCGGCAAACCGCTGGCAGAAACGGTGGCTTAAGCCGTCTAGCCGGTTGTTTTAAACCTAGCGTACTACAGTCGCCAGACAGAGAGCGTTTTGCGAAGGTCACCTTGGTAGAAACTGTGGATTTAAACCGTCTAGACTAGAACGTACTTTCATTGCGTGGCGTAAAACCGCCGGCTACATGGTTTTAAACAACAGTTTCTACCAAGGTCACCTTTGCAGAAACTGTGGCTTTATACCATCTAGATCTAGAACATACTTGAAGGTTCGTGGAAGACGAAGCGTAGGGCGCCCACCCACCAGATGGACCGACGACATTGTTAAGATCGCGGGAAGTCGATGGATGGAAAGGGCTCAGAACCGTTCTTCCTGGAAACGTGTAGGGGAGGCCTATGTCCAGCAGTAGACTTCTTCAGGCTGATAATGATGATGATGACTATTATTATTATCCCTTAAAGTCCCACTGTTGGGGAAAGTCCCCCCCCCACGCCTAGTCTACATCACTTTTTCGCCAGTCACTAGAATCTTCTGCCTTAAATTGCCAGTCCCGCTCATAAAAAATCGATAGTCTATTATTTTTTCTTTTACAATAAAATTAGTAAACCCATTCCACGATTCTTCCACGAGTAAATTGAATTTAAATCGTATCGTAACTATTATGTTTCAGGTTTGCAAAGGAATGGCGTATCTAGAAAGGCATAACTACATCCACCGTGATTTAGCTGCAAGAAATTGTTTGGTCGGTCACGCGGCACGCGACTTGTATATGCAAATCTGCATAGCCAGAGAATACTTTAAGCATTCGCGGAATTTGAATTTAAAGCACAAATAACTGCCAATTCACCAAGAATACCTTTCGTTTAGTTTAGTATATGATCGCATAATTATGAAGATATGTTAAATGTAATGAAAAATGAAATGTATGTAAATGGATCCAAAAATATAAATAACATCGATGACATAAATTTTGCCATTGGCACGTCGGCGTTCCAACTGCAATAAAACTAGTTAGTTCTATAATTCAGATCATTCTAATAAATCTATCAGAAACGTGACGTGGTATAAATATAATTGACTCCTAGACTAGGTAAGCCTTATGCCAAGGATCGTTGGAGGTCGATACTCCCGAAACTATAAAGTAAGTAAATATTCAATTATTTATCGATTGCTGGAAATTATATTTTACTTTTCAAACGTTAGCTTTTACTCGTAAATTGTGACATCAACTTTGTTTGAAGAACGATCAAATTTTTCTTGAAAAAGTTTGAAACATCATAAAGCTAGGTGCGTCTAGGTGCCAGTTCCACGTGACCAAGCCTAGAAGAACAGGCAACAAACTATGGCCCGGGTTTATTTTTCGAATGGACCAAATGTTAGTGATCGTCTGACGATTCTTACAGCGCTACTGGGCAATACTATTTCAGGTTTCCTACCGTCCTATAGTTACCTACGTTTATGCTTCGGAGGGCACGTTAAGCTGTCGATCCCTCTTTCCATAATAGAGGCCTTATAAACGAGGCTTCTACTAACTCAAACGAACTTAGATGCTTATTTCAATAACGGCAATAGTGTGAGAAAAAGATATATTTGAAAGACTATCATGCCGGTATTAATGCATTTTTATAGTAAACATGGCCTGAATATACATCCAGGATTTGCTCCGGATAAAGGAACTCTTCAAAGGTCAGCAGCACGGGCACGAAATTTTGCGTACTCATTCTGTTAGGACAACCGGTTATTAATTTTACCATGATATGACCCAAAACGATAAACTTGAAATTAAAATAGCCCCAAAAAAACGTGCTACGAGTCTACTTACTTTACTGGCCTCTCAGCTCAGTTAGTAGTAGCTATGACTTCTGCGCCGTAGGTCGTGGGTTCGATCCCCAACGAGAACAACTATTTGTGTGGTGAACGCAGATGTTTGTTCTCTGTCTGGGTGTTATATTGTATTCTAAGTATATAAACATTGGGGCCGTTCAAGTATTACGTAAGCAGATTTATTACAGTTATTACTCCCCCCATCCCCCTTGTCAGCAAAAATAAGCACAGCTCAAATATTTTTCTATTAATATATTGATTTTTAAATATTATAATTATGATTTAAAAAATAAGAAAAAAGATTTAGTACGGAGATTAGATTTTACTGATACGGGTTAACTTAAGCTAATGGAATCACCGTTGAAAAATATTAACTTGCTTTGCTACGCTTACAATGCGTCTACTCGCTATAGCCATACTATACAATGCAAGGGCAACCACGAATTAAAAAGACCACTCTCCAAATTGATCTTACTCCCTAAAGAAACCGATCAATGACATCTACTTGAACTCTAATATATGAACTTACCTGCTTACATTGTTGATTATGTTTTAAATCCTATTTTGAATTCGTTAGTGCAACTTTATCATTAACTATAAAATGTTTACAGTCCATTTAGCTATAGTTACTTATATTTATCAATACTTAGTTAAAAACTATTGTTTTTGGCGGGCGATATGTCCAATACGTATTGTGCATGCTTCATCAAAATTTAGTCTCCAATAAACCATCGTAAAGAACACTCGCTTTTTTAATTACAAACCTTCCCGCAAACAAAAAGGAACCTTAACGTACTGAACAGATACATTATTAGTACAAATTGAGCTAAACTGCGCCGCGTGGTCGTGCACAGCGTGAACTGTGGCAGGTCCGTGCCTTTACCCCATTTTCACACTTTTTTAAGCAGATGTAGATATTGCAAGGTATCCACACGTAACGCAAAAAAAATATTATCCACAAGTCTGCTAGCTCTTTGTGTGTGGCTCGTCCGGGAAAGTACGACCACCATGCCTATTACTGCCGTGAAGCAGCATTGCTGTGTTTCGGCTTGAAGGGTGTGGGTGCCGCATGCTCCATCATATTTTGTGCTACTATTACTAGCTTTAGATACTGTTAGCAATCAGGACTGAAGGCCTGCGCACACCTAGTTCGCTGGCGGTAGCGATCAGTGAAACGCTGTCAAATATCGCTGTCAAATTTGACAGCGTTTCACTGATCGCCGACGCCAGCGGCCTAGGTGTGCGCAGGCCTTAAATGGGATAGGTAGGAGAGACACTTAGCAATAACTAGTATAGTATTATCTTATCTGTGGCAATAATTTTTTACCCAAGATGAAAAAACTCTATTTTTTAAGCTGGATCGTTCCAAAATAAATAAATACCCACACAACTTACCTACTACAAAACTTTCTATAGCATTACGTAACCCTACCAGAATATATTTCCAAATAAAGAATAGCATATTCGTAAGCTATACGTTCAAAGATATTGACTGGTTTCCCTATCATATCCTAAGAGCTCTTTTTAGAACACTCTTGGGTGTTACGACTTTTATCGTAGGAAATCTCTCTGCTCTCTGCATAATTCATCGCTATGAAGTTGAAACCGAAGTCGTAAAAGAAATCGTTCTATGATTTCATGTCTTCGGCGGGAAACTTTCTACTTGTCTTTCTTTTGAATCGATGGCAGCCGCAGGGTAACTTACCTATATATAACCCATCGTAGGTTGCAGCTTGGAACCATTCCATATTTCCATTCTAGTAGGGCTTGCTCGTTCTTTTGTTTTATGACCCAGAGCTCGGGTAAGGTTTATGTACTTACATATCTTATTGTAAACTTTATCAAGATACGCCAAAAAATCTGTACTTAAGCAGCAAAGCAATGCCTTGTCTAACTTCGTGCTTTTCTAGCCCCAAGAATTCACGGAACCTCGCTGTCTGTCGCTGTCTAGTTATGAGCTCGCGGCAAGTTGTTCATGGTCTTATATTTAAGTACTTTTTACATGTTGTGAACCGTCTAACTCCGGGAAACGTCGGAAGCTTCTTTGCAAGAAATGCTTTAAAATAAATTCCAAAAATTTCCCCTCAACAACGCTGCGATTCAAAGAAACAAACTTTATATTAAAGTAATTTAAATGGCGTCTTTGTTATTCCCTGGATAAAGTTAGAAGTTATGCATTTTGTACATTTGCTTAGGTAAAGCAGTAATGCAAATTGTAATAATTCAATTCTGAGTCTTTTAAAAGTAAAAAAGCATTTACCTGCGTCAAAAATATGATTTGCCCGCTTGGGCAAATCATATTGGTTTAAGATCTTAGACAATTTAACCTATAAGATATAGGCAATAAGCTTCGCTATTTGACAGTGATACCTGCTTCGCTGACAAATATCGCAGCTCAACGCCTAGATGTGGCCGTACCTTAAATATAACAAGCATTCGAGCTTTCGTTAACACTACTTGATATATCGAAGTGGATAACAACTTTTCGTAAATTGCTCTTTTCAATATCCAACACGACAGAGAACGTTTTCTAAAACACAATTTTTTCGTCAAATCATAATTTGATTATCTCGAGCTTAAAATTATGATAACGAAAAAAGCATCCGTCCATTTATACAAGCTGCTGCCAATATTAAATTCTTAAATCTTGGTCAGAGGGTAGGCAGGTACCTATATACAGAAAAGGGAGAATGAGAAAAGGAAAAGGGAAAGTTCAACATCCCCTGGAATAAATGCACTACAGGGAGGCCAGAAAACTACGATCGCCCCGGCGAAGTTTATTAGAACGGATCCATTTGCATTCATGAGAAACAGATCTCATTCTCTCACCGAAAAAACTTCCTATAAAGCATAGGACATGGCAGACATCGGTAGACGGAAAAAAACAGCAACACTAAATAAATAACGACAAATAAACAATTTCCCCAATCCGGTTGGTCACCGTGGGGTCATAGAACAAACCCCCCCAGATTTGCAAAAAATGCATAAAATGAAAAAAAAAAAAAAAAAAAAAAACACAGCATTCAGAGGAATGGGATATCTTGGGTCTGAGTGAAATGCCTGAAAGAAGTAAAAGACTCATTTTACAAACTAAAAAAAAGAAAAAAAAAAATTATGGAAGCACATCAATCATGGAGTTTGGGGGAGGCCTTTGCTGGAAAGCAAAACAAGCTTACTACTATAGATTATTAAGTACTTCTATTTTGTAAAACTAATTTTAAGATTGTTAATAAAGGCTATTGAAATTGAAATTGAAATGAATAACCCTGTATAGGTCAACAAGCTACATGCGCTGATTATTTAATAGAGCCTAGATCCACGAAGTTTTTAGGTACTAACGTCACCTCTCTGCCGCTGTTGTTGTTTTTCCATAGTAGTTTTTATGAGTTTTAGTGCTGTGTTTTGCAATCGAAATCGAATGTTTTGTTTTATGTGCGGTGTTTGTTGAATGGGTGGAAAATACATTCATTGACCACTGAACCATTTATTTCAGTCACATTCCTTGATAACAGAATATACGACAAGTCTCGACAGAAAACAAACAGCCGACGATCAAATAGTTTTTAGGGTTCCGTAGCCAAATGGCAAAAACGGAACCCTTATAGATTCGTCATGTCTGTCTGTCTGTCTGTCTGTCTGTCTGTCTGTCTGTCCGGCCGTGTCACAGCCATTTTTCTCCGAAACCATAAAAGCTAGACTGATGAAAGTTGGTGAGTAGATGTAATCTGTGAACCGCATTAAGGTTTTTACACAAAAATAGAAAAAAAACTATAAATTTTGGGGGTCCCCATACTTGAAACTGAAACTCAAAAAATTTTTTTTCATCAAACCCATACGTGTGGGGTATCTATGAATAGGTCTTCAAAAATGATGTTGAGGTTTCTAATATAGTTTTTTTCTAAACTGAATAGTTTGCGCGAGAGACACTTCCAAAGTGGAAAAAAGTTGGTCCCCCCCCCTCTAACTTCTAAAGTAAGAGAATGATAATACTAAAAAAAATATATGTTGTACATTACTATGTAAACTTTCAACGATATTTGGTTTGAACGAGATCTAGTCAGTAGTTTTTTTTTTATACGTCAAAAACGGAAACTCAAAAATTTTTTATTCATCGAACCCATACGTGTGGGGTATCTATGAATAGGTCTTCAAAAATGATGTTGAGGTTTCTAATATAGCTTTTTTCTAAACTGAATAGTTTGCGCGAGAGACACTTCCAAAGTGGAAAAAAGTTGGTCCCCCCCCCTCTAACTTCTAAAGTAAGAGAATGATAATACTAAAAAAAATATATGTTGTACATTACTATGTAAACTTTCAACGATATTTAGTTTGAACGAGATCTAGTCAGTAGTTTTTTTTTTATACGTCATAAACCGTAAACCGCAATTTACCTTTCAACGAACTACAGGAACCTTATTATGTTACATCAAGTAACATATATAAAGGTTCTTGTAGTTCGTCGTGCTACGGAACCCTTCATGGGCGAGTCCGACTCGCACTTGGCTGCTTTTTAGGGTTCCGTAGCCAAATGGCAAAAACGGAACCCTTATAGATTCGTCATGTCTGTCTGTCTGTCTGTCTGTCTGTCTGTCTGTCTGTCCGGCCGTGTCACAGCCATTTTTCTCCGAAACCATCAAAGCTAGACTGATGAAAGTTGGTGAGTAGATGTATTCTGTGAACCACATTAAGGTTTTTACAGAAAAATAGAAAAAAAACTATAAATTTTGGGGGTCCCCATACTTGAAACTGAAACTCAAAATTTTTTTTTTCATTGAACCCATACGTGTGGGGTATCTATGAATAGGGCTTCAAAAATGATGTTGAGGTTTCTAATATAGTTTTTTTCTAAACTGAATAGTTTGCGCGAGAGACACTTCCAAAGTGGAAAAAAGTTGGTCCCCCCCCCTCTAACTTCTAAAGTAAGAGAATGATAATACTAAAAAAAATATATGTTGTACATTACTATGTAAACTTTCAACGATATTTAGTTTGAACGAGATCTAGTCAGTAGTTTTTTTTTTATACGTCATAAACGGAAACTCAAAAAAATTTTTTTCATCGAACCCATACGCGTGGGGTATCTATGAATAGGTCTTCAAAAATGATGTTGAGGTTTTTAATATAGTTTTTTTCTAAACTGAATAGTTTGCGCGAGAGACACTTCCAAAGTGGAAAAAAGTTGGTCCCCCCCCCTCTAACTTCTAAAGTAAGAGAATAATAATACTAAAAAAAATATATGTTGTACATTACTATGTAAACTTTCAACGATATTTGGTTTGAACGAGATCTAGTCAGTAGTTTTTTTTTTATACGTCATAAACCGTAAACCGCAATTTACCTTTCAACGAACTACAGGAACCTTATTATGTTACATCAAGTAACATATATAAAGGTTCTTGTAGTTCGTCGTGCTACGGAACCCTTCATGGGCGAGTCCGACTCGCACTTGGCTGCTTTTTTTTAGATCTGTCAGCGGGGAGCAGCCATATGCGTCGCAATCCTAGCCTCCCTACGTCACCCTCCAGGGAACCACCTGCCGTGCCGTCCGCCACTCCATTACTCGATTTATCCAAAATTCCCCAACATAATGGCCTGCCCATTTCCACGTCAGCTTGGTAATTCTCATTACGACCTTGGTTCTACAGATTTCTTAATTTCTGATCGATCACGCACAGTAAAACTCCCAACGTAGCTCTCTCCATGTTTCGTAGTGAATAATAATTGTTATTGTGACACTCTACGATAAAACATTTTCAGAGGCAATGGAAAAGATATCCCAATAAAATCAACGAGCGCTCCTTTAGACAGAAGAGAACTAATTATTGTGGATTTATTCAACGAAGTAACTAAAGGGACCTACCAGATCTACGTCACATTTGAAGGAAAACTGGATAATGGAATCGGTCCAGTCAGATGATGAATTGCTTATGCATATTTTTGATGTAATTATTTATTAATACGTATAGGTAGTACTTTTTAAACTTTCGCGATCATAAAAGATATTCATACTATTACACGGGTATTTATCACGTATATAAATATCTTTGCACTCGAGTGCAACACGCAACTTTTTATCCCACCTCAGCAAGGAATTGACTAAATGCAAAAAAGAAAATGACGCGCGTAGAGCAAATTAAATAAAAGTAACACACCAAGAAGGTTCCAAGAGTTTTTAATAAATTAAAAAATCGGTTGTCTGTAAAGTCGGGTTAATGATGTTTGAATAACTTGTAACATTGTTACTTTTACGTAACAATACAATGAAAATAAAATAAACTAAAATCTGTTTTTCGGATTTTTCTAAATGAGTCAAATTGACAAATGTACAGCGTTGCCAACTCAACAACAGTAAATGTCGCTCTCACGCTGGTGAAAAGTCGCTTTCTAGACCATTCATATTGTTACGGAAGTGGGTACAGGGATTGGAAGGAAACGACTGATTTCACCGAAAGTAGCGATTTATTCGCACTACGAACACGTAACACTGCACTGAACGCGTGGCACTGCACGAAACGCGTAGCACTGTCCGACACTGTCCCCGCGCACTATGCGTTACACGGTCCAACGCTGTGCTCCGAACACTAACAGTCCACTGGGAGCACTTCACCACTTTGCACTTCACTTCACTTCACTGTTCACTGTTCACTTTTCACTTTCACTGTTCACTTTTTCCACTTTTCCACTTTTCCCTCTTGTTCCTTTCTTCAGATCACTTTCCACTGAACTGCCCGTAGACGCGCTTGCAGCTCCTTATATACCCGGAATTTCGATTGTCATTTATTGGATTTCGATCGTCATTTATTGAATTTCGTTAGTCTTTTCGTTTTCTTCTGTTGGATTCCGATCGTCTTTTCCTTCTTACATCATTTCTTGTTTTAGTCCAGAACTTTCGGTTCTTTATTTGAATTCCTTAAAGAAGGCACTCGCCGCTACTAGAATTTTCTGGTAACATTAAAATTTCGAACAAAAATCTTCATAGCTGGACCGGGCTCGAACTCGCATACGTCTGCTTTGCAGTCGTAGCTCTGACAGCCCGGCCGTTGTGACAATGACGATGTTTGCCAAAAACTTCACTGCCTTGCACGCTTACGCAGTTACGTCAGCACGGCGTCACACTACCCCCTCCTTAGACGTGCTCGTCCCGAGCATCGTTAGAGCCGTAGTACCGTGCCAACCTGTCCACATGAACCACTTTCGCTGGACTTCTTGGCGTTTTCCGAATTCTATATGTGACATCATTGATCCTCGTAATTACTTGAAAAGGGCCTTCCCAACTCGGTTGTAGTTTTGGAGATTTTCCTTTCCTTCGAACGGGGTTGTGAAGCCAAACAGCAGAACCTTCTCCAAAGGACTTGGAGTTGACGCTTCTGTCGTATCGCGTTTTCATTCGCTCACTAACACGCAGATTCTCTTCCCTCATATGCCCGTGAACTTCCTCCATTTTCCTTCTCAAATCTTCCGCGTATTCCGAAATACAGCTAGGCGTATCTGGAGGACAACCCGCGAGAAGATCCGCTGGAAGTCGAAGCTCTCTACCAAAGTTCGCTCGGGCCGGTGTAGTAGAGGTACTCTCATGAACCGCAGTTCTATACGACAGAAGGAACAGAGAAATGTACTCATCCCAATTGTTCTGATGGCTTTCAACAACTTTTGCCAGATGCCGCTCTAGAGTTTGGTTGAACCTCTCCACCATTCCATCAGATTGCGGATGATACGGCGTAGTCCGAGTTTTGTGTATCCCCATAATCTTGCATGTTTCCTGAAAGACTTGCGACTCGAAATTCCTGCCTTGGTCACTATGGATTTCAAGGGGTAGTCCAAATCGGCAGAAAACTTCATTCACCAGTTTGCTAGCCACAGTAACAGCTTCTTGATTTGGTAATGCAAACGCTTCTGGCCACTTTGTGAAGTAATCCATTATTACCAAAATGTAACGATTTCCACTATTCGTCATTGGAAACGGCCCGGCCACATCCAAAGCTATTCGTTCCCAAGGAGCACCCACGTTGTATAACTTCAACGCTCCCCGACTTCTTGTTTGTGGTCCTTTGACAGAGGAACAACTCGTACATTTCTTGCACCAGTCTTCAACATCTTCCTTGCAGTGCAACCAGTAATAACGTTGACGAATTTTCACCAAAGTTCTCTTCACACCGAGATGACCACCTGATGTTCCGTCGTGATACGCTCGCAGTATATCAGAAATCTTTGACTTCGGCACAACTGTCTGAAGATGATTGTCTTGTCCTGATGCACTCTCCCATTTTCGACATAAAAGACCATTGTGTAAGAGCAGGCTATTCCATTGTGCCCAATAGCTCTTCGTTACTGCACTCATTCCAGCAACTTCACTCCATCCTGGGCGTGCGGATCCATCTCTCACCCAATTGAGTATTGGTCTAAGGTCTTCATCTTCTTCTTGTAGTTTACGCATGGCATCGCTGCTCCAATCATCATTTACTGTATCAGTTCTTATAACTCGGACCATAGATTTTTCTTTATCTTCCTGTTTCACACAGTGCTTGCAGTCTTCAGAACACGGCCGTCTTGACAAAGCATCAGCATTCCCATGAGACTTTCCACTGCGATGCTCTACTACAAAGTCGTACTCCTGTAGTTGTTCAATCCATCGCGCAACTTGTCCTTCAGGATTCTTGAACTGCAGTAGCCACTTCAAGGCTGCATGATCTGTTCTGACTAGAAATTTCCGACCCAATAAATACTTCTTAAAATGCTGAAGTGTTTTGACAACTGCAAGTAGCTCCCTTCGAGTGACACAATAATTCCGCTCTGGTTTTGACAGGGATTTACTGTAATAAGCTATCACAACTTCTTGATCTTCTTTTCTTTGTGAGAGTGTTCCTCCTATCCCTGTATTACTTGCGTCTGTGTCAACTAAAAACTCATTGCACTGATCCGGATATCCGAGTACTGGTGTTTCACATAACCGACTCTTTAGTTCCTCGAAAGCCACCTGGCATTGTTGGTCCCAAACGAAAGGTCGTTTTTCTTCTGTGAGTCTATGCAATGGCTTCGCTATATCCGAAAAACTCTTGACAAAACGACGGTAATAAGAGCAAAGTCCCATAAACGCCCGTACTTGTGTTTTGTCCGCAGGCACAGGCCAATCTTTAACCGCCGAAATTTTCGATGGATCCGTTTCGACGCCGCTTTCCGAAATAACGTGTCCCAAATAGTTCACCTGCCGTTTGAAGAATGAGCACTTCTTCTGGCTTAGTTTCAGATTTGCACTTCTTAACTTGTTGAATACGGATTCCAGCTTCTTCAAATGGTCATCAAATTCTCGCCCCACTATTATAATGTCATCGAGATACACCAAGCAGGTTTCTCCCAGCAACCCAGCAAGGACACGTTCCATTAACCTCTCGAAAGTAGCCGGGGCGTTGCACAGCCCAAACGGCATCACTCTGAACTGCCAGAGGCCCTTTCCTGTGGAGAACGCGGTCTTCTCCTTATCCTTAGGATCCAACTCCACCTGCCAATAGCCACTTTTTAGGTCCAGCGTAGAAAACCATTTCATGCCGTTGAGAGTATTCAAGGTGTCGTCTATCCTTGGTAATGGATAACTGTCCTTTTTGGTCACGTCGTTTAGGCGGCGATAGTCAATACAGAACCTCGTTGACCCATCCTTCTTCTTTACCAAAACCACTGGTGAGCACCAGGGACTGGACGATGGTTCGATTACTTCATTATCCTTCATGTCTTGAATCATGTCGTCCACCTCCTTTTCTCTGGCAAAAGGAATTCGGCGGGGTCGTTGTCGTATAGGTTGTTCATTTCCAGTATTGATTTTATGCTGAACCATGCTCGTCCTTCCGATATCACCATCATTCTTCGAAAATATATCGGAGAACCGACGTAGCAAATTCTTCGCCTTGAGCAATTCAATAGTTGTCAAATCGTGCTTACATTCTTCCAGTATACTGTTAACGTCGATTGAACTTGCATCCGTCTTTTTGGTTTCTTGACAATTCCGCAACCACACGATTTCTTCGCTCCGCCCTATTAGGGTACCCTTCTTTAACACCTGTTCCTCATTGCTCAAATTTAACACAGGTACCACTGTTTCTGCGGATGAATTTATGACCGTACGTGCTGGCAGCCACGATGACTCGTTATCCACTTTTTCTAGTATTGTCCACCGTCGCTGTTTCAAACTTTTACTTCCAGGAAAAATTACTGGAACTAGCGTCTGTGATCTAGGCAATAGTTTAGTGTTCTTAATGCAGTACACCTTGCCTTCGCCACCGCCTCTCATCGGTATTTCGTCTTCTCCACACTTGAGGACGCCGGAGTGAATGTCGAGATTGCACCGATGGTCCTTCAAGAAGTCCAGGCCAATAATGCAGTCATCCACAATGTCAGCTACTACCGCCTGTTGCCAGTAAAGTTTATCACCAATCTTGATAGCCACTTTCTGTTCACCTGATACCGGTATGCGCTGGCCGGTAGCCGTTGTTAGCTGGTAAGCTCCCTTCCGAACATTGATCTTTCCGTTTCTTCTTATCAGCTGTGTCCCAATTACCGTACGTGACGCTCCAGTATCCAAAGTCAATGAGCACGAAATTCCATTTACTGATCCATTAACAGTTAAGCTGTTGCCATCTGTGCTCTGATAAATCTTGATTTTTGGGGCTTCATGTCTACCGGCCAGCGCCCACCCCTCAGCCCTGGCTGGAATTAGTTTTCCTGGTTCTCCGACGCTTGTACACAAGCATCGGTCCCTCGTCTCTCTGCAATCCGATTCGGGCAGCCGCTTCTTAGATGTCCTCGTTCCCCACAGTTGTAGCATCTAGGGACGAAAGCTCTGCGTTGGTTTACCCGCTCCACTTCCGTAGAATTAATTTCCCTCAGACGTCCACTCCTCGGGTCTCGTCGGACGGCTTCTACTTCGAGCGCATGCGCGACGGCTTCCTTGATGTGACCATGGTGACCCAAGCGCACAGTAGCTCTTACTTCTGCGTCGAAAATACCGTCGACAAATGACTGCAAAAGCATGCTGTCAATGACCGATGCTGGCGATGTTTGGTATGCCTTCCGGACCAACTTTTCTACCTCCAGGGACCACTGTTGCAATGACTCGTTTGCTCTTTGGCATCGATCACGGAGTTGAGCGCGGAAAACATGCTCCAGGTGCGAGTCCCCATAGCGCGACTCCAAGGCTTCTAGTAACTGCTCGTAGGTAGCATTACTCCCCAAGGCCTCCAGTACGGTCAAGGCCTTGTCTCGTAGTCCCAAAGTGAGTGCGGTTTTAGCCTGACTCTTGGTCCACCCATTAAGGTTCATCACAGCCTCAAACTGTAGCTTGTAGGCCGCCCAGGAGGAGGTTCCATCGAAAGGCGGGACTTTGAAATTTCCGCCTGCAGTTGATGCACTTATGGACGCTGAGGCTGGGATTCCATTCGTTTCGAGCTTCTTGACGACTTCCTCGACGGAGGAGAGGCGGTTTCCGTGTTGTTGTACAGTTTTGATACCTTCCTCAATGGAACAGAGGCGAGTCTCATGTTGCTGCATAGTTTCCTCCACCGCTTCTACCCTCCGCATGCTGTCGGTGATGGCGGTCAAAAGACTTTTCTGCAATGCGCACATCTGTTCCTCTTGCCGGTGGCCTTGCTCCTCCTGGCGGCGAGCCTGCTCCTCTTGGATGGCGCGCAGCTGCTTCTCCTGGCGGTGAGCCTGCTCCTCCTGGATGGCACGCAGCTGCTCCTCCTGCCGGCGGGCTTGTTCCTCCTGCCGGCGGGCATCCTCTTCTTGGCGGTGAGCCTGCTCTTCCTGGATGGCGCGCAGCTGCTCCTCCTGCCGGCGGGCTTGCTCCTCCTGCCGGCGGGCTTGCTCCTCCTGCCGGCGGGCTTGCTCCTCCTGCCGGCGGGCTTGCTCCTCCTGCCGGCGGGCTTGCTCCTCCTGCCGGCGGGCATCCTCTTCTTGGCGGCGAGCCTGCTCCTCCTGGATGGCGCGCAGCTGCTCCTCCTGACGGCGGGCTTGCTCCTCCTGCCGGCGGGCTTGTTCCTCCTCCCGGCGAGCCTGATCCGCTTGCATGGCGCGCAGCTGCTCAAACAAGGCGCCAAGATCTGGCCCAACCTGGGTCCTCATCGACGAACTTTCCGAGGTTGCCCCACCGGAGTTGTCTCGGCACCCAGGGGTTTCTTCCTCAGAAGCCTCGGCGCCGGAGCCACCTGCTTGCTGTGAAGCAGCCTTAGCGCGAGTACTCATGCCTTCCCTCGGCATGACAGGCATTTTACCTTCCAATCCCACTTCTGACACCAAATGTTACGGAAGTGGGTACAGGGATTGGAAGGAAACGACTGATTTCACCGAAAGTAGCGATTTATTCGCACTACGAACACGTAACACTGCACTGAACGCGTGGCACTGCACGAAACGCGTAGCACTGTCCGACACTGTCCCCGCGCACTATGCGTTACACGGTCCAACGCTGTGCTCCGAACACTAACAGTCCACTGGGAGCACTTCACCACTTTGCACTTCACTTCACTTCACTGTTCACTGTTCACTTTTCACTTTCACTGTTCACTTTTTCCACTTTTCCACTTTTCCCTCTTGTTCCTTTCTTCAGATCACTTTCCACTGAACTGCCCGTAGACGCGCTTGCAGCTCCTTATATACCCGGAATTTCGATTGTCATTTATTGGATTTCGATCGTCATTTATTGAATTTCGTTAGTCTTTTCGTTTTCTTCTGTTGGATTCCGATCGTCTTTTCCTTCTTACATCATTTCTTGTTTTAGTCCAGAACTTTCGGTTCTTTATTTGAATTCCTTAAAGAAGGCACTCGCCGCTACTAGAATTTTCTGGTAACATTAAAATTTCGAACAAAAATCTTCATAGCTGGACCGGGCTCGAACTCGCATACGTCTGCTTTGCAGTCGTAGCTCTGACAGCCCGGCCGTTGTGACAATGACGATGTTTGCCAAAAACTTCACTGCCTTGCACGCTTACGCAGTTACGTCAGCACGGCGTCACAATATTATTAAGTTAATAGAAGCTGTTGGTTTTCTAATAAATAAATTATAATAAAGGATTTAGATATCTAGATTAAGATTATTTATTTGCATAAACATGTTTGTGTTGAAATTAAGATGGTTTACAAATGAGTTTGTAAGAAAATTTATAAAAAAATGTAAATGAAAAAAGGTGAAAAAAAAAATTAGTTGAGGTGCTCATAGAATGTTTAATTTTTTTTTATTGCTTAGGTAGGTACTTATAGATTATCATATACAACACAAAGCCACAAAACATGTATCTACGCCCACACGAGAACAACAAACAACAACAACAACAAACGTTCTCAGTGCGATCGAACACATAACATACAGAAGGCAATCAAAATCAGTTATCGACCTGTCACAAAGCTTAGAGCTCCATATCAACACACGACTCAGCACTAAACTGTTATTCTAAACAACTGTTTTGTTACTCATGCTTCCAAGGGAATGTATTTCTAACTAGCTGCGCCCCGCGATGATACCCGCGATTCAATAGAATGTACTTTTACTCTATGTTTATGTTAATAAGTGTATCTTCTTTATTGTTTTTTGATTTTATAGTGTTTACTACACTTAAGTGAAGTGGCACCACACTGGAACTTCACTGCTATTATTTTAGACTATTTTTGATTTGTAAAAGGATCATATAAAAAAACGGTAGGAACCGAGCCGTAGTTTGTTGCCTGTTCTTCTAGGCTTGGTCGCGTGGAACTGGCACCTAGATTCACCTAGCTTTAAGACGTTTCAAAGTGATTCTTGCATCGTACTGAATAAAAAACTATTGACTTTGACTTTGACTTTTCAAAGTGATTCTTGTATCGTATTGAATAAACGCTTATTAAATCTTACTAGCCATACATTATAGGCTACACATTTACCTAAGACTTATATCAGAACCACAATAAAGGTATGTTTCATGTTAACGCCATATTAGATTTATGTTGTATATAGTATACTATTATGTGATATTCATAATAGTATTGTTAGTCTATACATAACTGTATCCGGCGTATAATAGGAACTAATAAAGTCTTCTCATTATTATAATCAAGCTCGGAGATTTTATCTACACAAGGGATCGTAAGGAAATGTACATTTTGTTACGGGTGCTTTGCTCCTGACCGGATGGGTACTCTCCACACACACCCGGGTCCGGGACGGAGACGGGATTGTCTACACTAATATTATAAAGAGGAAAGATTTGTAGGAAAGACGTTGATCTATCATAACCCCTAGGTATTTTATGGTGGTTACTTTATTGATGTTAGGACATCCACAAGATGCGTTAGTGAGGTTACAATTGTGTATTTTCAGGCTAAAGTCGAGATTGGGTTGACTGTTATTATATTTAGTGAAGGTCATAAAATTAGTTTTTGAGACGTTTAGGGTTAGCAAATCACAGTTATGCCATTTAGATACTTGGGAGAGTCCCAATTCGGTTATTTGCTGAACATCTTTCCATGAGGTGCCAGTGAAGACAATGGCGAGGCAAAAATATTATTATTGTAAAGGTTTAACCCCCGTTGAACATTCTGGGTCTTATTAATAATCCTGGCCTAGCGTTGGACTAGTTAATCCGTGTTTTGTCTCTTGCATTGACATGCAATTGTCAACTCGAGCAAATGTGACAAAACACGGATTAACTAGTCGCAGCATCAAAAGGATCTGCCTGGCCCTTTCACTAAAGATGTTCAGGTATGCATTTATTTTATACACAGCTCGTTTTTTTATACAACCAGCCGACAGAACAAGCATAATGGCCTAGCGATAAGTGTAAATAAAATAAATAAATATTTTAGACAATCCGGGCATATTTGATATAAAAAGAAATGGTGGGTACTACTGGTATGAAAAAAAGGCAGGATTTATGTGTGAAATGGGCAGAATTATGTAATACAGAACTGTATATGTCATTGATGCATTACTTTACCTTCCACTGCAATCTATCATGACCAGTGTAGCCTGGCCCTTCATAACATCAGCTGTATTTCTATAGACCTCTGCAACAGCCTGGGAAGACTTAGGTTCGTTGACAAACAATACCAACACATTTGTTTTAGTCTTCAACAACTTTTTGAACTCTTTTAATTCGCTTAAGTCCGTAACCAGACAGCTATCCCCTCTCTACGGCGCGGCGAAAATGTAACCTTATTCAGGGCTATATAGTGTTGTGTGGAATGTCCAAAATATTTATTATTTAGTAAAAAAAAATACGTACCAGTAAACGGTTTTTGTATGTGCTCATCTGTAGTTCTAACTTCTTGTTCTGTAGCGCTAGTTTCTGTAGTTCAATGTATTTGCCGTTATCGTTCAAGAACCGCCTGAAAACAAATAAAACATTTTAATATTATTTCCACACGTCCTAAAATGAGAGTAGGGAGTATTAGTTAAAGTACAAACTTTACTTTATTTGGTTACACGAGCTGGTACGACTGATGATTTTTTTTAACCCCGGGGTTAAAAAAAATAGTATTATTATTCGCCAATAGATGTCAGGAAGAGTCGTATCTTTATTGGCTTATATTTAATTAACAACGCCATCTGCTGGAATAGCTAGCAGTTAGTTGCTCACAATCGCCAATAGATGGCAGGAACAGTCGTATATTGAGTTTATGTTTGATTATTGCAAAACACCAACTTCTCGTTATTTTCTAAAAATGAATCCTAGCTAGATCGATTTATCGCCCCCGAAAACCCCTATATACAAAATTTCGTGAAAATCGTTGGCGCAGTTTCCGAGATCCTAAATATATATATATTATCAGTAATATTTTTAAAACTTAGCTATGGTAAGTAGTTTTGCGTGAAAAATGTCCACCATGTATTTAATTTGATGAATGAATAATTTTTCCAATTACTTAACTTGCATCGTGGGAACGTCATATACAGCTGTCCCCGCGGACGCATCGCTCACTCAAGTAGGAGAGAGACAGATGTCGAACGCGGAGGCCGATTGTGCCTCTTTGTCGCTCGTTCAACGCTCTTCAACTTCAACTTCAAGTCTTAAATGGAACGCCTCAGAGTGAGGTAACGCCGCATGAATTAATGTTTTTTCGTACGTGCAGCCGGCTCCATCGAATTATAATGCCGGCTGTACACTCTCGGCGAGAGAGTCTCCCCGAGAGCCTCGGCCGGTGAGGCTCTCGACGAGAGCATACCTGTACACTCTCGTTTTTCATTATTACTGTAGATTCTCGCAGTAATGGACGTAGAAATTGCTGCTGCTGTTTGTCTTTGTGCTGTGAGCTATTATAATCTGATAAAAATTTACCACAAAAAGAAAATTAAAAAGCCATGGCGAAGAAGAAGATGGTGTATGGTTACTATGCTATGGAGTCCCACAACACTGGTTCCATTTGGTAGTACTCCAAAAACTTTAACTCAAGTTTGTTACACCACATACATAGCGAAACGCGTCTTCACACAAACACAGTCAACGAACAACTAAATGACGAGTGTGTACATGCACGCTCTCGTTTTCCTCGCGAGACCCAACGAGATCCTTTGACTCGGGCACAAAAAACCGACAAGCGACCGAGACCGACCGAGGCAAGGCGCGAGAGTTTAAGACTGTCTGTGACAGTTGTTTTTTCCCATTAGTTGTATTAACTGGTATTTTTATGGTACTTTTTAATAAAACGAGTCCCACCTGACGTTAAATAGCAACCAACGCCAGACATTGAACCACTGTTCATTAACTTAGGCTTAGGTTAACGAGTTTTCTTAGACTACTCGCTAACGACTCTAATATGTCAATAAAAAATAAAAGATTATGGACTAGTACGACTATGGATAAATAGTCACACAATAATAGATATTGTAGACAATCCACACAACACCATCTAGCCCCAAATTCAGTAGAGCTTGTACTATGGGAACCACATAGCTGATATAATAAATATATACTTTTTTTATGGTAAATATCTAGAATACAATATAACACCCAACCAGTACCCCAAGTCCCACTGCAATTACAACATTTCGTTACCAAATGTTGTTTATCGTTTAGCCTATTTGTCTCTGTCTATTGTATGGAAGAAAGATGAGACAACAACTCTAACTACGTAATGTATTTTTGCCGTCTCATATTTTCTCCATACAATAGATAGAGACAAATAGGCGAAACGAAAACAACATTTGGGAACGAAATGTGGTTGCCAAACTCCGACTTCGGGTACAGAGAACTAACATGTGCGTTCACCACACAAATATTTATTCTCGGTGGGGATGGAACCCACGACCTACGGCGCAGAAGGCAGAGTTACTACCAACTGAGCTGAGAGGCCTATCAAGTACCTACTGCACAGTCGCTAGCGAATATAGTCTAGGATTTTACGTAACTACAGAATTGCGGCAAACTTAAGAGGGAATCACACAGGCGACTCTCCATACAAAAGTAGTCCCCTATTTCCTCCCTGGATAATGCCTCTAGAGTAACCATTTTGTCTCATAAAATCCAGATCCAGATCCAGAAGGGACTTACGAGTCAAGCTTCTTTCCGCATGCAGCCCCTAAGCAAAAAGTGTAGCTATTGTATAGCTACAACTCCGTTTTACTTTATTACACGGCAAAAAACACAACTACGTATATCGACGCCATCACCCTTCCTCTTCTTCTTTTTCCCTAGAAATGTCTCACGCTGCTTGATCCAATTAGGTGTCATACTCATATTATTTATTGCAATTATTATTCTCCTCTCAATATTCTCCTCAATGATTAGTGTCCTATTCCCAAAACTGGTGAACAGTAGGTATACACTCAAAACATTAAAGTACAGGATATATTTCTTTTTATTTCCTTAGTTCTGAGAACTCTATAAACTGAAGTTTCGTTGGATTAGCATTGCATGCCAACTGCTTAAACTTTAACAGCTGTTTCGTTTCATTTTAAAATGGTTTTTATTTTCTTTCCGCCGTCAAAAGTTCACTAATATTAGCTTTCTTTGACACCTAGTTAGCTAACTTGCACAATTAAAATAACATAACTTCACGTTATTATATTTGAACACGCAGCAAAACTAAAGTTTAGGCCTTTTTCCACTGAAGCAGCCCATACTTAACTCCTTAGACAGATTATTCCATACAGAAAGCGATTTTTGAAAATTGCCACCGCAAGTGCTGTAAATTTTCCTTAATCTAAATTAGAATGTATTAAATATAAAAATTTATAGTAAACTTGGTGTATTTTATATTCCCTGGCTCATTATATTTTTAAGGCACAGTAACCATAATTATATATACACAAACAACTCGAACTATTCATATTTTTCTTTCTATATGCAATGTTTTACGTGTGCTTTTGCAAGCAATTAAATGCTGATTAATAATAACTTATTATGGTGGCACTGAACACAATATTACCTTTAACAAATCAATCTATTGTCATGCATGATGTTTTTGGACGTATACCAAAGATCCAAAACTATTTTGTTAGTCTTTTATATTTGATAAAAAATTCCTAAACTTATTGATAGATGTAAAATAATGTTGTTTACATAATAACATTCCTTGTAGAACCGCGATCCTTCAAAACTCTATGAAAAGGCCTTTTAGTCTATTCACGGTTCTGTGTCAGCAAATGCCATTCTTCTGATCCCTTTTTAGATTTCAACCCAGAAGCCCGAAGATTTTCTTTGTTCATGTATGTAGCTATAACATATTTGCCTCCGTATGTTGTTCATATTCTTTAAGAATTCTTCATCATTTGGGCAAAAGAAAAAGTAATAGTCTCTTGCTGCTGAAAAGATGGATTTATCATTTCAAAATTCAAATTCGTGAAAAATTATTAAATGTAACCATACATATATCTCACGTCTGCATACGAACAGCGTCAATACAAAAATATAATGACCTTTCATATCTATAATGTACTAGGTACCTAGCGCCTCACCCGTCTTTGCATGGGTGGAAAAATTTTCACTTTTTTCTAAATTTATATTATTTTAAGTATTTAATCAGTTATCTGGTTACCAAAGTACAAGTTCTGCTTAATTTAGGGCTAGATAGTGTTGAGTAACCCACTCACTCACGTCCACAATATTTATTTATTTATTTTATACAAATCATTTGTCTGTATTATACATAAAACATTATATATAATTATAGTAATGATGTTGTTTTATTTCTCTGAATAATTTGCAATATGTTTATCATGAGTATAAAAAGTGTGATCAATCAATCGATAATATCTCAATCCGTCAACTTTAATTCGTGTGCAAATTGTTTTTAAGGGAAAACTTCTTTAGGACAGGTTGAGCATTTTTTAGGTGGGATTAAAACTAATGAAATTAATGAATCAGTCACGTAACCGCTACCTCTTCGGCATAGTTCGACAAACCTTTTCAAAAGTCCCCGACTTTTGGCAAAGTTTGTCTGTTTGTCGGTTTCATGACTGTAGGCTGGAGTGAAACTGTTTTGTTTTATTAATCGGGGTTGGTGAATATAGTTTGAGGCCTTGCGCACATCGCAAATGATCGCCTAGACGTGTGTGTGTCTTTCGATGCTGTCAAATATGACATCGCCACCGCAGAACGCTTAGATGTGCGCTAGGCTTGATAGAACAAATGCAATCCCATCTGCAGGGAGAGACAGATATGCGAACAAAGCTGTCCGAGTCGTGGTTTAGCTGAGCTAGCTTGTCATCAACTTGGAACTAAAATAGACTTTATCACTCTGGATTAAGATCCAATTTGAGAACAAATATTTGTGTGGTGAACACAGATGTTTGTTCTCTGTCTGGGTGTTATATTGTAATCTAAAAACATATGCATTTAGAAAAAAATATTTATATACATTTTATATCAGCTATTGGGTTCCCATGTAGCATAAGCTCTTCTTAATTTGCCATAAAGCCAGTTGAGCCAGTACCCTTTAAATCAGAAACAGCAATGTGGGCACCCTTTATTGAAATTATGACAATAAAAAGTACAGAGTTACCGAGCTCGGAATACAAAGATAACATGTCCAAGGACAGTGTACAAAGAATATGCATAGCTCTTGAAATACTACTTAAGCCATAAGCATACGTTGATCTTACAGGTTTTTCTTTATCGACATCACGTCATTTTCAAATAAAAACCTGATGCTTTCTTTGAAAATGACGGAACAGCTTATTCTCTCTTCAAGCGTTATATTATGAGAGCATGTCCAGTAAAGCAATCGTTTTCAAATATCATTAATTATATTTAGACATCAAGCTGTCGCATATAATAAAAATAAACTATCAATGTATGTACTTAGCAAACGGATATGAATATTTTTTCTTTCACTTGCATATGCGCGCTGAATATCGATGCACGCATCACAACTTTCCTTCTCATTCATGCTATTAATATACAAGCAAAATTACCTTCTATCACGATCGAATACAGTCCAAAACGTTCGTCGCAAATGGCGTGTGGTTCTAAACGATCATGCATACTTAAACACCCTGTTAATGTGATAATTGAATATTAAAACACTCGTTTCCACGCGCGCCGAGCACGGCCAATCTATGCAATTTTAGCGACTTGTTCATAAAGAATCATGCTGTTGCTTTTCTATTGAGTAGAATGCTAGCAAGTGCAGAGGACCTTAGGTAAATAACACTGTTCTGTGGCGCTAGGGCTGTCTCAAAGTGACACTTTTTTTTGAAACTCAATTTTTTTTTTCATCAAACCCATACGTGTGGAATATCTATGAAAACGTCTTCAAAAATGATGTTGAGGTTTCTAATATCGTTTTTTTCTAAACTGAATAGTTTGCGCGAGAGACACTTCCAAAGTGGTAAAAAGTTGGACCCTCTAACTTCTAAAATATAAGATAATGATAAAACTAAAAAAAAAATATATGTTGTACATTACTATGCAAACTTTCAACGATATGTATATAGTTTGATTACAATAACTTGTGTTTTATTTTGAATAACCCTAAAACCATAAAACTCTACTCTACTCAAGGACATGGTCGAGATCACTGTTCAAGCTCTGCTTAGTTTGGGGCTAGATAGTGTTGTGTGGATTGTCTATAATATTTATTTATATGAGAAGGCCTTTGTCCAGTCGTCATACAGTGTTGCTGCGAAACGTAGATCCTTTAAGCTATTTTAAATAAATAGTTGAAGCTATATATTAATCAAGTAATTTAGAAGATATATTATTTATTTAATACTATCTTTATGTTATTTAAATTTAAATTTTACATTGCGCTTGTCGTATCTAGTAGATAATAGGGGCTAAAATTTATTCAAAATAATAGATGTATTTTATTTTATTAGTATATTTTTAGAAATGAGTAATAATCTTTATAAGTTTTGAAATGATTGATAAGAAATTGGATTTTATAAATAGTTTAATTTGATATTTAAATGCTTTTAGAAATCTGTATTAAAATAATAATGATTATTGAAGTAATATAGAAGGATAGTCTATAATGTTTAAAATAAAAAGATATTATATTTTATTATTATTTGTTCGAAGTTAATAACAATTTATTATATCAATAAATTGTTATTGGTAGTCAGAAGCTACGCAGAATGGATGACGATATTGCCGATAGGGGGCGCTAGCTATCAACTGTCATGTGGGTCGCCTGACTGAGGCTAGGCGAGGCGGTGGATTATTCTGGGCTTGGGACTCGAAGGAGAAGGTTATCGTTTCGTTCTGTGTACTGTCGATGTAATTCGGCTCTGAGTACACCCCTTGATTGTTAAGATAAGTACCTAGTTCACTATCCCCCGAATAGGTTTGAAGGGTGTGGGTGCCGGTGAAATTACTGGCACGTGAGGCTGAACATCTGTAAGCCTCAAGTTGATGTACGCAAGGCAGCACATCTTAAGGCACGTTCCTGACGTGCGTGACCTAAGAGTCAATGCTTTGTAATAGCTTACTTAACCATTTAACATCAGGAGAGCAATATGCTTGTGCCATCAGATAGATCTCACACAAATTAAGATTTATGCCTTTGCAATTAGATTTTGCTGAAATAATTTTATTGCAACAAAGCACGATCTTTTTGACAAAGTCGTTATACAAAAGAAAGTAAAAATACCTAATTTCTCATCCAGTTGGTAAGAAAAAACTTAAACGCAAAGCAGCGATCAAACCAAGCTGAGCCCAACTTTAGCTTAATCGCCCGGGAAGGGTCTGATAACTGAGTAAAATTTACATAAACAGCAATTGTCTTACGGCTGTTATCATTCAATTATATAAGATTTTAGAAACAGAAACTACACCTGTTTTCGGTTATTCCTCAACTTGTTTCGGATTTCACTTAATTAGAGTTGACTACGGGTTTAGATATTTTAAGTGGTCTGAAATTTGAGTTAGAAAGGTAATGTTATTCTTTGAAGATTTGATTTTATAACTGCGATTTACAGGGTTTTTAATACAGCTTTTTAATTTATATAGACGAACTGCATACATTTCAGAGGAAAGGTGCATATTAAGGTGCCAAGTTAAATTTGCATCAATCAAATTAACTATTGCACTGCTAATTCCATGTAAAGTGAAGATTTAGAGATAAGAAATCTAGAAGACTAGTAATCACTTTTGCTTTGAAGTGATTTAGGTTATACTCGGTAAAACAAAAACGGCGTTAGTGAGTTTTTCCTTTTACTTATCAGCTGTCAGAATTTTGAGATTTATTTCCAAAATCCTTTGTGGAGGGCAAAGGATTTTGGAAATAATTCTCAAAATTCTTCCTGAAGAATTCCTGAAGAAGGACATGCTACTTGCATTCGTATATGTACTGTTTTTAATGAGCTTATAGTCTCAACTTCCTTACCATCCACTTGTTTCAGTCTGCGTTTCAGCTGCCTACTTATGCTACAAGATTATGCTGATTTGTGTAATACGTCTTGTGTGTTACAAATAAGTTTGTCGACGGATGAAATGCGCACGACTGCTGGCGGTTTATCATCGCGTATTATACTCGGAAGCCTTATTTCAAGTACATGAAATACAGCACACAGCTTTAGGAGCTATATCTGATATAAGTACAATGCAGTTGTACAATATTTTTTCGGGACAGTAAAATAATGTGATTTATATAAATACATATTGTGGCGTAATTAATTTAGATACGTACGTGAGCACTGTTGGTTTAGTGGTAGGGGCCTTACCTTTCTTTTAAAAGGTCGTGGGTTAAAATTCTGTCATGCATTAGTAGTAGTAGAGCTTGTGAAGGGCTCGCCCGGGGAAGTACTACCACCATATCTATTTCTGCCGTGAAGCAGCATTGCCGTGTTTCGGTTTGAAGGGTGTGGGTGCCGGTGTAATTACGGGCACGAGAGGCTGAACATCTGTATGCCTCAAGTTGATGGACGCAGGGCAGTGCATCACAGAGCACATTCTTGCTGTGCGTGACCTACGTGGCAATGATTTGTTGTTGCCCGCAGTGTAATGCAAAATGTTAATAGTAAATGTAGAGTAAGTAACAAATAGAGATGGCCCTAGTAGTACCTACATATTAAGTTCCGTATGACCTAGTGACCAACTGACTGACTGACACTTTAATGTTTTTTTTATTTTGTAGCGTTACCATTGTAAAAAGTAAACAAAGCTACATTCATATTGTTTATGTTTTAAAGCTTATAAATACGTGACCGCGTGACAAATTTGATACTCTACCGTAAGACACTCACTGTAACACTCTCCTCTAGTGCGGTCACGCTAACTAACTGTAATAATTATTCGTTTCATGTTTAATTAAAAGAACACATTCAAATATAAATCTTATTATTTAGCAAACATCTTCCACACAAAATATACGGAGATCAAAAAGCTAAATTGGTGACCCCGACGTGATCATTTTTTCTGGTTTAAATTCACGTATTATGTGATAACCAGTAAAAGTGTACTAATTAAACGTGAAAGTGCAAGTGACTATTTTAAATTAAATTCAGTGGTTTGTGCCAAGTAGTAGTTTTACAATGACTACCACCTCCGATCACACCGAGCTTAACATGGAGCCTGGACCGGAGGGCGCGGCGTACGCAGCGCAGGCGCAGCCATCCACCGACAGCCTCATCACTGCTGTCACCATCAGCTCCAGGATATCCACCTTCTGGACCAACCAGCCGCGACTCTGGTTCCACCAATTCGATGCCATAGTCGCGCCACAGAAAGCAGGTGACTTGCACAAGTTTCAGTTAGTTATAGCTAAGCTGGGTAGGGACGAGTTAGCGCAAGTAAGCGACATTTTAGAGAACCCACCCACAGAACATAAGTATGACTGTATAAAGGCCCGCCTCATATCAGCTTACGAAGAGTCGGAGACCAAGCAGCTCCAAAATCTGCTCACGGAAATCGAACTCGGTGACCAAAAACCGTCACAACTACTGCGGCGGATGCGCGAGTTAGGTCACAATAAAGTACCAGAATCTACTCTCAAAATATTATGGGTGAACAGACTACCACAAAGTGTACGGCCCGTAATCACTGCATGCGACATGGTTGACCTTGAGCAGGCGGCCAATATTGCCGATAAAATTATAGAAACTATGAGACCTGCAGATGTGTTCCAACTCCAAACACCATCATCATCATCATCGACGTCTGTAACAGAGCAGCTAAAAAAATTAACGCTCGAATTAACCGCTTTGAAAAATAAATTCAACCAAATAGATAACGAGCGGCGAGAAGGCGGTCGATCAAAGGAGCATAGTACTCGTAGCACCAGCAGATCACATTCACGCGGTAGAGGTAATTTCATCAAATATCAGAATCAAACTGCTGTTCCTGGTGACAGCGACTTCAAATGCTACTACCATTTCATATATGAAGATAAAGCCACCAAATGTGGTCACGACCAATGTTGCAAGAAAAGGTCGTTAAACTAGAACAGGCTACTAATGCGGCGAGTTTAGTTGCCGATCACACATATCGCCTCAGTGTTACGGATTATAAGTACGGCTACCGTTTTTTAATTGATACCGGTGCCGACGTATCCGTACTTGCGTGCAAAAAACGCCCAAAACAACAACCAGACGACTATACACTATATGCTGCGAATGGAACGCCGATATCAACATATGGAGTGAAAACATTAACTCTAGATCTTGGCCTCCGGCGCCCAATGCGTTGGACATTCATTCTAGCAGACGTACGACGGTCAATCATCGGAGCAGATTTCCTAGCCAAAAATCAACTATTAGTTGACCTACACGGCAGAAAACTAATAGATAAGCTGACCAACATTTCCAAGAATATACAAGCTATTTCGGATAATTTCCCTACCATAAAAGTCGTCAATACCACAGATAAATACCATACACTACTGTTGCGGTATCCCGATATAACTAAACTAGAATCATTCAAATCGATTCCCAAACACAATGTGCAACACTATATTTGCACAAAGGGCGCACCCGTATATGAGAAAGCGCGACCCTTAAATCCAGCCAAATACAAAGTAGTAAAAGAAGAATTTCAACGTATGATGGAGTTGGGTATATGTAGACCATCTACTAGCCCGTGGGCAAATGCACTACATGTCGTCAATAAAAAAAACGGTGAATTACGTCCGTGCGGCGATTATCGTCGATTAAATGCAATAACAGAACCCGATAGATATCCAATACCAAGATTAATGGATTTCACATACATTTTAAGGGATAAAACAATCATGTCTAAAATTGACATACGACGCGCATACCACCACATACCCATCGCACCGGAGGACATTCCTAAATCAGCAGTAATAACCCCCTTCGGATTATTTGAATTCTTACAAATGAATTATGGTTTACGCAATGGGGCGCAAAGCTTTCAACGCTTCATAAACAACGTCATGAAAGACACAAGAAATACTTTCTGCTATTTAGACGATATATTAGTCGCTTCCGAAAATGAGGAAACGCATTTAAAAGATCTTGATGAAATATTCAAACGACTAAATAAATTCGGCATAACAATAAACAGCGGAAAATGTGAGTTTGGCAAAAAGGAACTACTATTCCTCGGCTACCACGTCAGCTGCAATGGCATCAAACCGAACCAAGAAAAGGGAAATGCCATAACAGACTATTCGCAACCCGAAACTATCCAGGAACTAAGACGATTTCTTGGACTCATCAACTTTTGCAGAAGCAGTATTCCTAAAGCAGCCGAAGTACAATCTGTGTTAGAAAAATACTTACACAATTCTAAGAAGAACGATAAAACTAAAATCGTGTGGACACCAGAAACCACAGACGCATTCAACAAATGTAAACAATTAGTAAGCGAAGCGGTACTACTAGCCCATCCAGATTCAACAGCAAGTTTAGTGCTAATGACTGATGCTTCAGACAGCTGCATGGGAGCCGCACTACACCAATCAATCAACGGAGAACTGCAACCACTAGGTTTTTATTCAAAAAAACTCACTACAGCTCAAACTAAATATAGTACCTACGACAGAGAACTTTTAGCGATCTTCATGGGTATTAAACATTTTCGTTATATCATAGAAGGACGAAATGTTACAGTAGTGACCGACCATAAACCTCTTACTTTCGCCCTAACAAAAAAAGAGTCGAAATCCGATTCACCAAGGCGCTTACGTCAACTTGATTTTATCGCGCAATTTTGTAATGAAATAAAGTACATAAAAGGAGAAATGAATGCTGCTGCGGATTTCCTATCAAGAATAGAGGAAATCCATTTACCTGATATCTTCGATTATGAGCTGCTGTACCAGAGCCAGATCGAAGATGCAGAGTTACAGGAGTTAAGAAATAAAAATAATTTACAATTTAAATCGATTATCATGCCATACTCGGAACGAGAACTAATATTTGAAGTATCAACATCGCAAGCTCGTTTATACCTACCTACAACATTCCGAGAACAAGCTCTCTTATGTACTCATGGACTAAGCCATGCAGGAGTAACTGCAACAAGACGCCTTATTACACAACGTTATTTTTGGCCCGGCATGAACCACGATGTCGCTAAATTTGTACAAAAATGCATGAAGTGTCAAAAATCTAAAGTCCAAAGACACACAATTACACCACTTGGAGAGTTTGAAAATTCAAATCGATTTACTCATGTTCATATTGATATTATTGGACCATTGATACCCTCAGAAGACTTCACATATTGCCTCACCATCATAGATCGTTTCACTAAATGGCCTGAAGTCATACCCATTAAAGATATCACAGCCGAAACAATAGCAAATAAATTTGTAGAGCATTGGATTTCAAGATTTGGCTGTCCAGTAAAAATAACAACTGATCAAGGTAGACAGTTCGAATCTCAACTTTTTACACAATTAACAAAAAGACTAGGCATAGAAAAAATCCACACTACAGCATATAACCCTAAAGCAAACGGACAAGTAGAGCGCATGCATCGCACACTTAAAGCATCCATTATGTCACGCTGCGACAACTCTAATCAATGGGTGAGAGAGCTACCTATGGTACTTTTAGGTCTTAGATCAACTATAAAAGAGGACATAGGATTTAGCCCAGCGCAAATGACCTTTGGAATGCCTATCCGTCTACCAGGAGATTTTTTTGTACCATCAGAATCACATATTAATGATGCTGAGTATACACGTAATTTAATGGAAACATTGGCTACAATACAATCAAGTGCAAGGAAGCAATCGGATCATAGAAAAACTTTTATACATAAGGATCTCGCAACTACGGACTACGTCTTTGTTAGAAGAGAAGTGAAAAAATCACTAACTCCACCGTATGAGGGACCCTTTAAAGTAATAGAACGGAACCCTAAATTCTATACAGTTCAAATAGGTTCTCGAAAAGTCGTTATTTCGCTAGATAGGCTCAAACCAGCTTACGCTATTAACTACACACCTAGCAACGCGACGACCCCAGAAACAATAGTTTCTCAGAGTCCGACACTTGTTGAAACAACAATGCCACTAAGTAACCCAAATAAAACATCTCGGCTACCTGATGAAATGGGTCTGCCGAAATCTGATGTGGGAACAACAGCTCCAGTCATAACGAGATCCGGTCGCACAGTTAAGAAGACTGTACGGTTTGATATTTGACTTTAGCTTATCGAGTGCTCACTATAACCAACAGCGAACAATATCGCGGTCATAAACAAAGATCATTCAGGACTACTCATTCACGCACTTGGGAACAAAGGGACTGGCCTATTTACAGCTACTGTACACTTCAAAAGTCAGCACCTTGTGCCAGCCGCGTAGCGCACTCAGCAGGGGTGCCATGTAACCACTTGACATCGGCGGCGGTCAACAAAAAGTGTTCAAGTATAGTATAAACAGTGATTAATAATAACAAAAGTGCAGTGCGCGTTTAAGTATCTTTGTTCTAAAAAGAGACCTTTTGTTTATCAAAACATTAGCCACAGTGTACGCTATAATTACCATGAACTCTATATCACTTTAAGTTATTATTAATATTTTTAGTAGGAATATTTTTATGAGATATGTTTAAGTCGAACAATGTTTAACTATAATCAAGTTAGTTTGTATTTGTAACAAGTTTACAAACTTTAAATTTTTATTTTATATACCTACTTTTAAAATTATGTTATAATTTTTTTTTTATGTGGGATGTATATGTAGCGTTACCATTGTAAAAAGTAAACAAAGCTACATTCATATTGTTTATGTTTTAAAGCTTATAAATACGTGACCGCGTGACAAATTTGATACTCTACCGTAAGACACTCACTGTAACACTCTCCTCTAGTGCGGTCACGCTAACTAACTGTAATAATTATTCGTTTCATGTTTAATTAAAAGAACACATTCAAATATAAATCTTATTATTTAGCAAACATCTTCCACACAAAATATACGGAGATCAAAAAGCTAAAATTTATTTATTAATTACCACGGGTCAATCCAATTAGGTGCACTAATCAATTAATACAAGTATAATTAATTTGTCAATTAAACTTGTACGTATAATAATAAATATCATCTATAATGGTTTAACAGTCAATTAGCTTAGCATGCTGCTAAGTATATTGCAATCTCACCGGCCGCTAAGTATATTGTTTTTCTTAATTAGATGGCATCTGTCCATTTTGTCAATTTTGCCAATATAAAGTGAAGATATATTAGATAAATGAAATAGTTTCTAGTCAAGTCAGTCAGTAGACAAGTCGGCCGTCATTCGAAAAAAAATGGTGGTAAACCCACATTTGAAAGTAACCCATGTCAAAGCTCCGAGAGAAAACCGCAGAAGGCAGTTTATCGCAAACACAAAGAAAGGCTTTTAATATAAATACTTACCTACCTACCAATTTTACTACTACCAATTATTACTACTACCAAAGACTAGCTACCAATTTTAATTACTGATCCGAATCGTAATAGAGATCGATAGATGTTCAGACTTTGCATCTCGCTGACAAGTTTAGATAAGAAAATACATTCAGGGGTTGAAAATGTTCTGATACAGATCTATAGATAAACTCTATAGAGCGACGTTCATCTATCGTTGAGTACCTCATCAAGACTGTACGCTCGGTGCTTCTCAAAGCATTGTTTCGAGTGCACTGATTGAATGTTCAGATTTGCGAATGCATAAAGTTCATGTAGGTATTCGAATTTATTTGCGCGGTAATTTCTTCGTTGTGGTGCGAGAAGTAACTAAGTGCAAAAAGCTAGTCTCGAGATAATCGCGTTTTAAAGTTTTTTTGTTCTTAAAATGAGTGTAACTTATCAACACTTAAAGTTTACAAGAAGAAGGGCTTAACTTTAATGTTAGGGTAATAAAACCTATAGATTTTACGTCCGTTCTTTGTGACCTCTCGGTATTGAGTGCTTCGAGTCCACCAGGGTGGCAAGTCGACAGTTTTTCAACCGTCCGCTTCCAAATCAGGAATTTATATCATGCGAAATGTCGGCCGGTAAAAAGCGAATTCCGTTTAATTATGGGCCATTTTTAAAATCTGTGAACAATGCCAGACATCCTTTGTGGCCGGCTCGCTTTTTACAACAGATGGACCTAATTTGATAATTTGTTATTAAAATAAGGAGGAATGTTTTAGGTGTATAAAATGCTAATTAGAACCGCTAAGAAGTATGGAAATTGTGGATAGCTTTTATGTTGTTGCGGTTGAACGATTGCCTGTAAAATTAGCATTTATTGGCACACTATAAAATACTTGTATTGGCAGATAGTTGTATGAGAAATTGAAAATCCATAAATATAAATAATGGTAATAAATACTTTAAAAAATGGCAAAGTTTATTACAAATAGGAAACGGAGATAATTAATTTTCAGTTTCATTATGTATCATCATCATTATCATCAGCCTGAGGCCTTCCTTACGAAGAACTATTCTGAGCTTCCATTCACCGACTTCCCGCCATCTTAGCAATGTCGTCGATCCATCTGGTGGGTGGGTGAGTGCATTATGTATGAACCACCGTGAATATTTCATGGTTTTTAAGTCCAACAGTGCATACAGATTCTGGAACTGAATTGAATACAAACATTTACTGTCTATTTAAGAAAGAAGAAAGAAAGAAAATAAATTTATTTGAATTAAAAGAAAGTGGAAATATTCGTATAATTGGCCCAAAAGTGTCCCAACCACAGAATGCTAGAAGATATCTACAGATCTGAGATTCCACAGACCAGCAATCTGTACAAATAAAAAAAACACAGTCGATCGATTCCTACTCCTATTTTTATAGTTGGCTAATAATTATATTCTGTAATACTGCTCTTGTTATGTGGCTTATAATAAATAACTTTAGAATTTTTATTTTAATGGTTATGTGGGGCTAATTAAAGTAACATAGATTTTAATGAACCCATTGACTTAAACCAACAGTATTTAATGTCCAATTTCAAATACCTTTATCATCTTTTTTTGATCAAACTGAATATAACTTTCATCAAATAAATTTTACCGGCACCCACACCTTTCACACGGAAACATAGCAATACTACTTTGCGTCAAAAATAGGCATGGTGGTAGTACTTCTTCGGACAAGCCCTTCACAAAGAGCTCAACTACTTTTAAAACTTAAACTGCTTAGGCACAGTACATTCTGGTAGTGTGTTGAAACTTTTTTCACAACTTTTATAAATATAAATATTGTGGACAACTCACACAACACTACCCAGCCCCAAACTAAGCAGAGCTTGTAATATGGGAACCAGATAGCTGATATAATACTTGAATAGATTTTTTTTTTGTAAATACATACTTAGAATACAATATAACACCCAGACAGAGAACAAACATTTATGTTCACCACACAAATATTTGTTCTCGGTGGGGATCGAACCCACGACCTACGGCGCAGAAGGCAGAGCTACTACCAACTAAGCTAGAGGCCAGTCGGTTTATGTTCGGTAATAATAAATATAAATAAATTCTTCACCTAAGATAGCATGATACTCACATCAACAACAGGATACAGGCTTTGACTGGAGCATGGCATCCTTACATGTTCACTATCCCAAATGTCTTTGCCTATTTGAGGTTTGGGAGGCCGATCGTCAACCAGATTCCCGCTGCTAGGTAAATGGAACAGGACCGCATGGTTGTAGATAGCTGATATAATACTTGAATACATTTTTTTTTTGTAAATACATACTTAGATTACATTATAACGCCCAGACAGAGAACAAACATTTATGTTCACCACACAAATATTTGTTCTCGGTGGGGATCGAACCCACGACCTATGGCGCAGAAGGCAGAGCTACTACCAACTGAGCTAGAGGCCAGTCAAATAATTTATTTTGCATCAACTTAAAATTAATATTTTACATGAATTGTAACTAAATTTGTTACCCAAAAGCACACAGAAATATCAATTTAAAAAATAAATAAACGCCTCTTAGTAAAAATATTTTATAATAGTCATAATAGTCATTTATTGATAATGTTCATTATAAGTCAATTGGGTAGGTACATAATATAAGGTTATTTTACGACATAACAAAACTAAGAAAATATAAGTGTAAAAAATAAAAAGTAAAATCAGATTCACATTGTGAAAATTCAGAAATAACATGTCATAAAAATAAAAATAAAATAATACAATAATCGGCCTGGCGAAAGTCATGATTTATTAGCTATGAATTCATCATAGCTATAAAAGGTGTGTATAACAATAATTAACCGTAATATCCATGTTTGTTTTGTGGTTAAGTACGATTAAGAAACGAAATAGGTACTGTACTTAGCTTAATTCATCTCAGATAAGTTATAACGAATCTGAGTAATTAATTTTTAAGTTTGTTGTGTATATTGTATACATGTCTTTGGTGCCAAATAAATGTAATGCTTTTGACAATCTTTGTCATTAAATTTGTCAGTAATTCAGCCGCACATAACTCTAATCGCGGTAATGTAACGGCCTTGCTGCTAGGTACTAACCGTGTTTTTGCCGCGGTCAGCACTACTGACGCTGATTCATTTGTGACGATCCTCGCATAAACCACGCATGCGAAAGGGCCGTAAATGTTTGTTTGCGCGTATTCTATCTACCTCTCTGTAGCCATTATCGTGAGGACTGTTAATTGGCTTCTCTGATAACCTAGACTAGATTATTTAGACATTTAGTTTTATAGAGCTGTTGGTCTTCCTAAAACAAATAAATAAACACATAGTTACCTACTTACGACTAGGAAAGATAGGAAAATAAGCCGCAGAAATTTAGTTTTCTAGTAGCTAATGCAAGCACCAGTTTATTCGAAAGGAGGGCAGATATTCTCAGGCGAATGCCTTTTTATGATAATAAGGAACGAACTCAATAGAAACGGTTCTTAGGGAAACGGTGAGCTCAAACTTGGTGGTAAAACTACAAGCATGTTCTCATATTTTTATGCTCAAAGCCATTAAAAAACTTTTATTTGCTCATAAGCTTTAGAAGTCAAAACTACTGTTCATTAATTAGTACTCATGTTCCGCATGAGGGGTCTTAAACAATCCCCCGGTCGTCAACGGTTGTTGATTTTTCGAGTATAACCTGCCTATTGCCACTTCAATTTACTATTTATTAGAGCTTACATGAAAAATCGCCTTACATGAATTAAAAAAAAACCTACCCAGAAGAACCGCCAACTTTCCTTATATGACGATGAATCACGACGACCTATTACTTTCAATTTCTTTGAAAGTAATAGGTCAAAATAAAATTGAAAGTAATGTAAAAGCATAGCTTTATTGTAGTATTTTTGAAACAGGCTTCATACATACCCAATGGTAGTAAGACTTATTCGCCAGGTTTTATTGTGTTATTCCAGGTATTTATTGGACGACGTTTGAATCAACGAAAAAAGCTTTTGACAAACCGGACTCAGAAAAAAACACATTTTCATTCAATTTTTTCTGTGGATCTGTGGCAGGCAGTGTAAGTAGTTGGCTAGTATAATAGCTCACACGAACGAAGCTTCTTCGTAATATAAATCTTCTTTGTCAGCATAATATTTTCCGCCAGTCAATACACGATAAATGGATAATGATAGCCCTATTATTATTTGACTCCCGGGAACATTTACTCGTATTTTGCGCGTTGATTTTATCGCGTAATGATGGCAACACAGATCTGTCAAACCTTTTTTATTCGCATTGCAAAGTGAGGAAAAACGCTTGAAATAATCTGAATGACTACTTTGAATTGTCTAATAGAAACAGCAAGGCAAATAAGCCTTGTTTCGTTACTTACTTGTATGACGTTTTTTTACGAACCTGACATATCTCTTTCGCTTCATTCACTCGCATAACATTCTTCATACCTTTGTAGGTATTAAAAAAAAAAATTGAAAGTGTTAATTGTTTAACACTTTCAATTTTATGGAATGTTTGAAAACTAGCGTCGATTGTCAGGGCGCTTGTACACGCTAAGAAAATTTGCCGTTCCTGCGGCAGACAAGACAAATTCTTCGTGTAGACGACAAGAATTTTGTCTATTCCACACACGAAAACGCAACAACGTTCGCCGCGTCGTGTCTTGCGCAGATAAGATTTTTTTCGTGCACCGCTGCGAGCAGTGTACACAGTTATTTTCTAGTTACGACACGAATTCTTGGGTAGACCCGGCGCTTTTTCTTAGCGTGTACAAGCGCCCTCACGGGTCGATTGTCACTGGTCGACCCAGTCAGATTTTTTTTGGTATTGTCTGAGGTATTCAACTGAAGTTCATTTCGGCGTTACGCAATTACAAAAACGAATTTCCATCAAGTTTCATTCATTCACTAGGAATGAATTTCGGTGGTGGTGGTGTTGCTTATGTCAGATAAATAGACAATACGAAAGTGAAAGTTAAAGTCTAGGCTAGGTTTCAAATGTCAAAAATGAAGCCGATGTCGATTACGAGTTAGCGGCTCTTCCTTCAGATCCTAAGGTCGCGGGTTCAAATCCAGTCATGCACCAATGAGTTTTTGTCTCAAAATTTGTGTGCACAATGCCGGTACTCTTTATAGGTGACGGAAACATCGTGAAGAAACCGGTATGACGTAGAAGCTGGAAAGTTCGAAAACATTTCCCAAGAGTCATGCAAAAAAGGCCCGACAGCACACTAATTGCGGACAAATAATTTGCAGAATTTTCTATGATCTCAGAATAACCACCAACTCCATGAAGGTTTTTATGTTTTTTGTAAAATTACCTTTTCAATAAATAAATACATGTTCCTGGATGCAATTGTTTGGAAACAAGGGCTGATGCGGTGAAATTTTCTAGTTTGTTTGAATCAAAGTGAGCTCTCAATTCAGTGTTTATCATGAATTTAATACATTGATGACTGCAGCATGGCTAGTCTGGTTTAATGGGGTTAACAATGATGCTTAATAGATGATCTTAGGAATATGAAAAAGATTATATGTATGTGAGAAATACTTAAGAAATGCATTGCATTTGGATCTGTAGCAACATTTTATCAGATTCCAGGGCAAATCATGCCATCTCTACCCACCTTGTTTGTAGAGTCTTAATATGTTTATTTTGTCACAGAACAGAATTCACTAGAAAGTCTCAAGGTGGGCTGGAGTAAGTTCAGCAGTAATATGGTGCAAAAGAACTTATTTCTTATTTAATTCTGTGCCACTTATTGGTATTCTTTAATGCAAGTAACAGTATTGTGTCCTTTTCTGTATGTAGTCAACTCATTGAATAATTATTAAACACCCAATAGGTACGGGTAATATTTTTTCTTGGGTGTAAAATATAAATCTTTTGCAGCCAGTCTTGAAAGTACTCTCATCAAGAAATGGCTAACCACAAGATCAGATTGCGACTGGTGTTTTGTTCACGTAAAGATTCTAGGGTTTCTACACCCTAGAATGGCTAGGGTGTAGCAAGCTCTGCTTGACCATTTCGGAGATCAAACTGTAAAATTTATACAGGGTTATTGGTAGTTATATAAGAAACCAGTTAAGAGCTCCTTCAGTACATCATAACAAACAACTTTTGTTCTACGACTTTCAATAATTCGTTATTTTTTTTCCATACAAAACTAAACATAACAAACTTGAATGAAAGACCTGCACCACAGTGTACCTACTAGTTACTATACTATAATTAATGTCACACGAGAAGTCTGTCCTGTCTGTCTGTTGTGTCGATATATGGGCTTTTGCTCTAGATAAAGTAATTAATTAGACTTTGAAGTTGTTATCGAGTGCAGGGTTCCATGATCGTGGCTGACGATGATTCTAGAACGTAAATCTAGACTGCAAATGCCCATAAATACACATTCACTGGTATACTGTGAAAAAATATTGTTTCTTTATTAACCGACTTCCAATCAAAAAGGAGGAGGTTCTCAATTCGGTTGTATGTTTTTTTTTATTTTTTTTTTTATTTTTTTTATTTTTTGAAGTGAAAACTTCTTTAGCGGCGTTGGAGCACTTTCTGTAATGGGTATAAAAACTTAAACTCGCGTCAGGGCGTCAGGATCACGTGACCTTATCGAAAAGGCGTAGGACGGATTTTTTGCAGAAATGTACCCTAAGACTACAACGTAGAGTTCATAATAAAAATCGAAAAAAAGCGTAAGACGCTACAGATACGCTAGTAGTTACTATGACACGGTAACGTCACAGAATAGATAATAGTTAGTAGCAAGCATACCAAGGCGTTTTTCGTGACTGTAGTAGGTATAGGTACATACCTATTATAGATTTTATGAACTAGCGGCCGCCCGCGGCAGGTAGTAGTGGTCATTGGTACAAGATTTTATAGATCTACTGTATTTATTTTTCGAGTGGAGCATTGCGGCGAGCGAAGCGAGCCGCCATGCGACCATGGGAACAGCGCGGCGAGCGAAGCGAGCCGTGCTGTGACTCCCCCCAAGCCCCCCAGAACCCCCTCCTCCTGAACCCGGGGGGAGCGTCGCGGCGAGCGAAGCGAGCCGCCACGTGACCACGGGGAACAGCGCGGCGAGCGAAGCGAGCCGTGCTGTGACCCCCTCTAAGCCCCCCAGAACCCCCTCCTCCGAAACCCGGGGGGAGCGTCGCGGCGAGCGAAGCGAGCCGCCACGCGATCACGGGGAACAGCGTGGCGAGTGAAGCGAGCCGTGCTGTTACCCCCCTAAGCCCCCCAGAACCCCCTCTTCCTGAACCCGGGGGGAGCGTCGCGGCGAGCGAAGCGAGCCGCCACGCGACCACGGGGAACAGCGCGGCGAGCGAAGCGAGCCGTGCTGTGACCCCCCTTAGCCCCCCAGAACCCCCTCCTCCTATGTTTGCCATTTTACTTCATTTAGGACCTACTTGTAGGTCGCGCGACAAGGTCCCTTCTAGCGGTTCCGACCCGTTGAGGATTTGGCTTTACGTAAAATTTAGGGTTCCGTATAGGGTTTTGATTGGGGTTATACTATATTGAGGAATTTGATTAAATGGTCGACTTTTAGGGTTCCTTAGGACTTTGATTGGAGTTTCAACTACACTTAGAAGCTTGATAATGTTAAAATTTTTAGGGTTCCTTAGGACTTTGATTGGGGTTTTACTACATTGAGGAATTTGATTAAGTGGTCAACTTTTAGGGTTCCTTAGGACTTTGATTGGAGTTTCAACTACACTTAGGAGCTTGATAATGTTAACATTTTTAGGGTTCCTTAGGACTTTGATTGGAATTTCAACTACACTTAGGAGCTTGATAATGCTAAAATTTTTAGGGTTCCTTAGGACTTTGATTGGGGTTTTACTACATTGAGGAACTTGATAAAATAAACAACTTTTAGGGTTCCTTAGGCCTTTAATTGGACTTTCAACTACACTTAGGACCTTGATTATGTAAACAATTTTAGGGTTCCTTAGCACTTTGATTGGAATTTCAACTACACTTAGGAGCTTGATAATGCTAAAATTTTTAGGGTTCCTTAGGACTTTGATTGGGGTTTTACTACATTGAGGAACTTGATAAAATAAACAACTTTTAGGGTTCCTACGTTAATAATCAAGTTTTCACTTCTGCCGGCACTCCCGGAGTGCAACCCGTATTTTTTTTTTTTAATGTTTGTTACCGCATAACTTCGTCATTTATGAACCGACTTAGAAAATTATTTTTTTTATTTGGTTATTCTTACGTCCAGATTGTCCCAAACAAATTTGATTAAAATCGGTTTAGCCGTTTGACAATGAAGTCGGTTTCTCAAGTTTTTTAAACTTATAATTATTTTCTAAACAAAGTCTTTACTAACCCAAGTCTTAATGTAAGTCTAGTCTAAGTACAATTCGAAATAATACTGGCTAGCGGCTAGACTAGGTAGGTATATACTTTTATTCGAAATTCAAATTCAAATTACGCTAAGCCTTTCTATTCGAAATTCAAATTCAGATTTCACTACGGTACTTCTTTTCGAAATTCAAATTTCGAATGTCCTCGGTATGCAAATAAAAAGTTGTCATCTTTCTTTCTTGTTTTAAAATACAAATAGCTGATGGAATAAGCATATAGCCCACCTGATGTTCATTGGTAACCAGCATAGAGAAATACTACGGGGGGGGGGGGTAACCAGTGCCTATATCAAAGCATTACCTCGTAGGTCACGCTCGTCAGGAACTTACCCTACGATGCACTGCTCTGCACTTACCGGCATCCACACCCTTCAAACCAAAACAAAGCGATGCTGCTTCACGGCAGAAAGAAACATGGTGGTAGTACGCACCTCCACTAGACACACAAAGAGCTATTATTGCGATCAGTACATTGCATACGGCGCAGTCCACCTAAGCCTTACAGCCTTTACAGCCTTTGTTTTAGCCATGTTTTAGCTCTTAAAAAATTAGAAAAAAAAAGTTGCCTGTAAAGTCGGTTTACTGTCGATAGTTGAACGTGCCAACGTCATACAGCTGTCCACGTGGACGCATCGCTCACTCAAGTAGGAGAGAGACAGATGTCGAATGCTGCCGAACGCGGGGGCCGTGCGTGCCTCTTTGTCGCTCGTTCCGCGCTCTCGCTTGCACTTCAAGAGACAAACTACAGTACTATATTTAGGTATAGTTGTAGGTAAAGCAGTATTTATTATTATTGAAATTATAAAACCATACTTTCTTTAATTTAGAAAAAATATTAACCTTACTTTTCTACTCATTTTAATGTGGAATATTAAAGTAATTATTTACTTTTGTTGTGCGTATTTTGGCACTTTAGTAATTAAACTTCCCGAGGGCCTAAAAATTGCGGGTACACCAACACCATACACGTGTGTAATGTGTCAAAAACTAGGCCCTCAGAAGTCCAACCTCCATTTTGAGCCAGAGACAATAAAAATCTTGTGTCTGGAATTCCTATACTATAATTACTCTAGCCAATTTCGATGAAGATATCAACCTGTTAAGCTATCATCAGCGCAATACGCTATCAAGATATAAATTGGTTAAGCCATCAGCTTGTTAAGCTATCAATATGTTTAGCTACGTGTTTAGTTATCAACTGAGAAAGCCATCAGCATAATAAGCTATTGATATTTTTTAAATTCAAATTCAAATTCTTTATTGCACTTATTATTATTATTATTTATTATTATTTATTAGCCTACGTCGTCCCACTGCTGGGCAAAGGCCTCCCCCAAAGACTTCCAGTTCCCTCTATTCTGGGCCTCCTCCCACCATTGCTTATGGAAGGCGTCCAAGTCGTCCCGCCAACGCTTTCTAGGCCGACCATCACGAGACCGCCGTCCGTCCGGCACCCATGGGGTGATGATGGTCGCCCACCTATCAGGAGGCATCCGGCTGACGTGCCCCGCCCAATCCCATTTCAGTTTAACGCCAGCACAGCCGCTGGTGTCCCCGGGCACGTGGGGCCTTTTTTGTGTTGTACTATCCATGTTTGGGGGGTTTGGACCATAACCCGCCACGCTGGTCCATTGCGCTTATGTTGTATAAAGGTGTTACAGTAGGTAATGTAAGTTTCAAACATAAACCCTGATAGGGCACCGCAACTTATTTCCCCAAAAGATTTCCAAAGATAGGAAGGCAGCATAATATTTTAATGAGGATACAAACAAACCATGCTGTGCTGCGCTGTGTAAGGCTACGCTCTGTTTAAAAACGCAGCAGTCTCGAGCGAGGTGCGCTACCCGCCGTGCTGAGCCGCAACGTGCCGAACTGTGCTATTTTTTTAAGGAGATAAACGACTACACGAGCTGCTGATTACTTTTTAGGGTTCCGTAGCCAAATCTCAAAAACGGAACCCTTATAGATTCGTCATGTCTGTCTGTCTGTCCGTCCGTATGTTATTGCCATTTTTCTCCGAAACTATAAGAGCTAGACTGATGAGACTTGGCAAGTAGATGTATTCTGTGAACTGCATTAAGATTTTTACACAAAAATAGAAAAAAAACCAAAAAATTGGGGGGGTTCCCATACTTGAAACTGAAACTCAACATTTTTTTTTTCATCTAACCTATAAGTGTGGGGTATCTATGAATAGGTCATCAAAAATGATGTTGAGGTTTAAAATATCGTTTTTTTTCTAAACGCCATAATGATGATGATAATGATGCCCTCCGCGACGTATCCATCGATGGCGAACCCTACGTAATTGAATTTCTATTCTTATGAGGCCAATTGACGACTCGCTAAATCGATCTTGGTCATAAATTAAGTATTAGATTAGGTACCTACCTAACAAATACTTATTATAGGACCAAGTTCGATTTTACTACTACTACCCTTACTTACAATATTCAATAGGGAGCACATTAATAAATTCCAATTTTTCCTTTTCAGAAAGCAGGCATTACAGTAACAGGTTTGTACCATTACGTTTATAATCACTCATTCATATCTAAGAGACATTACGGCTTGTTTAACTTTTTTTACAAGTCTATATCGTCCCACTGCTGGACAAAGGTCTCCCTCAAAGACTTCCAGTTCCCTCTATTCTATTTTATTTATTGGCAGAAAATCGATCTATCTTTTTTCACACTCTTTTATTGGTTTCAATTAATTACACACACAATAATATGCATATGCAAATAGGTAGGTTAGGTACCGTACCTATTTACGCTGTTCAATTTTATTTACACTGTTACCCCCAACACAAAAAGTTATTATTTTACTGTACTTACACAAAAAGTTATTTTATTTACATTACTTATTTACATAAACAGGGAATTTTGTCACTAAACATATTTGTCCTAAAAAAAACTCTTTCAATTCAATGTCGCGCGCGTCGCGGTGTCGCTTGACCCAAAGGCTCTAGCCCTGTACATGTTTTTGGTACTTACGCCATCAAGTACATCTCCAGCGACCGCGTAAACCTTGTCGTTCCACTCTCCTTTGTACAGGGTCACTTCGTCAATGCCAAAGATATCATCTGGAAAAATAACAGTGTAGGGATTCAGTCACTGGCATCAATCTATAGATATCACGACGTGCGCAAATAGGCAAGCACTAATAATCGCAACTTTTTTTGTATGAAGAGAGAGTTTTATTCTTCCTTATGTTCAGAGATGGACGTGTAAATGAACCAATTGATTGGAATAGAGACATTTGAAAGCAATAAGTCATAAGTCGTGCAATGTCTCAGATTAGCTTCGTTGCATAGGTATAGACTTTTATTGGTTTTTGTACACAAACTAGATCAACGAAACTGAGGCAATTCAGTGGATGGAGAAGGCTTACAAACAAAAACAAATGTCTTGCTGGAAATAGGGGTCACCCCTATTTCCAGCAAGACATTTGTTTTTGTTATATGATATTTGTTTTTTGTTATATAGACATCAGGACACCGTGTCCTGATGTCTATCAGGACAATCATACATCATATCACTGGACTTATTCAGGCATAATGTATATTATTTGATCCCAAGCTACATCATAATTTAAGTCCCATCAGAAAATCCCACTAATATTATAAATGAGAAAGTTTGGATGAATGTTTGTTACTCAATAACTCCAGATAGATTATAGTCCAGAATAAGCTACTTTTTATCCCGAAAAGATAACGGGAAAGAGGCGAGTGAAGCCGCGGATGGCCACTAGTAATTTATAAGTTTAAAATTTGTCTCACCTAAAGATTCATCTACATTAGACAAATGTTCAATGAGCTCATGTCTCTTCTCTTGAACTTCAGATCTATAGTCCTTAGGTACTTCATCATACCTAATCTTATCTCCGTAATCCCCTTCAAAGTATATAGCTCTCTCTTCAATAAGGTCCAGAATACCTTGGCACTCTTTTTCCAGACCAATGGGTATTTGAACAAAGGCGGCATTGTGATTCATTTTAGAACGCATCTGTTTTAGTACTCTGAAAGAAGAATTTCAGTTAAAATTCTTTTACCACACTTGGTTCGAAAGCATCAGTGACACGATAAGAAGTTAAATATTGACTAATAAAGAATACATACACCCACCAGATGGACCAACGACATTGTTAAGGTCGCGGCAAGTCGGTGGATGGAAAAAGCTCAGAATCGTTCTTCCTGGAAATATGTAGGGGAGGCCTATGTCTTTTTTCAGGCTAATGATGATGAATGAATACATTAAACCTTAGACTAAAATAGTAAAAAACACAGCATGAGTGTCGTACCACTCAATAAATAAATAAATATTGTAAGGCATTTCTCACGCACCCAGCCTATCTATAGAGGTAGAAAGCAAGTATATTTAAAATTCAAATCTAATATAATTATGTATTAATTCATTGAGTCACAAGGCTCACTTTGGATAAACTACAGCAATTTCTATGATCATATGGCCAAAGTAAGTTAAGAGTTCTTAGGCAGTTGGAGATTTTTTTATGTTTGTTTAATTCCAACTGCACAAACTTTCAGGTAGGTTTGACTTACTATGTAGGTTACTATAAAAATACTATTAAAATAAGATGTTCTTTTCCGAGATAACGCTATAGGAAACGCATAAAAAAGTGACAGTGCGTAGGAAGCAACATATTGAGTTCCGGCTTTTTGAAAATAATGCCACAAACATGTTTCATATATTTCAGTGTTCGGCAGCACTACGTCCTTTTTGCTCCCTCACAACACTATCTGGCGATCATTGAATACCAATAAGCCATCCTTTCTTTGGATATATTTAACAGCTTGTTAAGACATTTTCTCTCCAATCGTGATGATCTCACACGCTTTCTTAAAGGGCCGATACCGAATGTAATTACTCCAGTATTGTGTCCGTGTTCCAACATGGTATGGGAAACAAGGACTTTACTAAGGTACAATCAAATATTTGACAGCTGTTAACTCAATTTGCTGAACAGTTGATGCGTTGCGTCGCACTTTATGTACTAGTGTCACGGAAAACCAGCGTTATAGTGGCGCTCGCTACTGTACCTGAGTGGCTTCCAATTTTTGTGTCATTGTTACTTGTATATCATTCATGTGTTCATCTTATTGCTCTTGTTGTGTGGCATAAAACAAATAACTTTTGATTTAATTTCATTTTTACTTGAAAATTTTGATATAAACAACCGTCAAATATTTAATTGGTCGAGTTCCTATCCATGAAACCGGCCTAAGAAAAACTTTTCTGGGCTTTTGGATTTTCTATGGTAACAAGTTCAGATATCTCTAAATTAAACATGGGATTCCCCTTTATTGTCAATCACAATATAGAGACTACGTAAATTGCATACAAAAACAATAAATATTTACCCCTTTAGCCACCGCAAACCAGTCAACCCTCGCTGCTAAATAATTCACTGTCTCAATACAAATCGTACCCAATAAAACGAAGGTTGAAATCGCCACATAATAACATGACAAACCAGACATAACCGTGTTAGCTGTAATGTTTGATTCCTTTTCCTTTCGTAAATTATTTAATTTTATTCAAGTGGACTGAAGCGGAATAAAGTGCAAAGTCTTTGAGTAGTTCTACTTCTGGTTTGGTTTTGTTTTTATGTAAATTTTTGTCGATATGACTCATAATCATTATGCAAGTAGGCTATAACTTATTTAAAGAATAGGGAAACCAAAAACAAAATATTAGAAGTAAAACTATAAATTCCACAATAATCATAGTAGGTACTTAATCATGATAGCTCATGATTACTTGCGATGTGTGTGAAACTATTCAAGTTAGTAGAGAGGCGGACATGGGAAAGACGAATGTTTTGTTGAGTCTAAGGAGGTACTATTATTTGTTCTGTGGTCAAAGTACCTCGCAGTAACTTAGAGTCGCGATACACACAGACAGAAACAATACGAAGTTTTGTTTGAGGCTGTAAGTCCACACTGAGGCACAGAACATACAATAGAGGTGAGTGAAGTTGGCGCATGCGTACTTGATCCCGAAGTCAGCTGCTCCAGCCAGTGATAGTGACTTGTCACAATCGTCCAGTGTCATGGTAGCGGTCTAAAAGAAAAAAAAAGTCAGTTTGTCCATCACTCTACCAGTTAAAGTGACTTTCATCTATCCCCCTTTTTTCAACATTCACAACTCCCCCCCCCCTTCCTGCACTCGAAATGATAAAATTTAGACTAAATACACAACTAAACTTACTCTGTTATTAGTACTGTACTTCATCGGTATGGCACAATCCGTCCCCCACCCTACAGTGACTTCCGCCTTCCCCCTTCCAACGCAATAAAATTTTTCCTATAGTTTACCTAGGTGTGCGCACGCCTTGACTCAACGAGAACAACCCATGTCATTGACCTAGGTACCTCTAGGTACTCCCAATTGGACTAACCATTCGGACTTTATCTTCGAGAACAGAACAGCCGGTAATCCTGTAAAAGTTGGACGAGAAAATTGGGATCGACTATCTAATATCAGAGTTTTTTAATTTAAGATTTAATTGTGCGTCTAAAATTTGAAAAAGGAATTATATTTCGGCAGACCATAACCAAAGCTTCACACAAAAAATGTTACAAGCCCTTTTTGTACTATTCTATTTTTAAATAATCACCCGAACCGAAGATAAGCAACATCGGGCGTAGTCGGTACTTGGATGGGTTACCGCTTGACATCTTGTAATATTGATTTTTTGCACTCCAAAATGTTTCCAAACATTTTGCGACATTGTTTTGATGCCACCCGCAACGAAATATCGAAAGCCATTGCTCTTTACCCAACACAGCGGGACGGTTATGAGCTGAAGTTGGAAGCTAAGAGCTGGATTCCGCCAAAATATTTACACTTCAACTCAAATTCAATGCTCTTATTCAAAGGATATAAGGTTGAAACTCCAGCGCGCGATGACGTAGAGTTGGGGTAAGTTGGTAAAGGAATAATGCTGGCAATTTATAACGTATTGTGTTTTGATTGGTCGTCAGAGGTGGATAGCTAGACGGATGATCCTTCTATGGCATTCTATGAGAATAGGAAATGGTAATGTCTGGAGGCTTGGCAAGTTTGGATGGAAATGGCAGACGTTAGTTTGCTCCGTTTGCTGCTGGTTATTGTTTTGTGACTATTCAGTTGTAAAATGGATTTTGTCGTTGTAAATACGACAACGATGAATGTCTTTGCATTTATTGTCAAAGTAAAGCCCAAAATAATTATGTTTCGACATTTGACTTACAGTAATTTACTTAATCATGCTTTAGACATTAATTAGGTCATTTGCGTAGTAGTTATTTTTAGTTTTCAAAAGTTCCTGATATAGTTGTACTTATCATGTGTCACCTTTCTAAGATCTATTTAATGCAACTAATAGCTGATGGAACAAGCTTATAGCCCACCGGATGTTGAGTGGTAGACATCGCCTATAACAAACCATACCTACCCACGCTGCCTCGTAGCAGCCTCGTAGGTCACGCACGCCAGGAATGTACCCTACGATGTATTACTACTAAAAAAATTCTTAAGGTACGTTCTAATAGGTATTAGCTATAGGAATTACTACTTACACTTAATACTTTCAATATAAATAAATAACTTCATTATTGATACTGAAAACTTTTTAGAAATATTTTAAATTCTAACCTAAAATAGTGTAAGTACTAACGTTTTTCCCAACTATCCTAAAATCAAAATCATTTTCCCGCATTTCGTTATAATTCCTGCATCTAATCCATGACAACAGAAAAGACACCCCAGTATCATTTTAGATCAAACACATGATAATGGCTGTAAGAGCGCCCCTATTATTCGATACAATAAAAATGAAGTGCCGACATATTCCGCGTCTATTGCGAAACACTCCCATCCCTAGCTTTATTCACCACAACTCTCAAACTCAATAATAAACCGAGCCCCATAAACAATAAGGTTTGAATTCGTGTGAAAATTGACGTGACCAGTGAAGTATTTTAATAAGAGAAAAATAAAGGCACATATCGAAACATAACTCGTAGTTATGTCTTCATGAATATTGAAGATCGGGCGATAGGTTGATTGTAGGTGTTAATGCAACTCGTAAAACGGAAATCGTCAAATTTGACAGCGTTTCACTGATCGCGTTCGCCCGCGGCCTAGGTGTGCGCAGGCCTTTAGAGAATAAATTAATTACTAAACTCTTATTAACTACGCTGTCGTGTTACTCGTATTTAAAAATGGAACGAGCTTTTAACCCGAAGCATGGCATCCAATGAGGTAACATAACAAAGGTTTTATTTAAATTTGGAACTGGCTTGCAAAATTAAATGCTGTTTATTAAAAAAAAACAAATAAACACATCAACGCTAGGTAAAATACGAAATTCGTTGTTTGAAACAGTACACGAGTCTGAGAGATGGACCGACGACATTGTTAAGATCACGGGAAGTCGATGGATAGAAAGGGCTCAGAATCATTCTTCCTGGAAATTTGTAGGGGAGGCCTATGTCCAGCAGTGGACTTCTTCGTGTGAAGCCGTGGACGTTGTAAGATGTGCAATAAAGAATTTTCACTTATAATACCACAAGAGCTTCAAAATTATCGGATATTTCCCGATAGGTTCGTTGCAAACAAATGAAGGAGTCAAGTTTTTCAGGTTAAAAAATCACGAGCGCGAAGCGCGAGTGATTTTTCCTGAAAAACTTGACGACTCGAAAGCTCGTGAGACAAGGTCTTACAAGGAAAACATACAAACAAAACATAATGGTGTCTGTCTTTAAGGTTGTTCGATTCCAATACAAACTGAATTTACACAACTATGGGCAAACAAAGTATAAATGTACACTGAAATAGCTGTAATAGAATTTTACAGTGGTCTTTATTGCCGGCCAGTTATATAAAGTTGGAGAAAACTGTAGGATAACAGAAATATTAATAAAAACCAAAAAAGTAATTTTTTCGTCATTCTTTTTCTGAAGCCCCGACTGCCACTACCAACGGCTGACACTCCAACTTTATATAACTGGCCGGTAATAAGGACCACTGTAAAAGCCTATTACAGCTATTTCAATGTACATTAATTAAATACTTTATTCGCCCATTGTTGTGAAAATTAAGTTTGTATGGAAATCGTACCCCCTTAACAATGGATGTTATTGCGGTTTACACAAATATATGCTTTAAGCACCAAGTAGGAGTCGTACACGGTCCTCATACATGGAAGACAAAGTACTTAAAATCTATATACATCATCATCATCAGCCTGAAAAAGCCCACTGCTAGACATAGGCCTCGCCTACACATTTCCAGGAATAACGATTCTGAGCTCTTCCATCCATCGACTTCCCGCGATCTTAACAATGTCGTCGGTCCATCTGATGGGTGGGCACCCTACGTGATAGTTTTAACAGTAATCCCCTCCCTTCCTAAAAATGCATTAATTTATTATTATTTACGAATACCTCACCATACTGTATGGGTGTCACTCACTTGTGTGTACTCACTTTATAAAAGAAAATAAATGCATTTTTTTTAGTTTTTAGGGTTCCGTAGCCAAATGGCAAAAACGGAACCCTTAAAGATTCGTCATGTCTGTCTATCTGTCCGTCCGTATGTCACAGCCATTTTTCTCCGAAACCGTAAGAGCTAGACTGATGAAACTTGGCGAGTAGATGTATTCTGTGAACCGTACCCGAAGTCCTAGTGCATTTACAACATTTCGTTAACAAATGTTGTTTTCGTTTCGCCTATTAGTCTCTGTCTATTGTATGGAGAAAAGATGAGACAGCAACTCTAACTACGTAACGTATTTTTGCTGTCTCATATTTTCTCCATGCAGTAGAGAGAGACAAAAAATAAACAACTTTCCTACTAGCAATGCGCTCGCAACAGCCGACGACTCCAGCGCAGCACCGCGCTCGCGTCTCGCACGCTTCCAGAGAGAATTACTCTGCGCCACTTTTCAAGAAAAATAATTAATTTATACTACGTCAATGACTTTTCTTTACATTGCAGAAAAGACGCGGCGTCGCACGAGACTAGCGATGAGACTTTCCCACAAGCTCCACTTTTGATGCTTTACGAAAAGAAATCTTATCGGAAAACAAAATGTGCACCAACTGACGGAAAATGTGTTTCATTTTTACTACATTCTTTACTTATGATTATTTTTCATCATTATTATAACAGAGCTGTGGAAAAAAATCATGTTTGGCATGACATGACCATGAAGGTTATGAGAAAATTAACTTATTTGTCCTCTCCTTCATCTGTTCATCTTATCCAATATTGTACATGAGTTAGTTTAAATTGCTAGCTTGAAGATGTTTTACTACATGACATAATATGGCATATATAATGAATTTAGGTATGACACATTTTGGTACCAATCCCAATCTAAAGTTTTGACAAATTTTGACAGTGTTCTCACTGAAGTTCTGTAAAAATTTCAAAAAAATCGAGCTTAAGATTGTTGTACCGATGTAGTTAACAAAAGGATCACTGTACTTTTTAATTGAAACTTATCTTATAAAGATAAAATAAGATATTAACAAATAAATATTGGTGGACTCCAAAATAAGTGCTTAAATAATATTAAACGATGGCTAGTGCAGTAAATAAGCCACCACGAAGCCCTAAATTTCTACCGCCTTTATTCGTAAGTTCAAAAATTATATTTAACTTTTTAAGTGATAAAACTTGCATACTTTTTTATATTGGTGCTAACTCAAAACCAGAGACACAGACAGAGCCTGACAAAGCTCATGGTAGGCCTGCTGTTTAGTGTTTAGTACACAATCATGTAGTATTTTTTATTGAAAAGCCTTAGGAGTTTCTTTTCATATCTGGGAAGTCTGAGTTAATGATGAACGACGGAACAGCTATTGAAAAATGATACAAGATGGTGCTGTAGTAGTTAGTAATTACGTTGCGCAACCTCGTCTAATTATTTATAATTTTTGCATTGCCACGATCGACTGGACATAAAGTCGCTACGTAGTATCTCTTAATAGTCGCGATCGACTTTATCACAGACGGTTGGCCACCGCTGCCATATCCAAATGGTGCTTCAGATTCAGACAAATAAATAATATCATTCCAGCTGACAACAAATATCCCCAAAGAGCGTGGTTGATGACACCGATTCTTCACGCGCCTCAAGGCACACCCGACTCACAATACAACATTTTTTTAATTTGACATGACCAACTGCTGGTTACTATAGTTTTGAGCTTGTTCTTTAGAGTGTATTTGAATTTTTAGATTAGTGCTGTTGGAGCCGATTTTTTTAACAGTGTTTAGTTTAAGTATGAAAGATGTTTCCCGCGATTTTGTCGTAGTGGTTATCATCGGTTTGTTTGTGAACCTTTGTGTGTAATTGAACCTGGTGCCAGATGCTGCGGTAGCAGAATTTTTTTTAATGTTTTTTTGCGTATTTTGTTAAGCTATTTTTTGTGATTTTTCTTAAAATCTTTTTCCGTTTTTTCTTCTTTTAGGGGAAAATTTTTCCTATTTTCTTTCTTAGTGCACTTCTGCTTTATTAGAGGAACACATCTTCTAAGTTTCATGCTTCTAGGGCTAACGGTTTAGGCTGTGCGTTGATTTTTCTTTAAACCATTTTTCCCCTTTTTCTCCTCTAGACCAAACAGTACATTTGTCATAGAGAGCTTAATGGAACCTAATGCTATGGTATGAGGACACATTGAAAATGAATACAATACAGGGTTGTCTTTGTAAAAACCCACTTTAGAGTAATTTTTAAGATAATAATCAAATTGCTTAGTCAGCTTTCATAGCTCAGTTGGGAGTAGCTCTGCTTTCTGCACTGGAGGCGTTGGTTTGATTCCCACCGAGAACAAATGTTTGTGTGGTGAACATAGATGTTTGTTCTCTGACTGGGTGTTACATTGCGTTCTAAACATGTAAATATTTACAAAAAAAATATTTAAGAATTATATCAGCTATCTGGTTTCCATCGTACAAGCTCTGCTTAGATTGGGGATAAATAGTTGTGTGCTGTGAGAATTGTCCACAATATTTATTTATTTACTTACTGGGAATGGTTTTCTTATTAGTGTTAATTTCAAGAGTATGTTCCGGCACTTTGCACATCTGGGACCATCAGCTACAAGATCTGAATACATTTCAGATGTGTCAAAGTTCCGGAACGTACACTATAATATATTATTAGATATTTTATTTTTTACATCGTAAAAACTATCGTAACTTATATTATATCATTCAAGATACTCACTTTTAACTATTGCCTCAGTAGTATTGACTTCAATAGTATGTTCCAGCCCTTTTCTTGACACATCTGAGACCATCTCCATAGCCACTGGATCTGCAATGTGAATTTAAAAAGAAACTAAATTTATCTTATTTTAAACTTAAACTTTAATGAAAAAAATATACATACATACATACAGATATATATATATATATATATATATACAAAAATTAAATAAAAAAACATACATACACACAAACATAAAATGTCATAAAACCTACGTTGCTTGTAAGATCTTCGTTCGCTTCGCTCACTCGATCAACGAATCTCTCATTAACGATACTCACTGTTAACTATTGCCTCAGTAGTATTGACTTCAACAGTATGTTCCAGCCCTTTTCTTGACACATCTGAGATCATCTCCATAGCCACTGGATCTGCAATGTAATGGAGAAAATGTGAATTTAAAAAGAAACTGAATTTATCTTATCTTAAACTTCAATGAAAAAAACATACATACAGTAGGGGTCTAAAAATGTTTACCATTTTTCAAATTAGATTCTTTAGCCCATTCGTGTGCAGTAGTCTAAAATGCTATATCATCCTAAACAATGTTGTAGCATTGATTCTAACAAAAGGAGTATTCATGACGTTTTTATGATGAAACTCTTTTTTTTATTTAAAAATTGACATAATTGCATTTTTTACAATGATATTTATCAAAAATACTAGGATTGAAATAATAGAAATTGATTGAAAAACTATGGCAAGTTTATCTCTGCAACAAAGGGCTGAAATATTAATTCTTCATGAAGATAGCTTGAATATTAGTGCTATATCATAAGAACTTAATATATCTCGATTCACCGAGAGATTTTGGATTCGGCATCATAGCGAAGAAGGGCAAATAACTGACCATAGAAAAAGTTCAGGACGACGGCGACGATGGCCGATACTAACCGCCACGCTTCACGCGCGCACGGCTTCACATCACACCAACCAGTCAATTTACTGCTTTGTATGATGTGAGTCCTCGGACGATTCGACGAGCTTTGCACGGAGCAGGGGCCTAATTCTCAGACCGACCGAGATTTTCAATGTCCAAACATTGGCATTGCACAACCCTGTAATTTTTCTACGTGTTCCGTATATCGTAGCTGTCGAGGCTTCTACGATGAGGTTGTCGATGAATTACTTAAGGAAATCTGCCATTCTATCTTCGAAAAGAAGCAATAAAATAAAATTGCAAAATAATCGAGATCGGCCCGAGAATTAGGCCCCAGGACTACACTACAGACATCATGCCATTATTTATGGCGTGGTTCAACTTGCACCGTGATATATTTCTCATTCGATAGCCTGCCCGGTCAGCAGATATTAACTCGATTGAAAATCTGTGGGGCATTATGGTGCAACGCTGGGACTGTCAGAACGAAAGAAAACCTGAAACTCTTAGATCACATTGTGCATGGGTTTGGGATGACATCAGGGGGACTGATCTGATTTATGCACGCGCTTTGTCGCATCTATGCGAGATAGCCTTCGTGCCGTCAAGCTGCTGATGAAAGATTAAACTAGTTATTAAAACAATGTTACCTCCGTGCGCGATATCACAGACCAGTGGGAAGGGGCTATAAGGGAGCAGACTACCGTCAACGACCATCTAGTTCGCGCATTTTAAACTATAATAAAATGTAAAGTCACTTTACTTATTCACACATCACATTCCACACAGTGAAAAAATATTTTTGATCGAAAAAACATTGTTTGGCTCAATGTTTGCATGCACTCCTATCTTGGCTGAAAACTTGTTTGAATCAAAAAAAAAATTCGAGGAGATTGTTGCAATTTTTGCAGTGCGATGAAAACAAACACACTTCAGTTTACCTCGGCACATTGCTGTTCTGGAACGAATCATAGGATCGCGGAAGGATGAAGTTTATCATTTTGAATATGAAAACTGGTGTTTTAAATACTTAAAATACAACAAATATTCAATGTATTTTTTTACTGTTACTGTTGATATTGTCATCAAAGTTTTAATTCCATTACCATTTTGAAGACTTTGAACTTTGAATCTAGTATAACGCCACGTCCGGCAAACCAAACGAACAAAAGTTATATGCATGTAGTTATAGAAGTAACAAAAATGCCACATATTTATAAAAGTAACAAAAGTACCGTAAAAACTTACCAGGCTTGTCTCAACCTGCATTAAATTATATTTTTATTTTGTAAAATTAAGAATAATGAGAGTACACAAATAAAGTCATAAACAATTTACCCAGGGTTAATGCGTGGAACTGATTCGCTTGTTCTAAAAATGTGGCTTTGATTATGTGCATACTTAATTAATTAAAATACAAAATGAATGTTTCAGTTGAGTGCCTTGATGGATGTTTTTCACAGTAAAGTGTTTGTCTGGACGCACTCTAGGCGTCTCTAATTTATTATATTTATTTCAGGGGTACACCACACCACACATACCTTTTAAAATCGATAACAAACCACGAATGGTCCAGCCAGGCCTAACCAGTAACCACTGATAAGAAAAGTACTAGGTACCACCGTTCCTTTGATTTGGAACTCCTACTGTAATGTTCTCTGTTTATTTTATTTTTTATTTTGCTATTGTATGTGTTGTGTTAGCTTAAGGAATGGATCTAGTGACATCTGAGTAAACAAATTTTTAATTTTAAATTAATTTTAATACATCACCCAGGTATTTAGCTAAACAGCTCCCTACCTACATTTAATACATTAATGTTCTAGGAATGATTTTTTTATCAGAATGTCCTGCGTGCTTAGTTTTTCTGGAATTCAGGGAGAACGAATTAAAAAGTACCTAGCATCTAGACATTTTGAGAACCGGACGTTTTGCTACCTAGACGTTCTGCTATACAGACCATCTGATAGTTGGACGTTTTGCTACTTGGTCATTTTGTTCATTAGTCTTACTGCTCATTAGACCTTTTGCTCTGTTGGACATTTTGCTACTTAGACCTTTTGATCAAGAGGCTATTAAGGGTGATCACCCTTAACTTATTGAAAAAAAAAACAGCGGCAAGCATTTCTAATTAAGGCTATCTATGGCGACGAAAAACTGTTTACATCAAAGAACTATTATTAGAGAAGTTTCAGCGATAGATGGCACGGATGGCGAGGGCGTCGTTCGTCACACGATGACATGTGGATGACAATGCCCTCATAATGTGGTTCGGCTGTAATGGGCCTTCCACACGTGATTGTCTGAAGCTTTCTTTCATTCTATTGTCGAAATGGCTATTTCTTTGAGGACTTTTATTCACCACAACCACACTAGGAAAGTGGACGATTAGTCACTCTGACATTTTCATCAGAAGAACGAGAATACTCTATTTTGATAAATTTAATTATTCAATGTCTACATTTTTGGTCTTGTAGCCAAAGACAGGGATACCCAATGTGGGTTCGAGCAGTACTATACAGGGTGGAATTTTGTAATGCCACCTGGAGGGAAAGTACTCTTAATACTGCAGATAGAAAATTTTACTCAAAGGAAACATTCCTTTATTTTTGAATAGAAAGCAAACTGCATTCAAAGATTTTCGAATTCTCCCACACCCGGGAATCGAACTGGCTAAAATCTGAAAAATTATACCTTGTACTTTTATTGCATCGATCGTTAGGGTCAATTATAAGGAGGAAATCTCTCTTACAAACATGATAAATTAAATGCAAGAAAAACCAGGAAATCCAATTTAATTATTTACAAAAAATGGTTAACTAACTTATTAGTTGCTCGAAATGGGCTCCATTCTCTTGGATACACAAATTTATTCTTTTAACGAATTCATTTCTTTAAAAGAATAATTTTCTTCCTATCAAAAAAAAATAAAAATTTAAAAATTATTTTATTTTTTATTTTAGAAATTGCTTTCTATTTAAAAATAAAGGAATGTTTCCTTTGAGTAAAATTTTCTATCTGCAGTATTAAGAGTACTTTCCCTCCAGGTGCCATTACAAAATTCCACCCTGTATACTACTTGATTGTGTGGCCATAGAATGGACAGTTCAACAAGTTTCTGGTCTAATTTTTTACTGCTATATCTTGTTATTGTTTATTATTAAAATGTTGCTTGAATTCGACCGCCACTGGATCGGACTTATGAAATTCCAATACCTACCTATTATATTGCACTCTCACGCCAGCTTGTCGGACGAGGTCCGTCTCGAAACGTGTAGTAATTAATGCAGGTGACTGTACTTACTCCCTGCAGTTCACGACCCATTCGCAGTCAAGTTCTAGTATTATATTATTGACCATAATCAAATAAAAAATGTTTTTCAAATAGAATTTTTTTTTAAACTTTTATTTGATGAAAATTACTTATTTACACTTTTTTATAAATGTACAAACAATTTGAGCTTCACAATCTAAAACCCTCTAGGCTACTCACATAAAATACTAGTAGTATAGTATGTAGGTACTTTACATACTTCTGAGAGGTTAGTGCGCCGATTTAAAAATATCACTTCATACATAAATTTCATACCCACAACATTATCTCTAAAAACACTTTCTGTCATCAGTGCCTTATCTTTGATCGCGGCAGTTAAACGTACAATACCATTTTCAGGGCCGTTCCGCCCGACCATAGCCGTTGCCATTAGTGGACACTAACTAATGAACACAAACGATCTGGCTCGTCCTCTTACTGACTCTCACCTACTTATCTTAGTTTATGTATTTGCTCTCTGTAATCTTTCACGCTTTTGAGCGTTCATGATGTTTGTATTTTTTTTACATTAATTTACCTACCTCTACCCTGGTACCCATTTTTTTTAGTGTAAGTACTTATTTAAACTTCGCAATTTTATTTAAAGGCGGAGCCTGAGAGTAGGTTGGTACCTATAACCTGTTTTTAATTAACCAGGACGATTAATGAGAGATTGAGATAATAAGGCAAGGCACGCACATTGTATTGGAAAATTAACAACAGCACGAACCAATCATCTAATAAATAAAAGCGTTATAAAAAATAATTCAACATCCAAGCAGTCGTGTAGCAGAATCTTATAATGACATCATCACACTAATCTCCATAATACCTACTTATACACAACCCAGTAGTAGGTACAGGCCTACCACAAGCTCTGTCTGGCTCTGGTTTTGAGCCTGTGTGAGTGTTCACCAGTGTATTATACGCTGTGTGGCTGTGTGACGTTTCGCCGTAGGATTAATTTAGTCAACACTCACACAGACTCAAAACCAGAGCCAGACAGAGCTTGTGGTAGGCCTACTGGGTTTAATTAAGATCGATTCATCATCGCAATAAATAATCCTCATTCATGCTTGAAATAAAATAAACAGAGATATTCAGATAAGGTTGGAAGGAAGATGGATTTAGCTTCAATATAGAATTCCAAATGAATTCTAGATAATCATAAATTATGTAATATTCATGAAAGTTGGGTAATAAAAATATTTTGCTGGAAAATGTTTTTGTAGGATTTTTCATACTTGCTCGTAAGGTGTCTAAAATTAAGGATATAGGTGTGGTTTATAATTTATTGATTACAAAATAAAAGTATTATACTACAACCAAATCAGATACTGAGCCAGGGACATATTTGACCCTCTATCTGCACGAGATAGAGTCTATTTACTGCACACAATCTTATTATTAATCTTATTTTTATTTCCATATTTACTTTTCTACCTCTGTTACTCATTGTTACTAGTTTGTTTTATATAATGTACTTAAAATATTAGTCAAATTGCTTCCTAAAAAAATAACTAGCACTGATAACTGTATAACTAGCGCGCCAGTCAGAACGGATTCTGGCTAACCCAGATTAATGGTTAGAATTGAAAACATCCCAGCAAATAGCAGGGTATTATTAAATTATTCCACCGTGAACAAATGAGTGGCGCACCGCCACCGCGACCATTTGTATCGCGACAAATACACGCGACTGGCGCGTCATAGACGCAGCGGCGCACAGATGAGACTTGCGCACATCTAAGTCATTTCATGCCTCAATACAAAACAATATACATAAGTAAATGCATTATACATAAAGGCAGTTACAAATAAATCAAATAACAACAATTTGGCACTACTCTGATAATTTAAAATATTATAATTTTGTTGAAATTCTTATTCTATCTTACAGTGTATTTAAAGCTTCTTATGTGATAAACACACTCGTTTTAAAGGTCAATTCATTTAATCATTTACTGAAATCTTATTTGTTGTAATATTTTCAATAATGTTGGTTTATTCTATTTCAAAATAGTCTATTAATATGTCACCAATAACTTACTCAATCAAATGTTCTGTTGTGTATTTCAGTTAAAGTTTTTACAAGTGAAGTTCAAGGTTATTTTAAGAGCGGGGGCCGAATTCTCGAGCCGACCGAGATTTTCAATGTCCCTTAAATACACATTGGCAATGCACAACCCCGTATTTTTTCTACGTTTTCCGTATATCGTAGCTGTCGAGACTTCTACGATGAGGTCGTTGATGAATTAAGTCCTTCTTAATAGTTAAAAACCTTTCTTCAAAGTAATCATGTGGTTTCTGCATCTTAATATCCTCATTATTTATCTATTTACAGCCGAATTCCAACTACGGATTCAATTACGCGGTGAACGACCCTTCAACGGGAGACAACAAAGCCCAATGGGAGACTCGGCATGGAGACATGGTCCAGGGAGCTTATTCCCTCGTCGAACCAGACGGCAACGTGCGATTGGTGGAATACACCGCTGATCCGGTACGAGGTTTCAACGCGGTTGTGAAGCGAACTGGACCGAACGTTCATTCTGTGTCGGCGATACCAGTGGCCGCTCCGGTCGCCCCGGTCGTTGAGGTCGCTCATGAAGTAGCTGAAGCAGTGCCTCTCGCTCCCACCTACGACCTGGGTCACTACGCCCCTCTCGCTCCAATAATCGAGCACGCACCGATCATCGATCACGTTCCCATTCCGCAGTTGGACATCATGCCGCTATGGTCGTTACCGCAACCAGCCCCATGGGTCCACCTATCAGGTTCCTCGTGGGGACATAAGGGGAATATCGTCCGCCGCTGGGCAGCGGGCCCAATTTCTCTAGATGGCAAAACTCTGACCATCAGAACCAAACACTGAAGTAGAATAAGCTTCTTTTAGGTTAACTTCTCCGTGTATAGGTAACCTATTTAGTTACTCGCGGCGCTAGTGTGTTATTGCGTAGGGTTTACGCGCAATAATACACATAGGTCTGTTTAGAAGTTAAGTTATTGGTATTGTCCAAAGCCTCGAAGTGTACTTGAACAAAAGTCGTGAATAAATAAAATGAAAACTTAGATCTACTTTTCTTTACCCCCTCTCTATAAGTCATTCTTCGTCGAAAGCTGAAAACAAAGAGCTCGGCTACTATACTCGGAATTTTAATTCGATTCCAGATTTGACAATTTCAGTGTTGCAACGTTATGAAAAGTACTAAATAGTGACGTTGCGAAATTATTCGATATGGAAATGTAATATTTCCGGGACGATTCTTCTCGTTTATAATTTTACTCTCGTAAACTAAGTATATCAGGAAATTAAATATTTCTGAACCGGTAATTTAGTTTTGACGATTAATTAACGATCTCAAGAACCTTTATATTATGTTACTCGATGCTACGGCTTGCACTTGGCTTCTCTTTTTTCCTTTCGCACTATGATGGGTTTGACTGCTACCGTACATTGAGCGTCGGAGTAGACAGAGAACCTACCCTGCGTATCATCTATGTAAGTAAGTATGTTGTGTCTACTTATATTGCCAAACTCCAGGATTGATGATTAATATTATGATGTGTATGGTTATGTGAATTATTCCAAATTTTAAATTTTAAATTTCGAATTTCAAATTTCAAATTTCAAATTTCAAATTTCAAATTTCAAATTTCAAATTTCAAATTTCAAATTTCAAATTTCAAATTTCAAATTTCAAATTTCAAATTTCAAATTTCAAATTTCAAATTTCAAATTTCAAATTTCAAATTTCAAATTTCAAATTTCAAATTTCAAATTTCAAATTTCAAATTTCAAATTTCAAATTTCAAATTTCAAATTTCAAATTTCAAATTTCAAATTTCAAATTTCAAATTTCAAATTTCAAATTTCAAATTTCCAATCACATCGAATGAATGCGCTATACTTATGTCTAAAGGTAGGTAAATAGTGTACAAAATAGGTATTATGGTGGCGAGGTGTATGATATTTTAAAGATATGAAGTGGGTTGTTTGTATGAATTATGCATGATATTATGGTTGAATCAGATAAACAATATAAGAGTACTTTATTGGAACTGTAAAATAAAATGTATGATCAATACAAGCAAATTAAGTGTAGGTTAGTAAAATTCAGTTATATTATTCAATTAAGAAACTGTATAGGTAAATACTAATGGCCTTACTTATAAAAACATGTCAAAAGATAAGCAGCCCTCTTGCCTGCTCCCGCCAACTATTGCCATCTCTTACCACTGGGTAATGACAAACAGTGACAGGGCTAACTTTAAGCAATGATTAAATCTAAATTGCGTTTATAAGTATGGCTGTTAGTGTTAAGAAGCAATGCTTAGAAAGTATTTGTATATGTATTTTCTAGTTGTCCTATGATACTGCTATGAACAAATCCTCAGTTTGTTCATAGTTCAGGGTTTTTAACCACATTGTTACTTTTTTTTTGCATTCGAATAATGACATAGTATAGATATTTAGGTTTCTGTTCACAGTATTATAAATCTTTATTGATTGAGCCGTAAACTGTTTTGAGGCCATTGTGGTTCTTGTTACTATGTTTGTAAGTACTGTGTTTTGTCTGCGTTTTTTAAGTATTTTCGGATCTATAGACTGGTTTTTGTGAGTTTTTAGTATGCATTGCAGTATATATAACTGCCTGACCGATAAAACATCTGACTCTTTAAGCAGTTTGCATGTATTATACCTTTTTTTTTAAAGTGTATGGGCTCGGTCCATTATTAATAATAGGAAGTGGTTTGGACCCTCGTGGCTTTTAGACTTATGGATTACGTAGAAATATACTCTGAAATGTGTGCTTTTTATGAGAAAGGATTAAAATTGTGAGTAACTAAATTCACCAACTTTTTTTTAAACAACTAAGCACAATCTTTTCTCTTCTTATCGTGTCACGTGTTTGAAAAAACCAGAGTGATGAAAGGATTTTAAGTGCGCCTCAAAGAGGCTCCTTTTGTGCACTTCTTTAAAATCTAGCTTTAAGACATTTCACCTAACTTTCAAACGTTTCAAAGTGATCCTTTTAATATAATATAATACATGGATCCTAATAAAAAGTGATGGGTTTTTGACAGAAGGTAGGTTTACTTATTTAGTGATATTTTGTGTGTGTATTGTTTTTTAAATATTTCATTTATTGATTGCTCACATGTATATACATAAAATAAATAGCATTTGTTCTTATGGTAGCTTAGGTCAGTATACGCACTCTGTTGGGCACTGCAATGTCATAGCAGGTTTATAATATAATTAGCGGTTAGCAAAATTATAGACAGAATTATGGACCTTTAAAATGTTCCGTCTATGTGAAGCAGGGACGAGTCACTAGTTTAATAGATGTTCACTCACTGCTGTGCCCGCTGCTGCTGCGTTTATTTTACTTTTATTTTAATTTGAAATATATTTTTAATGGGATGTCAGATTTCAATAATTCAAAAAGATAACATGTACCTATTTAACAGTTTTTAATACAAAATGGATATGGAAAAATCTATTTGGATAATAACAAAGGTATGGATAACATGGTTTGAATGAAAGTTATTCTAATGACTACAACAGTTGGATATACCCTTGGAATTCCTCCAAGGATATACCCTATCGCCTTGTTTTTTTTTTTTAACACCTTGGGTTACATTATTGAAGTTTTAGTAGTAATCCCTATATTTTTCCAAAATTAAATAAAGCCCACATCAGGCACAGATAATGAAGCATCATAATGGTGAAAGAATTTTTAAAATCGGTCCAGAAGTTTTTGAGTTTATACAAAAATACAAACCTTTCCTCTTTATATTATTAGGTGTAGATGTATGCTTCTCAAGTAAGAGCTTCATCGCGTTATGCAGCCTGATGTACGGCCAAAATACGTGCTGATTTCTCCATGTACGGAGTAAAGATATTCGTCAAATAGGATGGATATATTTTCACTGACGGATATATTTATTCAAGAAAGAAAAAAACGCCGTGAGTGTAATGTCACAGCACTGGAGTTTTTGCTTCCTATATTTTGTAAGATCTAATAAAGGTAGGTAGGTACAAATCCGTGAGTATCTGATTTGTTTAATAGAAAATGCCTATAGAATTGGATATTTATAAGGCCTGCGCACACCTAGGTTGCTGGCGATAGCGATCAGTGAAACGCTGTCAAATATCGCTGTCAAATTTGACAGCGTTTCACTGATCACCGACGCCAGCAACTTTTATGAGAAAATTACATTCGGTGAATTATGACTTCAATTTTCAACTTAAGGCCAGGATATTCGAGCGCAGTAGGCATTTAGCGCTACCTCAGCCCCCCCATGCTAAGCGCGCGACGTAATTATTTACGCGCCCGGCAGGCCGTGCGCCACTGACCGCGTACGATAACTTAGTGCCACAGTATAGAAAACCAAGCAGTAGTTAGGTATGATATTTACTTACTAACTTGAGTTAGGTAGTATTGTAGATAGTATTGATAACATATTACCAGTATTTTTGTTACATATTGTGTGTAGATATAGGTACAGTCACAAAGCTAAGTAATAAAAAAAAATAGAATTAGTCCAACTAAAAAGTACTTTGGTTTCGTGTGGCACATACAACTATTCGATCCAGCAACGAGAACATAGAGGTAAAAAATACAACTAGTACAAGTAACAATTATATTTATTTTGTAAAACGACACATACTTCTGCCTACAATACGTAAATTTTGAAAATGTTATTTTTATACTATATTATATAAAAAATATTTTTATTTCGTATGGCACATATCACTTTTTCATTGCACATACTCGGAAAGTAGGTCTGAAGTTGCCTGAGGGGCCTAATTGAAAGTAATACTTTCAGCCCTAGAGAGAATCGCTTTCTACTGACAGCTGTCAAATTATAAAAAAACAAGTTCTATTTTATTCAACCATGTTCCAACTTTCTAAAGCTATTTCTAACTGCAAGGAGGTTATTGAACTAAATTCTAACGTTTTATTCAGCAAAGAGGTTGGAAACTCATTACAACGATTAGAAGTTTAAAAAGTCTAATTAGTCCGCGATGTAAAATTTAAATTTAATTAACAAAGATAGTGGGTATTAAATAAAGAATATATTTTCTAAATGACTTTATTATTATTTAGCTTCAACTATTTCTTTGAAATAACATAGATTTGCGAAAAAAAATATGGGGGCTTTGTGCATCTATGGGGGTACCCATAGATGCACAAAGTTTACGAAATTGTACATTTCTACATTACTATGAATTTTAGTAGGTAGGTATACCTACCTACCTACTAAAATTCATCAAATTGTAGCTGCCTAGGTTTGCATGGACCAAACTGACCACGAGGTTGGATTGGACTTTGAATTATATCCAATTGCTTACTTGGACCTGGCTGCATAGGTACGTCATTATTTTCGTCATTTTCTTTTAAAATTATATCACGTATTGGCATACCGCGAATTTGTCGCGGGTCTATAATCTCTGGCAAAAGGCATTTCATGTAAAAATCAATAACTTTTTTTTCTATTTCCACCTTCCAAAATTCGTCATCTCTAGGAATGTATTCGATTATGAGTGGATGATTTTCGCCGGACCAAATTCCAAAAATGCATTGGTTTCTCTCGGTAACATGGAGTTGACCCTGCACTTGGTAATACCAATTGCTCCTTTTATTAATGATTCGCGTACTGTTTTTTTTGTCATATTTATATATTTGTATTTTGTTTTCTTTTATAGCAGTTTCTATTCCGGTCTTAAATGCCGTTATTGGACACTTTACTTCTATAATTTTATCGTGGTCAACTAAACCGTCGGGTGTAGCCCCAATAAATGGGTATTGTTTATCTATGAAAAGTCCACATGGTTCGATGACAATGTTTTCTTGTCTCTCCATTTGTTGTAGCGCTTGCTTTTCATTTTCTACACCATGAGCTACTGACATTACGTGGCCTATATTTTTTTTATACAGTAAATTTTTTACTGTATTCGCTGTGCTTTTGGACAATTTCCTTTTACAGATTGCGCCAAAATTTGAGGCCGTTATAAGGCTTTTTCTAATTTCCATCCACTCACTGCAATCCCTTTGTAACACTAATTACCTATAAGTAATAATAAATAACTAGCCCCGCGACTTCGTACGCGTGGACTATTACCTAGTTATAAAACATAAACTATGTGATAGGTGAAAACTAAAGCTACAGAATACTGAAATTCTCATCCAAATCCCTCCAGTAGTTTTCTAATCAAACAAAAATTACAAAAACCGCATCGGTAAGCGTAGTGCGGAAGCGCTGTAACAGCCATGAAAGAAAAGGAGACAGTGTTAGTGACATTAAAAAAAATGCAGCCAAGTGCGAGTCGGACTCGCCCATGAAGGGTTCCGTAGCATCAAGTAACATAATATAAAGGTTCTTGTAGTTCGTCGAAAGGTAAATTGCGGTTTACGATTTATAACGTTTAAAAAAAAACTACTGGCTAGATCTCGTTCAAACCAAATATCGTTGAAAGTTTGCATAGTAATGTACAACATGTATTTTTTTTAGTTTTATCATTCTCTTATTTTAGGGTTCCGTAGCCAAATGGCAAAAACGGAACCCTTATAGATTCGTCATGTCTGTCTGTCTGTCTGTCTGTCTGTCTGTCCGGCCGTGTCACAGCCATTTTTCTCCGAAAGCATAAGAGCTAGACTGATGAAACTTGGTGAGTAGATGTATTTTGTGAACCGCATTAAGGTTTTTACACAAAAATAGAAAAAAAACTATAAATTTTGGGGGTCCCCATACTTGAAACTGGTCTAGTCTCTAATATGAATGTTAGCATGACGTTTATAATTGTAGTTTCGTTAAGCTTGCGAATAGCCTTAGAATATCAAAATTAAAAAAAACTACTTTGACTAGGTATAATTTTACAAAATTAAAAAACGTAACTGCTTCCAGTTAGCATGAATTTGTACACAAGGGTATATAAGGTTTGGAGACATGCTGGTAATAAATTTACAAAAAAGCGGCCAAGTGCGAGTCGGACTCACCCATGAAGGGTTTCGTAGCACGATGAACTACAAGAACCTTTCTATTATGTTACTTGATGTAACATAATAAGGTTCTTGTAGTTCGTCGAAAGGTAAATTGCGGTTTACGGTTTATGACGTATAAAAAAAAAAACTACTGACTAGATCTCGTTCAAACCAAATATCGCTGGAAGTTTGCATAGTAATGTACAAAATATATTTTTTTTAGTATTATCATTCCCTTACTTTAGAAGTTAGAGGGGGGGGGACCAACTTTTTTCCACTTTGGAAGTGTCTCTCGCGCAAACTACTCAGTTTAGAAAAAACGATATTAAAAACCTCAACATCATTTTTGAAGACCTATTCATAGATACCCCACACGTATGGGTTCGATGAAAAAAAAAATTTTGAGTTTCAGTTTCAAGTATGGGGACCCCCGAAATTTATAGTTTTTTTTTTTATTTTTATGTAAAAATCTTAATGCGGTTCACAGAATACATCTACTCGCCAAGTTTCATCAGTCAAGCTCTTATGGTTTCGGAGAAAAATGGCTATGACACAGTCGGACAGACAGACGGACAGACAGACAGACAGACAGACAGACATGACGAATCTATAAGGGTTCCGTTTTTGCCATTTGGCTACGGAACCCTTAAAACAATTGTAGGTAGGTAACTAGTTTTTTCGTGTGCGCGAGCTGCATGCAGCTCGCGTGTCGGTGTGCTACTCCCAGTTTTACATAACACTTGCACTTAAAAAACCCCAAAAAGTAGTAAAGAAAGTCCTAAGGAACCCTAAAAATGTTAACATTATCAAGCTCCTAGGTGTAGTTGAAACTCCAATCAAAGTACTAAGGAACCCTAAAAGTTGTTTATTTTATCAAGTTCCTCAATGTAGTAAAACCCCCAATCAAAGTCCTAAGGAACCCTAAAAGTCGATCAGTTAATCAAGTTCCTCAGTGTAGTAAAACCCCAATCAAAGTTCTAAAGAACCCTTAAAATGTGAACATTGTCAAGCTCCTAAGTGTAGTTGAAACTCCAATCAAAATCCTAAGGAACCCTAAAAGTCGACCACCTAATCAAATTCCTCAATGTAGTAAAACCCCAATCAAAACCCTACAGAACCCTAAAATTGTTTACATAATCAAGGTCCTAAGTGAAGTAAAATTTCAATTAAAGACCTAAGGAACCCTAAAAGTTGTTTATTGTATCAAGTTCCTCAATGTAGTAAAACTCCAATAAAAGTCCTAAGGAACCCTAAAAATCTTAACATTATCAAGCTCCTAAGTGTAGTTGAAACTCCAATCGAAGTCCTAAGGAACCCTAAAAGTCGACCACTTAATCAAATTCCTCAATGTAGTAAACCCCAATCAAAACCCTATTCGGAACCCTAAATTTTACGTAAAGCCGAATCCTCAACGGGTCGGAACCGCTAGAAGGGACCTTGTCGCGCGACCTACAAGCAGGTCCAAAATGAAGTAAAACGGCAAACATAGGAGGAAAGGGTTCTGGGGGGCTAAGGGGGGTCACAGCACGGCTCGCTTCGCTCGCCGCGCTGTTCTTCGTAGTCGCGTGGCGGCTCGCTTCGCTCGCCGCAACGCTCTCCCCTGATTCAGGTAGGGGGGTTCTGGGGGGCGTAGGGAGGTCACAGCACGGCTCGCTTCGCTCGCCACGCTGTTCCCCATGGTCGCATGGCGGCTCGCTTCGCTCGCCGCAATGCTCCACTCGAAAATAAATGGTCAAAAATAGGGCATTTTTAGGTTTTTTTAATAATAAAGGGGTCTGAAGGGGGGAGGGGGCAAAATTTATTTTGCTTTCAAAATAATCTCACCTTCCCTACATGATCCAAAAAAAAAAAGTCTCGCAAGTCACTCCGCTTGGAAGATACGAAAGGGGGGGGAAAAAAAGGGATAGGAGGGGGAAGTTTTTTTTGTTCCTTCAATTCAGGAAGAAACCCTTTATACGAAACCCCAATCGAAACCTTCCTATCTCGACGGCATCCGGTAGCACTCTCAAAAGGGGGGGTCCTGGGGGGCAAGGGGGGCAAAATTTTTTGTACAATCAAAATCACTCTAGACCCTCTTTACGTTGCTCATTAAAAAAATATGCAGGACCTCTCCGTTGCAGAGCCCCCCTGAGGGGGGAGTTCCGGGGGGGCAAATTCCGGGGGGGTCACAGCACGGCTCGCTTCGCTCACCGCGCTGTTCCCCGTGGTCGCATGGCGGCTCGCTTCGCTCGCCGCAATGCTCCGCACGAAAGTAAAAGGTCAAAAATAGGCCATTTATAGGTTTTTTAAATAATAAAGGGGTCTAAAGGGGGGAAGGGGGCAAAATTTATTTTGCTTTCAAAACAATCTCACCTTCCCTACATGACCCAAAAAAAAAAGTCTCACAAGTCACTCCGCTTGGAAGATACGAAAGGGGGGGGGAAAAAAAGGGGTAGGAGGGGGGAAGTTTTTTTTGTTCCTTCAATTCAGGAAGAAACCCTCTATACGAAACCCCAATCGAAACCTTCCTATCTCGACGGCATCCGGTAGCACTCTCAAAAGGGGGGGTCCTGGGGGGCAAGGGGGGCAAAATTTTTTGTACAATCAAAATCACTCTAGACCCTCTTTACGTTGCTCATTAAAAAATTATGCAGGACCTCTCCGTTGCAGAGCCCCCCTGAGGGGGGAGTTCCGGGGGGGCAAATTCCGGGGGGGTCACAGCACGGCTCGCTTCGCTCGCCGCGCTGTTCCCCGTGGTCGCATGGCGGCTCGCTTCGCTCGCCGCAATGCTCCGCACGAAAATAAAAGGTCAAAAATAGGCCATTTTTAGGTTTTTTAAATAATAAAGGGGTCTAAAGGGGGGAAGGGGGCAAAATTTATTTTGCTTTCAAAACAATCTCACCTTCCCTACATGACCCAAAAAAAAAAAGTCTCGCAAGTCACTCCGCTTGGAAGATACGAAACGGGGGGAAAAAAAAGTGGTAGGAGGGGGGAAGTTTTTTTGTTCTTTCAATTTAGGAAAAAACCCTCTATACGAAACCCCAATCGATAGCCCTCTATCTCGACGGCATCCGGTAGCACTCTCAAAAGGGGGGGTCCTGGGGGGCAAAGGGGGCAAAATTTTTTGTACAATCGAAATCACTCGTGACCCTTTTTACGTTCTCCATTAAAAAAATATGCAGGACCTCTCGGTTGCAGAGCCCCCCTGAGGGGGGGGGTTAAGGGGGGACAAATCTCAAAAAGTCGGAATTTTCCCCAAGTCACCTTTACCCCCTCTACACGTTTCCATAAAAAAAACCATACCTTCCCCTCCACCATCAAGGAGAACAATCATGTCGATGAGTGAGTGGTAAAATAAAATAAATTGTGTTGCTTACTTATATTTCCGTAAAACAAAGTTAATTGTACTTACTGTTACAATTTTATACTGTGACGGCAAACAACAATAATAATTTATCGTATATTTTGCGGGGAACGTAGCGAGCTAGCAACAGCGACACAGGTCCTACCTCAAAGACGCCTGGCCGGCTACTGAAACGAAGCGCGCGGGCCGCATTATTATATAATATCTTGTTAAAACAATAAAAAACTGTTTTGAGAAAAATGAACCGTAGAATATTCTTCGTAATTTCATTGCCTATTTTTTGACATGTTTTTCGGGAGTAAACGTTGGGTCTACTTCAAGTACGACTTAAAAAAACGATCAAAAATTCGCGAAATTGGGAGTTTTCGCGATTTTTTTTGATCGAGCAAAGTTGACAATATCGTGTTTTGAACCATAGAATAATCAAGAATATTTATTAAACTACAACGTATATTTTTATCAGATCAAAACAAATAATATTTGATTGTTTAATGTTGAATCTAAAATAGGTCGATTCTGAGAGTCTTGGTCTTAAAATTAAAAACCTTAACAAGTGATTGTTATCTTTACTGGTTTATTATTATGAGTAAGTAATATACCAGGTTTTAAAATAAGTTTAAAAACTTTTACGAACTCCCAGCTTTAATAATCATTAAAAAAAAATAGTGCTTAATAGGCTACTTTGGCTAAAATCAGCCTTCAAAGACGGCGAGGTGGATAATTCTTTTAATTAGCTATCTGATTAGAAAATAGATTTAGACCATTTTATCATTCCTAGGCTTAATTTGTTTGTTAACTAACCAAAAATGACTGCGATAAAAGTAATATTTAATTAATATTTGAAGATATGAGTAACATTTATTAACAAAAAAAATCTTAAAGTCGACCTTCTAGGTCGATACAAATCCTACACCGTCTTAAAAAGTTTTCCTTTAATCGTATGAAAGCTATTCTATTTGCCTTATTTTTTTCTTTTTGCAAAAAATTGTGCTTATTAATTTACATCATTATTATCATACATGTACTCGGCACCTTCAAATATAAGAACAAAATAATAAGGTTTATAAAAAATAATAATTTAGAGGTTTTCTAATGTCCAATAATTATAAGCTTGGAATAATAATAATGTCGAAACTGCATTTTATATTTAAAAAGTGCCTGAGTTGTGTATCACATTACATTAGAATGGTCTGATAATTTTATTTTAAAATGTAATGGTTTAAATAAAGATTGTAAAACAAATACAAGCTTGCTTATTTTTTATAGTATAAGACGACTTCTCGCTCCTAACCACAGAGGTAACAATAGTAGTCTTAACCTATCAAAATCCTGCCCCAAACTAATGAAAAATCTATCCATTTATTACAGTTTAAACTGTGTTTATCTTTTTAACACGGAAAACAATAATCTACCGATATTGCGGTTTACGGTTTATGACGTATAAAAAAAAAACTACTGACTAGATCTCGTTCAAACCAAATATCGTTGAAAGTTTGCATAGTAATGTACAACATATATTTTTTTTAGTATTATCATTCTCTTACTTTAGAAGTTAGAGGGGGGGGGACCAACTTTTTTCCACTTTGGAAGTGTCTCTCGCGCAAACTATTCAGTTTAGAAAAAAACGATATTAGAAACCTCAACATCATTTTTGAAGACCTATTCATAGATACCCCACACGTATGGGTTCGATGAAAAAAAAAATTGAGTTTCAGTTCCAAGTATGGGGACCCCCGAAATTTATATTTTTTTTTTTATTTTTATGTAAAAATCTTAATGCGGTTCACAGAATACATCTACTCGCCAAGTTTCATCAGTCTAGCTCTTACGGTTTCGGAGAAAAATGGCTGTGACATACGGACGGACAGACAGACAGACAGACAGACAGACAGACAGACAGACAGACATGACGAATCTATAAGGGTTCCGTTTTTGCCATTTGGCTACGGAACCCTAAAAAACGACATTAGAAACCTCAACATCATTTTTAACCGACTTCCAATCAAAAAGGAGGAGGTTCTCAATTCGGTTGTATGTTTTTTTTTTTTTTTTTTATATTTTTTTTTATTTTTTTTTTTATTTTTTTTTTTAATGTTTGTTACCGCATAACTTCGTCATTTGTGAGCCGATTTGAAAAAATATTTTTTTATCTGAAAGGCACTGCTTCCAGATTGGTCCCATTTTAATTTTATTAAAATCAGTGTTGCCATTTTTTTTTAATATTTTTTTTAATGTTTGTAACTGCATAACTTCGTCATTTATGAACCGATTTAGAAAATTATTTTTTTATTTGGAAGGTTATTTTTACGTCCAGACTGTCCCAAACAAATTTCATTAAAATCGGTTTAGCCGTTTGGCAATGAAGTCGGTTTCTCAAGTTTTTTAAACTTATAATTATTGAACACCTATCCATAGATAGACATAATTAAATTAAGTTGTGATATAATTTAAGAAGTAATTATTTAAGTCCCGATTTTAGTTTATTACTATTTTCAAATTGTGATTTTTGTTTTTAATACTATTTCATTTAAGAGCTATATTTGTCAAAACTATATTAACTTAGTCATAAGTGTTTATGCGAATTTAAAGGAGAAATAAAACTTCTTAATCTGGATTTTAGTTTTATATTTTATCCATTATAATTATGATTCTATGTCTATTTACCCAGCCTTAATAGACATAAAATATTTTTAATGCAGATTTTACCAACCTAGAGAAACGCACACAAAAAAATATTTCCGTCTCTATGACTGAAATTTTTTTTTCCGAAGGATTTCGTTACTCTCTGGTAGTAAAACGGCCCTTATCAGTAGTTTTAAACCAATTGACAGGAGGTATGATTATATCAGAAAAGATCAGTCATTAAAAAAAATGTAGAGACTCTAGACATCAAATAATCGGTTTTCGACCGTATCTTCGTAAGGATAGGGACTGTATTCGCTTGATATTATGTTTGTCATCGACAAAAATATTTTATCTATGTAATATATCCTCATTACTCGACACTGGCAAAATTGACAGATGCCATTCATTAAGAAGAAGAAGACGACACTATGCTAAAAGACTGCTATATAATGAAATATATTATAATACTGCCGTCATATTAAGAAAGGCCGTAACTTGGTCAAAGTTGATTTCGAGATAATCGAAGTTTTGTCCAAAATGACGGCCGGCGATTTACTAAACGTTTTTTGTTATTGAACTTTATTATAAAATACGTAAAAAAAAAATGTCTTTGTTTTGAATCCTATTTCGTTTTGATTTTTAGTTTCGTTCACTTCCTTATCTTATTTTTTCTTTTTTAATTAAGCATAAAAATCATATTTAATAAGCAATACTTCACTTAAAAGGCCTAATTTCATAGAATGTAATAACGACATGCATGTAAAGCCGTAATTGTTCAGTTATGACTTTTCTCGCCAGGAAACTAACCTAAACAAAGATTTTAAGGCTGGTATTTTAAATTAAAATCACTTAAAATGAAGAACCAAGCCTTTGATTAAGTAGGTATACAATTATATGATCATCACATCAGGTATGAAATCAGAGACAAGCAATCAAGCATAGATTTCTATAGTCAGGTAAAGAAAATAAGACGCTAGTTCATACGAATTTTACGTTGATACGAATGGGACCCCAAACCAGGACCTGGAGGCCATAGGAAATACATGGCGTGAGTACTGTGAACAGCTGTATATCCAGGCACTTCCCGTAACTGACTCTCAGTTTTTTGACTGGCTCTTATTAGAACAGGAACCCTCAACCCTGCACGTGGAGATTGAGACCGCCATTAAACGGCTCAAAGATAAGAAGGCGCCTGACCAGATTACGGTGGAGGTGATCAAGTGCTTGGGCGACAACGGAATTGATGTTTTACACACGATCTGTAATCACATCTGGAAGCATAGCTACTGGCCCAGAGACTGGACAGAATCAATTATACTCCCGCTATACAAGAAAGGTTCTACCCGCAAATGCGACAACTACATTTGACTTATATTATGACACAAAAACAATTCTAATGTAACAAAAATATATTTTACTAACATTTAATTATTATTTGGTGATCAGTCTTCATTATACTACCACCAGGTTTGCAGCAGCATTGTTTTTATGCAACTTTTCCCTAAATAATTTTCGGTTTGCTGGCATTAATTGGCCTAATTTTTGCAGGATATTATTTTTGCGCTCACTCGTTTTTGTAAAACATTGAAGAGCCTATACCTTTTTCAAAGCGTATCTCAGACATACATATCACGTAGAAATAAGCTCGTGGGGTGGATTTTTGAATTCTGATACTAGAGATATCTTGGTAATTAAGGCTTTTCATATTAGCGAACATAAAGTGATTTTAAGTTGTGTCAATCTAAAAGGCCTTAAATCAGGGAATAACGGCCTTACAGACAAGTAAGATGAGAATACTTAAACAAAAAGCCGTAATTTTGAAATTAAGCCTTTTCAGACAAAAAAGACTCAAATTTTGACGTAGTTACGACGAATATCTGTAGGGTATCTTTGAATTCATTAGAGTTACAGCTTTATAAGTGAACCCATAAGGTAGCATTTTGTTTGCTGATTCCAAATCTGTGTTTAACTCATTTTTGACAAAACTGTAAGTTAAGACCTTTCTTGGTATGACGGCAGAATAGGACCGTTATGAGCCTTGGAGAGTTTAAATGCCTCTAAGCATCTAAATTTGGAATTTGTTCAATTTATTCGTTTGATAACTTTGATTAAAAGATCAAGGTAAAATAATTGTAAGGTGAAATATTCAAAGGGTTAAAAATTTAATCTATTTGTGGTAAAGTTATTTATAAGCACAAAATTATTTTTACCGTTAAAATAAATTCAAAAGACGTCAACCAAAGTCAAGTCAAGATCAAAAAGCGAACTTATTTAATGATATTAAAAAAAATACTTCTTGAAGTGAATGAAAATTTATGGAATTTTAAACTTTCCGTTCGATTAGTTGTGCAAAAACTGATTTTAATTTTGTAAATCCAGTCCGTTTTAAGTATAGTCACTTCTAAGAAAGGATAGCACAGTATACATTAGGCAACCAGAAACACTGATGAATTTGAGAACATTTTATAAGCAAACATTAATATAGAATAATATTGAAAAAAAAAATGTTTATTCAGATGTCACAAAATCCATTCCTAAAGCTAACACAACACATACAATATACAATAAACAATAAAATAAACAGAGAAAAATAAGCTTTTCACAGCTAAATGTGTACCACTGAAGAATATTTGACTCGATATGGTACAGCTAAAAGTGTACCACTGAAGAATATTTGACTCGATATGGTACAGCTAAAAGTGTACCGTACAGAATATTATAATTAGCTTAGATAAATCGACACTCCGCCGAACACGTAATGCACGTCCGCGATGTAAACCGATTCGATCCGTAATCCTCGAAAATCGACCGGTCGACCCGCATTGCACACTAGCGCTCGTAGTTGTGTCAGAGTGACGTTCTTGCCACAAGAAAGACCTATGTAGGATTGTTTGTACACGGCAACTGTAGGCCTACCATGACCTCTGTCTGGCTATGTCTCTGGTTCTGGTTTTGAGCCTGTGTGGCTTAGGGTATGCATTGATTGTTCGTCTAGGCTTGATCGCGTGGAACTGTCACCTAGTTTTAAGACGTTTCAAAGTGATCCTTGTGATATAATGAATAAACTATTTTTATCTTTGGCTGTTGTTTTTTATAATGTACCGTGTTCACTGAAAGCCACCGCAGAACGCTTTGATGAACGCATTTCAGTAATGTGTATGTTTATTTAGATAAACTAATAAACAAGTTAATAAACTCATATGAGTCAGGCATGTGAAAACACTTAGCTATAAGTAACTGTGATCATTATGCACACATGCATCTACTCTAACATGTTGGAATCAAATACCAATCTGGAATCTGGTTATGTAGACCGCCATCCAGCTACAAATTCGAAATGACGTAATCAAAATTTTGACTATCACATTTAGTCTTCAAACTTCAAAAATTTAATCTTACAATTAGCTGATGGAACAAGCATAAAGCCCACCTGATGTTAGGTGATAACCATCACCAATAACAAAGCATTGCCTCGTAAGTCACGCACGTCAGGAACGTGCCCTAATAGCCCCTTCCCACTGGTACGTGATATCGCGCACCAGCCCGCACCAGCACGCACGACACACCATGGGAACGGTCTCGTGCGCCGAGGTGCGCGGTAGCACAGGAGCATTTTCTGTGTGCGTTGCCGTGCGTCGTCGTGCGCGCTGCGGGCTGGTGCGTGATATCACGCACCGTAGGAAGGACTCCACGTAAACAATGTCTACGTAAATACCAGTGTCATCATCAATAACCTAATGAGAATCATTAGAATCAATCTGGCCAATCTGCAGATTTACGCGTTCATTATAAGGCTTAGTACACACGGTATAATGACGGTACGAAGTGAAGAAGACTTAAGGACTGTACAGGTTTAAGGTAAAGAAAACAGGCTATGCAATCAATTCTAGATAATTTAGGTAGGTATATAGCGTCAGGGGCAACTGTTTTTGCTCATAACCTTTACTTACGGGACGCTTTAGTGCCTGGGACAGGATTTTTAAATGGAGTAAGCTTTCCCAGCCCCTTTACCATAAAAAAAAGTCATCATCATCATCATTCACCTGAAGAAGTCCACTGCTGAACGTAGGCCTCCCCTACACATTTCCAGGAAGAACGATTCTGAGCCCTTTCCATCCATCGCTTTCCCGCGATCTTAAAAATGAAGTTGGTTCATCTGGTGGGTGGGTTCCCTACGTTTCGTCTTCCGGTTCGTGGTCGCCATTCGAGAACCTTTTATTCCCAATGTAAAAAGGTTAAAAATAAGTCCAATAAATTACTGATTGCTTAAAACAAAACCAGAGCCAGAGAAAAGCCAGACAGAGCTTGTGGTACGCTTTTTGAACTTACAAGAACATTACATCAGCAATGCAGCTTGCGCTCAATTATTTTATCATTATCATTTTTGACCTAGACATTGGCTTGGCACCAATTTTGATGCAGTTTTGCCGTCTGTAATATATGAAAATGCAAAGAAAACTACGCGTTGATGCTAGTTCTTCATAATAAGACTGACTGTCACAAAAGTACCGAAATTCTTCAGCAGATTACAAAATGTCTGGCCCAAGTTCCATATGAAATTGTGTCAACTCATAACAAAGTTACACATATTATGCAATTCTTAGCGCAACTGCTGCGGAGCGGGAAGTTCCGCGAACTCATTCAAACTGTGCTGTGGCTGAAGAATGATGCAACTCGGATACAAGTCCTAGGAAGTGACATGACTTTTGTGCTCTCGCTCTAGTTTTCAAACAACGACGAAAAAAGAGGTGTTGTCTTATAGTGTGGTCTTATTTTGTTTGTATGTATGCCTATCTGTGGTCTCGAAGTTCCAAAGTGAATGCGGTTTTTTTTAGCTGGATAAACTCATAGTCGTATTTGGTAATATTAACATTACAAAATGTAAAGGTGCTCATAGACTTGAGCATTCATTTGTAACAGAACATCGAGCATTCGCCGTTTTTATATTTGTCGAACTGATCACACATACCATCTTAAACGAATCTACCGATATGTAACTGGCGCGGTAGTTTTGTAATGGCAAATTTATAAGCTCTCATATTTTTTACAAAGCAAATGGCGACGTAAGACGGCCTCTCACGCACCAACTGGATCGTCGACATAGTGACGATGTGGGAAGTTAGTAGGTGGAGAGCCCTTACCATCCATATTGAGCCCTCAAAATGTTGCTGATATGGAGTGGGCGGATTATGATGGATATTGTATCTTTTTACTGACTTCTCAAACAGACAAACATTTTTTCAACTTGAATGGAATGGAACTCGCAACCTTCTGATTGTCAGTCCCATGGCTTGTCAACTTTGCCACATAGAATGTAATAAAGAAGGCCGAATTTAGATTTCTGTATGTCAATACTTTAAAGTTGGCGATACGAGTCAACCTCTGATTTTTTTATGAAATGCGTACTGCGCATGTTCTTATCTTCCAAAATAAATGTTGTCTAGCATTTACTTGCTCCTTTGTAGATCGTTTGTCTATAGATGGGTGGCACTTTACTGGAAATTTCGTACACTTTTCTATTTGACATATATTTTCTGTATACCTATTTATAGCTTTACAAATGACAATTCAAAGATTGTTATGCATGAACCTACGTATAAGTGGAATCCTGTAATTTTGTATGAGAATAAAGGCTTCTTCAAACAGAACGTATACTTATTCCCGTATTCAGAAAGAGTCTGAGTCGAGCTTCAAGCATAGATTTTTTGACAGAAAAACTCAGCATGCAAACACGATAAAGAAAACAGGCAAGTAGGCACATTGTTTACTTCAAAGCTAAATACAGATAAAAATTAAATTAAATTATTCATTAATACAATATGATATACATATTATTGATATATTATAACTTACAACTAAAATTAAATGAAATATTACAGCCTTATTGCTAAAAACAATCTCTTCCAAACAACATTTGAATGGATCTTATCATTTTATTGATTTTTTACCCGCCGACCAAGTAGGAAAAGGTGACGGTGACGCAAGTTCATTGGTTTTTGCCCACCACAAAGAATGCTAAGACCTGGGCTTAAAAAAAACTGACCTCTGCTGCAACATTCCTTAATTTGTTTCTGGAAGTTACAAAATAACTATTTGATCAGCCTTTATATGTGGTTCTCAAAGTACAAGCTTTGCTTAGCTTGGAGCTAGACAGTGTTGTGTGCAGTTCCATCAATATTTAATTATTGTTAATCGTTATTTCATACCCTCAAGTCTTTAACTCTTTCATCTCCAATACCCATCCAATCCAATTTACGACATTCTCCACGGAAATATAAGGGATTTAAAAAACTGTGAGTACTCCTTCTCCAGTCGAAAAAAAACTTGAGAAACCGACTTCATTGTCAAACGGCTAAACCGATTTTAATCAAATTTGTTTGGGACAATCTGGACGTAAGAATAACCAAATAAAAAAAATAACTTTCTAAATCGGTTCATAAATGACGGAGGCATGCAGTTACAAACATTAAAAAAATTATTAAAAAAAAATGGCAACACCGATTTTAATAAAATTAAAATGGGACCAATCTGGAAGCAGTACCTTTCAGATAAAAAAATAATTTTTCAAATCGGCTCACAAATGACGAAGTTATGCGGTAACAAACATTAAAAAAAAAAAAAAAAAAAAAAAAAACATACAACCGAATTGAGAACCTCCTCCTTTTTGATTGGAAGTCGGTTAAAAAACCAATGTACTCGTGTCGTGACCGCTACCAACACCTTCTTCGGCAAAGATCGACAGTTACCAAAAGTCAGAACATAAGCTACCTATATTTATGTGTTTAAAAAATAAATGTACACCCGTGCGAAGCCGGGACAGGCCACTAGTTGCTTTATTTATAAAGTTTCAACCTTACGACGAAGGCGATGAAAGGATAATGACCTAAATCTACTCATTCGTCAAGCGGAAATACATATTTTATGAATAACTAAAGTTGTAAATACTGTAAGATGAATGGTGACGTTGAATGTGGATGACGTAGCAGGCTCGAAAAGCAACTTAAATTATCTATTTTGCAATTTAGATCCAGTCACTTCTTTCGAATAAATTATTTGCGAGACTTTATTTGCAACGGCAGACGGTAATTAGCATCTAGATACCACGTCATGTCACGACAATGTGGCCTCTCTCGCACTAACCGCGTTGGTCTTGCCACCGAGTGTCACTGAACTTTTATATTTTTCCTAACAAAACGGCTGTATTTTATGGAAACCTAACTTTCAAACAACCAGTGGTAGACGATAACTACTTACTCGTCACGATTGTGACTTCAGGATAATCCGATGCAGTTTTCTCCAATTAAGTCTTTCGAAAGCGGCCTCCTTGACTTCCTTATACGACATGACAGCGACCTTTAACTTATTCTTGGCCTTCCTCTTCCCCGTTTCCTTTCAACCATTCCTTCAATGATGTTCTTTATGTAGCTGTCATGTCATAGAAGATGTCCAAAGATTTGAAAGAAAAATAACCCTTAATTGTAATAAAATAGTAACAGCGATCTGGTTTATGATAATTTTTTATTATACAGGGTGTATATAGTACAATAAATTAATCCATATACATACACATATCAACATTTTCTAGGTATATTCCAATTCGAATAGATTTTCAAATTTTTCGAGACTTTGTTCCTTCTTTAATTTTTATAAATAAATAATATCAAACAGTTGTATTTTATTATTATTAATAAACACAAAATAAAGATTCTTGCTATACCTAGTTTTCTAAAGAAATTATTTTCGTTCCGCCGTTCTTGAGTTATAAATAGTGTAACTAACACGACTTTCTTTTATAAATATAGATTTTAAAAAATGTATTATTATTTTTAGATAATATTTTCAACTATTTATTCTCTTTTTGATATTCGCAAAAAAATGGTTTTTACCACCCTGAATTTTTACACCCTAAACAGGATAAATAAAAACAAAAATGATGTAACCACCTTTAAAATGTTTGAATCAATCAAAAAGTTGAGGTAAAAGACAAATCGCTGAGACGCATGGCCGATACTACATATATCAAGCAATACATTGTGCAACGTTGTGCAATGATTTTTTTTTATTTGTCGTAAGAGACGAAGTACTTACTTTATCGATCTAGAGGATTTTTTTCTGCATGGTCAATACGATCGCTATGCATTGTTATAATAACGTAAACATTTATATTTCTGAAGACCAAGTGAAAGTAGTTGTAACTGCGACTGCCTCCGCTTCTCGACGGTAATTCCAATGAACTCCAGCCTGCCCGCGACTACTGTTGTAACACGGTCTAAATTAATCAAACTTATAATATCGTAAAAGAAAGCATTGGATAAAAGTTGTGAGTGTTAATTAACTGTTCCATAGCCCGTGCTATTTGGCAGCCCTAGAGCGATCGTTCCGCCGTCGCCGCCGGCAGACACAGCGGCGCTCGTCATGTTTGCGACTCTTTCCACTCGTTCAGAACTTTCATAACCCGTAAACATGTTTACCCCACAGTTACGATATCTTATAAACATAATCAGCCTGTAAATTTCCCACCGCTGAGACCTCGCTCTAATTTTAGATCAGCAATTAAAATCTTAGTTATTGATACAGAATGTTAAGACTGCTCCCGGATACTTAAAAGAAATCTTTTGAAACACGTCTGCATTACGAAAGTGCTCAACGCCGCTAAAGAAGTTTTCACTTCAAAAAAATAGTATATTTCATTACAAGTGCGGGAAGGCTGTCATTGCAAAGAGTTCCGACAAATGTCTACCCGAGCCGAAGGCGAGGGTTGACAGTCGGAACAAGTTGCAATGACGGTTCCGCACGTGTACTGAACGACTATTTTTAATACAGTTGCGAAAAAATTAAGCAATTTAATAAAATAATAAAAATACCGTTTGCTTTTTTCTCTTCTCTCCACGCAATAAGTTCGTCGTATGTATGCATGTAGCGACTTTTTGACTTTTCCGGTAAAATGTTCTCCGAAGCATTTTGTGCAATTATACTGAGTTCCGGTGGTGTTAATTCAAAAAAACTAGGGTCGAAATTACTCATTTTGTGCAACAAACAAATAAACTCGCAAAGAAAATTTCTGAAAAATGGCGCCAACTATTCTCTTGACCAGTATATAATGTACTGAGGGCTATTAGTTATGTATTTTATTTTATTTTGTATTTAGTTTTAACGTGTGTGTGTGTTTTTTCTGATATACCATGGACTTTGTAATGTAATATTTATAAGGTCTGAAATAAAAATATTGAATTGAATTGAAAATAAATCTTGCAGCGGTGAAAAAAACAATGCGCTAACATAGTCTCAAGCATTCTACTGGATGAAACTTAATTCGTTTGCAGCAAACGCAAACAAAGTCTGCGAAACGACAAAAGCACAAGGCGGGATTGCACAATGTTCTTTAAAAAAACTTTTTAGTATTTTTTCACTACTTGGTACTTTATCAGTATTTTATGAGGATGTCTAAGAGCACAATAACACATAAACCTAACTTAATCGGTAGAATAATAACTTGCCAAATTATCATTATTTCATCGTATTTTTTAACGACGATGATAAATTTGCTAATATATTGATGGTAGCATAAAACAAAATCTTTGCATGACACACAAGGAAAGACAACTTACTTCACCGTTATAAGACCTACATTCGAACAACCTTTTTGCTTTATTTTTACATATCGAAAAAGGTTTTTTGGCATACAGGTTTTATAGGTCAAGTGAGTAGGATGCGGTAATGATGGTCCCGTTATATAACGAGCTAAATTCGTCGAATTTCGATGCAATAAAATCAAATGAGGATATTACCATCAAATATTGAGTATATAGTATAAGGTCATATTAATATTCCGTTATTTAACTGGTTTTCGTTTTGCTTTTTTATTTTGACCCGTGAGTAGTTGAAAAATGCACAATATAAAGCCCGCTTAGTAATTCACTAAATAATGAAAAAATAATTGTTGTATAGCTACTACTTCTTTTCTTTCTTCTTTCAAAATTTTCCGCATAAAACAAATCGATACCGTGGCTGAAAAAATCCTAATAATGATAAGTAAGCACAAAAAGCAAGCATAATCTATTTTTGCTTGTCACAAAATAAATAAACGGTACACAAAAATGAGCCATATTAACCTATCCCAACAAGATACCGATGACATAAATTCTATCAGCTTAGGGCGCGGGTTCGACGTCCGTTAACGGTACCCAAACTGGGTCAGAAGGCTTCGCTAATATCATCGTGTACCGTTACCGATCTTAGAGCATTTGTATCTACCGTCCGTGTAGTCAGAGCCTTATGTTTACACGAACTTTATGGCAATGTAATAATGTACATTCTACCAGCGCGCTAAAAGTTGGCGAGTTTTTTTTTATTTGCTGGCTGCTTAGTTAAAAACGTTCAGTGAGGCCCGAAGAATATTATGAGATACATCGGAGAGTGCACTTTAAATAAATAAATATTGTGTGTATAAATATTTTTTAGCCAAATTAATATCACGAAAAATTATAATAATGCTTACTATTCAATACGTTTTTAATTTACACATTCTTCGGATAAAAAATGATAACGTAAAGGGTAACTCCTATCTTATATAATCTTATCATATTATTGGCAATTTAAATAGTTAAATAACACACATTATAATTAGATATGTACTATCTTTATATTAATCTTAATTAATTTAATTTAATTAACGTACATTATGTACTAGGAGACCATGAATTTAAAGGATTCAGTTCTCATTTCAAACCAATAGATCGCGTTATCTCTTCGAAGACTGTCCAAGCCATCGCCGCCATTAGAGTGCGACGTAGCATGCGCGGTACTGCGCCTTTGAAGTATCCCTTTACGCCATAAGTCTGTAACAAAGAAAATTAGGTTTAGTTTAGGTATGCAACGAATATTCGAATGGAAGAGGAGCAATAAGCAAATGCCTTCTTTCATAACGCAAAATTGGTTTGGGGACAATTCGCTTCGAGGAGCAATGGCCTCAGAAATCATCCAAATAAAGCCAGCTACGTGCAAATGAGTTTTATGAATAACCGTTTTTTGGGCTTTTGGAAAGATTATTTTAAGTGAATAGGTTCCGGAATTAAATTATTTTTGGAAATAACTCGCTTAGCTTTAAATTGTTTAAGGGAACAATTTGGTTGAAGTTAGAGCCTTTAACTAAAGATGACGGGAATCGGGAAAGAATAAAACTTCTGACTCAAGTTTTCATCATGTCTCGTACTTATACGATCTTTTAGTTATTTTAAGAAAGCTTGTAAAAAATTTAAATGGCTGATGATGATTGTTATTCTCAATGTTTCTCCTATTTTCATTGTATTTCATGTTTCTTTATAAATGCCCTATAATTTTCTTCTATTTCAACACCGTCATCTACACTTTCAAAGGAATCAATTCACGCGCATCAATGTTTTCATCTGACCTACTTATCAGGAACGTAAATGCGCATTGGTAGGCCATTTCCTATCAGGAAGAAAAATGTAAGATTTCATCTCAAATGATGTGATCCATCAGGGAGTTGAAGAGGGGCATCAACCCGTCGTCCTTTCAATTACCATCTTTAGCTTTCAATTTAATTGGTGGTGTTGGCTGGTGTTGTTGGTTGGTGTTGTTGGTTGGTGGTGTTGGTTGGTGGTGTTGGTTGGTGGTGTTGGTTGGTGGTGTTGGTTGGTGGTGTTGGTTGGTGTTGTTGGTTGGTGTTGTTGGTTGGTGGTGTTGGTTGGTGGTGTTGGTTGGTGGTGTTGGTTGGTGGTTTTGGTTGGTGGTTTTGGTTGATGGTTTTGGTTGGTGGTGGTGGTGGTTGGTTGTTCTTGAGTTGGTGGTTGTTTCTAAGAGATATCTATGGGTGAGGATAAAATCGTGAAGCTGTTTCTGTGTCTCACCATTAGATCAGAAACTAAAATTTGGACCTCAAACTCTGAGAAGTGAGAAGGTAGGTGAGTTACCTACCTTCTCACTTCTGTTCCAATTACGTCACTTCATTACCCATTTACGCCATATTATTGTATTTTAAAACAGTGTTAGTAGTCCCAAAAAGTTTATTTACGTTACTTTAATTTAACTATGTAACTGTTAATAGGCTAATGAATATTATGTAATAGGTAGCAAAAATGATAACAAATCTGTGATAAAATTTGTATACCCAAACATGAATGTAAACCTGACCTACCTACCTACATATACATAGAACTCTATGTATTTAATGGTTTTAAGACATTTTTGGCGCAGCAGGCAAAGCTGAGCCGCAAACGTGCTGGTTCGATTCCCGCCACGTAAAAACATTTTCCAAAATGAGAGTACAGAGATGTGAAGCTGAACTTGGTATGCCTAAAGTTGATGAATGCAGGGCAGTGCATCGTAGGACACGTTCCTGATGTGCATAACCTACAAGGCAACACTTTGTTAAAGACAACGGTTACCACTTAACATCAGGCAGGCCTTAAGCTGCTTCCAACAATTATTTGGCCTATTTGTATAAAAAAAAATTATTCAGATCACAGTGCTGTAGCAACTTGTGATGGGCCCGGACTTTGCATGTAATAATGTTGTAGGTACCAATGTTTCTTAAAAGTTTTTTTTTTGGCATCAAAACCAATCATTTGAAGTCAGTTTTGCTGCACTGCGGTCACCAAACCACTTGCCAAGCATGACAACAACATTAACAAATTGCTGTCAAACAGGCCCGATTCCAGCAATAAATAATAATAATAATAAATAATGTGGACAATCTGCAGCAGAGCTTGTACTATGGAAACTAGAGTACTGATATAACACACACACATACATACATATTTTATAATTTTTTTGTTATAATACATACTTAGAATACAATATTGCACCCAGACAGACAATAAACATCTGTGGTCAAATATCTATAAGAGAATAAAACTCTTTAAACCAAATATTTGTTCTTGTGGGGTTTGAACCCACAACCTATGGTGCAGAAGGTAGAGCTACTACCAACTGAGCTGAGAGGCAATGTATTTTTTTATCTGCTAGAGTAGAGGATAAAGTAAATTTGAATTTAGAATATCGTTTTCACTAAGTTTGTGAATACACAACCTATTAACTTCTACCTACATGGTGCCGAATTTATCAAACAACCTTTTTAAATTTGTTAAAAATTCATACTTGGAACCTTCTTGGTGTATTACTTTTAGTCGCGCCATGTTCTTTTTTGCATTTAGTCATTTCCTCGCTGAGGTGTGATGAAAAGTTACTTGTTGCACTCGAGTGCAAAGGTTTTTCACCTGTGCCCTTTTGATTCCTTCGCTTGCTCGGTCATCAAAATGGCTTGGACTAAATGCATGAAAATTTTGGTTTCACAATGTATGGACTTGGATTTCGTGGGACTAACCCGTTTTAACAAGGCAGGTAAGATGTTCATGAAATTGTTATTTTATAGACGCCGTTCAACCCCATGTTACAAAAACTGTTGATTAAACACTAACCAATGCAGATCTGACAGGCAATTAGGTGGGTTGACAGGCGGTTAGGTGGGTTAACAGGACTCTTTAACCTAGTAGTCCATTTATATATTTTTCTTATATCACAAGGGGTCACAAAGCCACCAATGCCTTGTTTGTATTTTAGTTTTCTTTTGTATGTATTTTTTAAAGATTTTTTCATTTCTTTTCTCTGATCTAAATATATAAAACTCTTTCGTTACTGACTGACTGACTGACTGACTGACTGACTGACTGACTGACTGACAATCAACGCACAGCCTAAACCGTTAGTCCTAGAAGCATGAAACTTGGAGGGTATATTCCTCTTATAACGTAGAGGTGTACTAAGAAAGGAAATCGGAAAATTATTTCCCGAAGAGGAGAAAAAGGGGAAAAAAGGTTTAAAGAAAAATCAACACACAGCCTAAACCATTAGTCCTAGAAGCATGAAACTTGGAAGATGTGTTCTTCTTATAGAGCAAAGGTGCATTAAGAAAGAAAAATAGGAAAATTATTTCCCTAAAAGAAGAAAAAAGGGAAAAATAGTTTAAAGAAAAATCACAAAAAATTGCTTTACAAAATACGCAAAAAAACAGTAAAAAAAAATCTGCTACCGCAGCTTCTGTCACCAAATTTGAATACACACAAAAGTTTACATAAACCCCACCGTGACCACTAAGACAAAATCGCGGAAAGCACCTATCATACCGAAACTAAACACCGCACCGCTTCAAAAAATGGCTAAAGAACATGCTCAAAACTATGGTAACCAGCTGGTCATGTCAAATTAAAAAAATCTGATTCGATTATACACCAACACGCATACGAAACCCTAAATTAGCCACTAATACAACATAAAATCACAAAAAATTGCTTTACAAAATACGCAAAAAAAACCATTAAAAAATTTTCAGCTACCGCAGCATCTGTCACCAGGTTTGAATACACACAAAGGTTTACAAAAAAAAACAATAATAATCACTTAGACAAAATTGCGGGAATCATCTATCATACTTAAGCTAAACACCGCTGAAAAAAAACGGCTACAACAGCACTCGCCTTCAAATTCAAATAAACTCTAAAGTACATGCTCAAAACTATGGTAACCAGCAGTTGGTCACGTCAAATAAAAAAAATTTATTCGATTATACACCAACACGCATACGAAATCCAAAATTAGCCACTAATCTAAATATATAAAACTCTTTCGTTACTGACTGACTGACTGACTGACTGACTGACTGACTGACTGACTGACAATCAACGCACAGCCTAAACCGTTAGTCCTAGAAGCATGAAACTTGGAGGGTATATTCCTCTTATAACGTAGAGGTGTACTAAGAAAGGAAATCGGAAAATTATTTCCCGAAGAGGAGAAAAAGGGGAAAAAAGGTTTAAAGAAAAATCAACACACAGCCTAAACCATTAGTCCTAGAAGCATGAAACTTGGAAGATGTGTTCTTCTTATAGAGCAAAGGTGCATTAAGAAAGAAAAATAGGAAAATTATTTCCCTAAAAGAAGAAAAAAGGGAAAAATAGTTTAAAGAAAAATCACAAAAAATTGCTTTACAAAATACGCAAAAAAACAGTAAAAAAAAATCTGCTACCGCAGCTTCTGTCACCAAATTTGAATACACACAAAAGTTTACATAAACCCCACCGTGACCACTAAGACAAAATCGCGGAAAGCACCTATCATACCGAAACTAAACACCGCACCGCTTCAAAAAATGGCTAAAGAACATGCTCAAAACTATGGTAACCAGCTGGTCATGTCAAATTAAAAAAATCTGATTCGATTATACACCAACACGCATACGAAACCCTAAATTAGCCACTAATACAACATAAAATCACAAAAAATTGCTTTACAAAATACGCAAAAAAAACCATTAAAAAATTTTCAGCTACCGCAGCATCTGTCACCAGGTTTGAATACACACAAAGGTTTACAAAAAAAAACAATAATAATCACTTAGACAAAATTGCGGGAATCATCTATCATACTTAAGCTAAACACCGCTGAAAAAAAACGGCTACAACAGCACTCGCCTTCAAATTCAAATAAACTCTAAAGTACATGCTCAAAACTATGGTAACCAGCAGTTGGTCACGTCAAATAAAAAAAATTTATTCGATTATACACCAACACGCATACGAAATCCAAAATTAGCCACTAATCTAAATATATAAAACTCTTTCGTTACTGACTGACTGACTGACTCACTGACTGACTGACAATCAACGCACAGCCTAAACCGTTAGTCCTAGAAGCATGAAACTTGGAGGGTATGTTCCTCTTATAGCGTAGAGGTGTACTAAGAAAGGAAATTGGAAAATTCTTTCCCGAAGAGGAGAAAAAGGGGAAAAAAGGTTTAAAGAAAAATCAACACACAGCCTAAACCATTAGTCCTAGAAGCATGAAACTTGGAAGATGTGTTCTTCTTATAGAGCAAAGGTGCATTAAGAAAGAAAAATAGGAAAATTATTTCCCTAAAAGAAGAAAAAAGGGAAAAATAGTTTAAAGAAAAATCACAAAAAATTGCTTTACAAAATACGCAAAAAAACAGTAAAAAAAAATCTGCTACCGCAGCTTCTGTCACCAAATTTGAATACACACAAAAGTTTACATAAACCCCACCGTGACCACTAAGACAAAATCGCGGAAAGCACCTATCATACCGAAACTAAACACCGCACCGCTTCAAAAAATGGCTAAAAAACATGCTCAAAACTATGGTAACCAGCTGGTCATGTCAAATTAAAAAAATCTGATTCGATTATACACCAACACGCATACGAAACCCTAAATTAGCCACTAATCTAAATATATAAAACTCTTTCGTTACTGACTGACTGACTGACTCACTGACTGACTGACAATCAACGCACAGCCTAAACCGTTAGTCCTAGAAGCATGAAACTTGGAGGGTATGTTCCTCTTATAGCGTAGAGGTGTACTAAGAAAGGAAATTGGAAAATTCTTTCCCGAAGAGGAGAAAAAGGGGAAAAAAGGTTTAAAGAAAAATCAACACACAGCCTAAACCATTAGTCCTAGAAGCATGAAACTTGGAAGATGTGTTCTTCTTATAGAGCAAAGGTGCATTAAGAAAGAAAAATAGGAAAATTATTTCCCTAAAAGAAGAAAAAAGGGAAAAATAGTTTAAAGAAAAATCACAAAAAATTGCTTTACAAAATACGCAAAAAAACAGTAAAAAAAAATCTGCTACCGCAGCTTCTGTCACCAAATTTGAATACACACAAAAGTTTACATAAACCCCACCGTGACCACTAAGACAAAATCGCGGAAAGCACCTATCATACCGAAACTAAACACCGCACCGCTTCAAAAAATGGCTAAAAAACATGCTCAAAACTATGGTAACCAGCTGGTCATGTCAAATTAAAAAAATTGATTCGATTATACACCAACACGCATACGAAACCCAAAATTAGCCACTAATCTAAATATATAAAACTCTTTCGTTACTGACTGACTGACTGACTCACTGACTGACTGACAATCAACGCACAGCCTAAACCGTTAGTCCTAGAAGCATGAAACTTGGAGGGTATGTTCCTCTTATAGCGTAGAGGTGTACTAAGAAAGGAAATTGGAAAATTCTTTCCCGAAGAGGAGAAAAAGGGGAAAAAAGGTTTAAAGAAAAATCAACACACAGCCTAAACCATTAGTCCTAGAAGCATGAAACTTGGAAGATGTGTTCTTCTTATAGAGCAAAGGTGCATTAAGAAAGAAAAATAGGAAAATTATTTCCCTAAAAGAAGAAAAAAGGGAAAAATAGTTTAAAGAAAAATCACAAAAAATTGCTTTACAAAATACGCAAAAAAACAGTAAAAAAAAATCTGCTACCGCAGCTTCTGTCACCAAATTTGAATACACACAAAAGTTTACATAAACCCCACCGTGACCACTAAGACAAAATCGCGGAAAGCACCTATCATACCGAAACTAAACACCGCACCGCTTCAAAAAATGGCTAAAAAACATGCTCAAAACTATGGTAACCAGCTGGTCATGTCAAATTAAAAAAATCTGATTCGATTATACACCAACACGCATACGAAACCCTAAATTAGCCACTAATACAACATAAAATCACAAAAAATTGCTTTACAAAATACGCAAAAAAAACCATTAAAAAATTTTCAGCTACCGCAGCATCTGTCACCAGGTTTGAATACACACAAAGGTTTACAAAAAAAAACAATAATAATCACTTAGACAAAATTGCGGGAATCATCTATCATACTTAAGCTAAACACCGCTGAAAAAAAACGGCTACAACAGCACTCGCCTTCAAATTCAAATACACTCTAAAGTACATGCTCAAAACTATGGTAACCAGCAGTTGGTCATGTCAAATTAAAAATTCAGATTCGATTATACACCAACATGTATACGAAACCCCAAATAAGCCACTAATATAACATAAAATCACAAAAAATAGCTTTACAAAATACGCAAAAAAAAACATTAAAAAAATTTCAGCTACCGCAGCATTTGTCACCAGGTTTTAATACACACAAATGTTTACTAAAAAACCGATGATAACCACCAAGACAAAATCGCGGGAATCATCTATCATACTTAAAATAAACACCGCTGAAAAAAATTGGCTACAACAGCACTCGCCTTCAAATTCAAATACACTCTAAAGTACATGCTCAAAACTATGGTAACCAGCAGTTGGTCAAGTCAAATTAAAAAAATTGATTCGATTATACACCAACACGCATACGAAACCCAAAATTAGCCACTAATATAACATAAAATCACAAAAAATAGCTTTACAAAATACGCAAAAAAAAAACGTTAAAAATGTTTCTGCTACCGCAGCATTTGTCACCAGGTTTTAATACACACTAATGTTTACAAAAAAACTGATGATAACCACCAAGACAAAATTGCGGGAATCATCTATCATACTCAAACTAAACACCGCTGAAAAAAAACAGCTACAACAGAACTCGCCTTCAAATTCAAATACACTCTTAAAGTACATGCTCAAAACTATGGTAACCAGCAGTTGGTCATGTCAAATTAAAATTTCAGATTCGATTATACACCAACATGCAAAAGAAACCCCAAATAAGCCACTAATATAACAAAAAATCACAAAAAATAGCTTTACAAAAAAAAGCAAAAAAAAACATGAAAAAAAACGGCTGCAACAGCACTCACCTTCAAATTCAAATACACTCTAAAGTACAAGCTCAAAACGATGGTAACTTGCATTTGATCATATCAAACTAAAAAATCAAGATTCAATTATACACCAACGAATACGATAGCCCAAATTAGCCACTTTAACAAAATCACGAAAAAGAGCTTTACAAAATACGCAAAAAAACATTAAAAAAAATTCAGCTACCGCAGCATTTGTCACCAGGTTTTAATACACAGCTGAAAAAAATCGGCTACAACAGCAGTTACCATCTTTCGAACACACTTTATATAGTTTTGAATGCAAACTCAAAACTAAGGTAACCAGAACTTGGTCATGTAAAACCAACGCATACATAACCCAACTTAGCCACTAAGGCAAATTCACGAAAAATAACTCTCAAAATATAAGCAAAAAACAGTGAAAACATATCAATAGTTGTCCGCTTTCCACCATAAAATAGTTTCTTTTAAACGAACTCAAACTATGACTTTATACTAACCACGCGGACGAAGTCGCGGGTGTCAGCTAGTAGTAACATAAAACTCGGAAGACCGCAAATTAGTGTGTCTGTTAAAGATTACAATATTATCATGGGAACTGCTTAAACAGCATGGGCAAGGTATCCAATGCATAAAAAACCTTACCTTAGTCTATGCTTAGTTTTTAACCCTAAAATAACTATTTTATTGCAATCCAGAGCCAAATAATAAAGGAATGATTACCGAGATGATGATGACAGGGAAAAGTAAAGAAAAAAATTTTAAGCTAAGTGGGACAAAGGCAGGAAGATGATGATGATGAATTAAAAGAAAGAAGATACTTATTACCTGAGCAGGATTTGAAATAAAAAATTTAAAACCTACTGTATTTTTATGTATGAATTTGTAACAAAGAGATAATTTGACTGCAAGTTGTTGATATCTTTATTCTGATCTAAGCCCAATTATTTAAACTTATTATTCTGCTAAATAGCCGGATGCTGGTGTCTAGAACTTTTTTTGATGCCAATTGTCTCCTATTAAAACTTAACTTAGACACTTGTATCATGGGAATCTACCGTCCTCCAAGTAAAAAAGACATCAGATTTTACTAACTCTCTAGATGTACAACTGTCTAAACTTAGTCGGTATAAGAACATATTCCTGTGTGGAGACATGAACATTGATATCTCACCCAATACTGCTGATAAGCGTTCTTACGATTACCTGAATTGTCTCGCAAGTCATTGCCTTCTACCGGGACACGATCGCCCGACGCGTGCACGATCTTGCCTTGATCATATTATGGCAAAAACTAAACCGGCAGTATTTGTCTTGATGATTCATAGATGGCGCTACGTGGTTACAACCGTTTCATGTGTTCTATAGTGCCAGTCAGTATACATTGCCTAGTGTCTATAGGATTGGAAAATAAATCCATCTTAAAGGAACATTCTTCTTCTTTTAAATTATTGAACATGAATCAGCATTTTCTTTTATTTATTTGCTGATGTAACAAGTTGATGGCAATAAAAACATGATGAACTACGCTACTGACTGTCTGAATACGGACAATCAATGAGATACCTAGTAGCCAGCACCAAGGAGTTTAAAAGTCTGTCTTTTAATTTGTAAAGGGATCATATAATAAACGGTAGGAACCAAGCCGCAGTTTGTTGCCTGTTCTTCTAGGCTTGGTCGCGGGGAACTGGCACTATAGAATCAGCTAGCTCTAAGACGTTTAAAAGTGATCCTTGCGATTCTACTGAATAAATACACTTTTGATTTAGATTTTTTATTTTATGTGTTTAAGTTGGAGGGACGAGGAGCGATGCTTTCGAGCGAGGATGGTGGGATAAAGACAGTTGGAAGGATTTGGGGGAGACCTTTGCCCAGCAGTGGGACGATATAGGATAGAAAAAAAAATTTAAACTAAACTGACACATCGAACGCGGGCAAAGTCAGTAGCCCTTCAGCTATCTTATCCATAAGATTGTAAGTAGGCTTCAGTAGTGATGCATGGGCTTGGTCAGTCTGCTCGCGGACGATGACAGAGCTATACTGGGGATAACGTTCCATCATTCTGCGGCCATTAGCAGAAACTACGAAATGTCATATGGCGATGAATTTGCAACCTGCCAGCTATCAAAAAGGTAGGAGCTTTTCAACATATTTTCACCTCTGACTGTTATAGAATCAAGGAATCAAGAGAAAAACAAATATCTATTATACGTTCACCACACAAATATATTGTGTGGTGAACGTATAATAGATATTTGTTTTCTGTCTGGGTGTTATATTTTATTCCATGTACCTACATATTTACAATTTTTTTTATATATACAATAATTAAGTATTATATCAGCTATCTGGTTCCCATAGTACAAGCTCTGCTTAGTTTGGAGCTAGATAGTGGTGTGTGGATTGTCCGCATTATTTATTATTTATGTACCTTGGAAACCAAATGAAAAGAATTTCGAAAAGGAATTAAAATACGCAGTTTTCTAGATAAATAGAGACGGCTAATCCTTAAAACATCGATGAAATTACCATAAATCGACAAAATTAATCCATCTTCCTCGAAATATTGACGAATAATAGGCGTGACATTGGAAGGTCCGCGTCCCCGCGGGAATCGAACTATCTATTGTTTTTTTTTATTCAGCTAGCTGATGGAACAATCATAATATGGTCGAAAAAGCTGATATTATTAGAATATTTTTTAATCAGATGCTGGATGTCTTTTTTTTATTAAGTATATTTATAATTTCTACTAGTAAGTAATTCAGAATAATATCTTGGGCAAGAGCAGGAAACGGAAATCATAAAAAAACTGATATGTTCTAACATTTTGAACTGCAGTCATACAATCAAACCAACAAACACCAAAAGTCACGACTACATGTGACGTTTCCAACTACCCGCGTCAAGTTACCCAAAGTTTTATACCTAGCATTTTCGGACAACGTTTCCAGTTACCGTTTATAGATCTATGTAGCCAGTGTCTCTTTTGTGGTTTGGCATTTGTGTGAGATCCCATTACAATCATGTACACATTTGACCGGCTTGTAGTAAAGTGATTCATTTTATTTACATAAAGATGAAAATTTAGTTTTAGGGTGTTTATGCTCAGAGAAACGCTATCCGTCAGATAAACATATTTTCTCTCTATTCTTGTCGTAAACGAAGCTGAAATATTTTGATCTTACGCATCGCGAGCCTCTAAGATGGTTAAATAGTACTACTAAGGGCTGCTTAGGACTCGGATTTATTCACGGGACGGTACTAACGCATCTAATCCATTACAGAGTCCATTCAAGCAGAATATATTCCATACCGAAATTATATGTAGGTAGCTGCGGTTTGATTCTAGACCAGTGACGTCAACGCTACGACACGAGTAAATAATGTACAGAAGCTAAAGTCTCGCAACAAACGATAGAAATCTAAGACATGTAATGCAAAGGAACCCCACATCAAAAAACTCTACCGAAAAGATCTGCTCTCTATTAAGAAAGGCAACTTCCGAAAACATAAAAGGACATTTTTTTTTATACATACAACTGATGGCCCATTTGAAGATCAATGTATGGCCCACCTAATCTTACTAACACTAACAAACATACAAACTCAAACGTAACAAAGCATTGCCTCGTAGATCACGCAGGTCAGAATCGTGCCCTTCGTTGGACTGCCCTGCATCCATCAACTTGAGGCTTACAGATGTTCAGCCTCACGCGCCAGTAATTTCACAGGCACCCACACCCTTCAAACAGAAATACAGCAATGCTGCTTCACAGCAGTAATCGGCATGGTGAAAGTTTTTCCCCAGGCGAGCCACAAACTAAAAGCTCATCATATCTTTCCATGGAATACCTACCACAAAAAAATATTTTGACTGAATGACTATTACTTATCAACAACAAGTTAGTTTATTATTCTTCCAACAACATACGAAGATTTTAAAAAAGGACAGCTAACCTCATCCAGCCAAGAGACTGGATGAAGCGTTACGATATGGCGAGTCAGGTCTTGTTCGCCGCCCACACGAGCACAGATACTGCTTGTTACACCCTCGTGTGCCTACCTACATCGTCAGTGAAACATTCTATAGGCTTTCACGGAACATGCAGTCCCTATTGTCCGAGTTATTGATTACAGCTCCCTTTCAGCTTGTACATTACTACTAATAGTAGTACTTCATATATAACATATGTATGTAATTACATGGACCAGATTTGATTAATATTACCTGATGCTTAGCTACCATGTTTCAATGGTAATCCTATTAAATGTAAAGCAGTAGGTAAGCACAGTAGGTACTACCACCATGCCTATTTCTGCCGTGAAGCAGCATTGCTGTGTTTGGTTTGAAGGGTGCAGGTAACGGTGAGATTACTGACACGTGAGACTGAACATCTGTATGCCTCAAGTTGATATAGACGCGAGCAGTGAATCGTAAGGTAATGCTTTATTATAGGCGATGGTTACCACTTAACATCAGGTGTGTCTTATGTTTTTTCCATCAGCAAAAAAATAATGAATGTATTAGGAAGATTATGCAATTGAAGGCTTCCTTCATTGCATAATCTAGTATTTTTTTTACTATTTTAAAAAATATTTGCGTTTGACGGGTTTGAACTTTGAACTGTTTATGAGGTTTTGTTCGCGAGTTCGTAGTTTAGGCTCAGTTTCGTGTGTGTTTGTGCGTGTATTCTCGCTCAGTAGATAAAAAATAATTTCAGCCCAGAGGGGTTGGCAGGACATTATGATGGATAGCATTATTTATGTTTGCTGATAAAAAAATCGTTAATCTGCTGTACCTACTTAAACATAACAAAAACACAAAAGAAGTACCAATGTTGTAATATTAAGACCTATTTCAACATATTTTTATTTATGAGCTTGCAATGGACTTAAAAATGTAATCTACCCCTTTAGAAACTAACCTTTGTCAACCACAATAAAATAGGGCAACAATAAATATTTTTCAGAATGTTGTGTTCAACATTTAGTTCAGAACTTCTGAACTGCTGAACGCTGAAATCACAGTAAAACTTTTTAAATCGGTGAAATAATGCGAGAAGTGCACTTTCGATTCGTCCACACCGACTCCAAGACGTAACTGGCGTAAAGTGTCGGATTTATTTCAGTAACTTTCCATAAAGTGGCCGCAGTAGCAGACATCCGTAATCCGTCTTGTCAAAGATCAAGAAACATAGTCAGTGAAATAACACGGCACTCTTCTCAATACTTGACATATTTATGTACACAGTAGGTGCAACTCGGGACATATGGCGCGGCAATTTATGAAGCCGAGGGCCCATTACCATTTTAAATATTATTTTTAGGGAATTTTGTGAAAAAAGGCATTAGTCTTCAAAATGAACAGATGAAATGTTAAGTAATAAGTGTCAATGCAATATTACTAAGCACTCGGACTCTAAGTAGACTCGATTGCTCTTTCACCCTTTCCTAAACTAAGATATTTCCACTGACACAGCTTCTCTTAAACATAAACTATGAACTGTGTAGATACATAAAGTAATTATTTTGTGATTAGATGAAATCTATCACTCTACATTCTTAATTTATTTGAACTTGACGGTTTTCTTGACTTTGTTTATATGGTGGTGTTATGTGAGTTTAGATCGAATGCCACAATATGATGCATCACAAAGCAATGGGTCCCCAAGCTTGTGATAGCATGGGTGACATCTGACTTTACATCGATCGGTTTTTTTTAAATTAACTTAAAAGTTGATTTAGGTTATCATAGTTTTTTGCAGAGTATTCCTTATTATTACGATTTTGTTTCATATTAACTTTTGTTAAGGAAAAAGAATTTGTTTTTGTGTTTTAGTTAATTTATGTTTTATTGAAACGCATATTTTTCTAGTAGAGAGTTCCTATCGTTTTGTTTGGTCTTTGACGAGTTAACTTAATAGATCTGAGGTGTGTTGAGTTTTCGATAATGTTTTATCAAACACACAGTCCGAAACAGATTCAATGCTATGCCCCCGAGTCAGCTCGAAGAGTGAAAAACTAACGACGGCAATTTTTGTCGAAGTGTTGAGTAGTTGACGAGTTTGTGTAATCAAACCACCGTTTATCTATTTATTTATCTAAATAGTGATTATGTAGCGAGCACCACTCTCCGTATAATTGTGTTGTTACATTCTGAAATACAATTATCATTAGAAACACAATCAAGCTTATAAATGCCATGACAACATGTTGCATTAGCAAAAGGCTGGCCTTGAGGATCTAGTATCATACAACCATTTTGTTTGAATACAACACCAAAACCTGACTTTGTCAGTTGACTAACTGAAATGAGATTCGTAGTCAATTTAGGAACAAACATAACATTGGTTAATAACTTTAGATCACTATTATTATTGAGGTTCAAAGAGACGGCACCAAGACCCTGACAATCCAGTGCTTCACCATTAGCAACTGTAACTTTAGACTTAAATTGAATATTAATGTCTCTAAAAAGGTCCATATCACAGCACATGTGCGAAGTACACCCGGAGTCCACTATCCAGTCCACGCTTCCATAGACAGATAAGAGTGACACTGCATACACAAGCAGTGTGTCCGCAGACTCCGCAGCTATATTCACTCCGCTACCGCTTTGTTTCTTCAAGTCGTTCTTCATTTTAAAACATTTAGTTACCGACAAAATATTTCTATGTACAGTCGTCTATAATAAGGTTGTTTATAATTTCTAATTACATAGTTTGAAGTTCACGTTTGTCATTATTTAGTAAGCAGAGTGCCGTGAAACCGAAACGGCGCCAGCGAATTCAAAGCATTATTGCAAATTTTTCTTAGCAGCATATGTATAAATCGTTTTAACCATACAAAATATCGTCAATATTTTTTTCATTTGAATACAAAAGTTACGGCAAAATCTGCCAAAGGCAAATAAAGTAATGAAGTAGTTTAGTTTAGTAGTTCGTTTTGAAAATTATGAATCATCTTAGTGCAGACGACTGTACTACTAGAGAGAAAGTGAATGATTTTATTGCGAATGCCTTCAATAAACAGGTTCTGTTATTTTAATGGGATCGATATTTTTATAGCGTAAATGTTCCATCGATTTATTGATTACTATACTTACAGAGCTTAAGAAGATTAGCTGCTTAGACATGCAATTATGATGTTTAGAGCTTTCAAGTTAGAGGTGATATTCGTGTGGATGTTTTTGCATAGGTTTCTTCATTAGTGTCTTTTATTGGATGATGGTGTTGAAGCCTATTATAATTTGTGAATTTATAAGAGGCTTCATTGCCTATGTGTAATTTTGAAAACTTTCTTTCATGTATCAATAGGTTCTAAACTTTTGATTTTGTTCAACCTCAATAATAAAATATTAAATTGTATACCTATCTAGAGTCTGTTTCACATAAGATCATTTTAGGATAGGAGGAGCGAGAAGTACATCGACGGTTGTCTTCGCTTTTATGTTCAGCACTTTTGACGCATTAGATTATACATATATCTGTAATGTTATTTTATTAAGTGAATAAATTGAAATTGATATTGAAAATTAATTGAAATTCCTAGTAAACATTCCTTTGCATCTATTGTAGATGATTTATATAGTCAGGGGAGGGGTAACTGGTGTTTACTCATGGACCTATGGGACGCTCACGTGCATGTGAAACGTGAATCAGGCTTTTTTGTTGTAGATTTAAATAAATATAAATCAATACATATTTTAGATAATCCACCTGACACTATCTAGCCCCAAACTAAGCAAAGCTTGTACTATGGGAACCAGATAGCTGATATTGTGCCGTCTGCCTAGTTATGGAATAAAACAAGACTTGTTATTTTTTACCTTATATTAAAAAAACAACAAATAGGTAACCAATAACTAGGCAACAACTAGTCCGTCGAGCGAGCACACAAATTTGTAGGCGTGGGTAAGATCAATCTGTTTCCACCTGGAGCGTACGAAGTACTCCCCTCGTATGTAGTGGGCCGTGAGGTGGTGGAAGGTCCCAGAACGAGTACGGTGAGTGTCCTCTCAGTGTGGAATGCAGGCAGCCAGGGTATAAACAGCCCCAAGCAGTCCGTCCGATCTCTCTGTAGTAGGTAGCGGTTGCAAGAATAAAGTTGTCCACCGAAGAATAATTTTCATCAACGGTGGTTCCCAACCGTGTGGACGTTCCTGGAATGGATAATACCAAATACTGAGTATTTGCATTACCAAACTCCCGTTCTGAGGACTCACCAACGGCCTTAAGTGAAACCAGGTAAGTACTTACTTACCCGTAGAATAGTTTTGCCGTGGTGGTACTACAGAACGGAGTTTACAAAATATAGACTAAGCATAAGCAAAATGAAATTAAAAATGGAAATAAAAGAATAGAAAATACAAGTAAGTACTTATTTAAAATAAAGTCTAGGGTAGGTAGGTACCTAGTTAAAAATCCCAACGGACATCGTCAATGACATTGAGCCTAGGACATGTCATTGACATCACCTTGGTAAGCTAGGTACTTAGAAAAGTACAATATATTTTACACAGGTTAACAGATTCGTATTCTGACAATATCAGAATATCCTAGTACCTAAGAATAAGCATTTACAATATTTGCAATAGCGAAAAGCATCTAGCTACTTTGCTAAAGCATGATGGATGGAAGAAATGACGATGTGAGTTTTATGTGCCGTTCAAAACTTACCCTAAATCGGGAAATTCACTAACACAGTTTACTTTTATTAAAATATAATGTCGCACAGCCGGCTAGAACGCTCGAGCTGGCGAAAAGTTGCGTGGACTAATACTAGTGGTGGTCTCGTAGCAACTGACGGGCCGCGCATTCATTGTGCCACGGGCTCGCAGGCGCACGAATAACGGTCCGCAGCCGAGTAATACCGAGCCTTACCGACTGCGGCCGAGCTCTGTTCAATCATGAACTTATGCATTGTTACAATACCCGCCTTCCCCTCGTAAGGATTTTACGTTTAAAAGTAAAATCCGTAATTAAGTTATTAAGTCCTATTTCTTACTATTTATTCCTTTCATACATCCTTTCACAGTCACTCATACCTACATCAAGTTCACTCCACCTCACAAACTAAAATCGAATAATATAAAATTATCAGACTTGTGTACAGTCAGAGAAAAAATCATATGCCATAAAATTTGCCTATGACTTTTAGTAAGAAAAGTTAAAACGATAGTAATGGACGCGGGAACTGATAAATATACCTACTTAAAAAAAAAGTTTATTCAAATTAGCTATGACCTACAATTTTCAAATCTTTTATATGCCAAGTACCTAAGTTTTTACCTGACATATTCTCCAAAATGTAAATAAGTGGTGAGCGTTTCTCTGTAACTCGACACTTTATGAATTTTGGAGCTAACTTTTTGCTAAAATACTTATCCTTATCGCTCAGTACGTAAGCACGCTTGTATACGATATCTCCTACGTTAAATTCAAAAGACTTCCTCCTTAAATTATAATTAGCTGTATTTTTAGCATGAGCGTGATGTAACGATTTCTGTACTTGATCGAATATAGATGCCAGGCAACCAAAGTTTTCCACATATAAATCTCGAGGAAGAAACAGTACTTCATCACCTAAGTCAGTGTCAGCAAAGTGAGAACCACAAATTACCAGTTCTCGACCAAACACTAGAAAAGACGGCGTGTAGCCTGTAGCCTCGTTAACGGAGTTATTTATAGCAAATTGGACACTAGGAATAAACGTGTCCCAAGACCTATGATCGCTATCCACAAATGTAGAAATACATGTTATTATTGTTTTGTTGTAACGCTCCACAGTATTGACCTGGGGCGTATATTTTGGAGAGAAAAATACATTTGGAATGCAATACTTTTTGAAAAGAGCACCAGTGTTACTACTAACGAACTGAGAACCGTTATCTAGAAAAATACTCTGAGGAACTCCATGGACTAAGAAAATTTGTTCCTCCAAAATTTTCACAATGACCTCTGAAGTAGCTTTTTTTATAGGGTATATGTGACAGAATTTAGAGAAACAACAAGTTATTACTAAGATATGACAATTTTGTTTACGTGTTACCGGTAAAGGACCCATTAAATCAATTGATATCATTTGATATGGCCGAGAGCAATGTTTCGGGCGGCCCATTTCTCCTAAAGTAGCATGATTTTGTGCTTTATACTGGAGACAAGTACCGCAAGACCCTACATATTTTGCTACATCACGATACATACCTGGCCAGTAGTATCTAAGAGCAACGCGTCTATAGGTCTTGAATATGCCTAAATGACCGGCAATTGGCTCGTCATGGTTCTCGGTAAGAACTCGTTCACGAAGTTCTTCTGGTACTACTTCTTTCCATGAAAATTCGTTTGTAAGTTGACATTTATTTTTACTAAGGCGGTAAAGAGTATTATTTTTAACTTGAAAATTGGGAAAAAGATTAGGTTTAGTTCTACAATTATTAAAAATGTTTTTGTACCAATCATCACTAGAAGTCGCGAATGAATTAGCAGTTATAATCGAAGATACCGGAACAGCCCTTGACAACGCGTCAGGTATGATGTTGTCTACACCACGACGGTGTTTGATAATAAAATCAAAAGATGACAACCGCAATCCCCAACGTGCAAGTCTGCCCGTAGGATTATTTAAAGTAATGAACCAATTAAGTGCACTATGGTCAGTGTAAACGGTAAACGTTTTCCCATTTTCAACATAACAGCGCCAATGCTCCAAAGCAACGAGAACAGCAAGAGTTTCTCGTTCCGTGATACTATAATTCTTTTCAGCTGTTGTTAATGACCTACTCATATACGCAATCGGGTGTTCCTTTCCATCTACCGACTGTGTAAGCATAGCACCTACCCCATAATTACTGGCATCAGTGTGGACCTCAAATGGTAAATCATAATTTGGACACGATAATACTGGTGCGGATACCAAACACTCCTTCAATTTTTTAAAAGCGGAATCTGCTTCTTCTGTCCACTCGAAAGGTGGAGAGTTTTTCTTACCGGATGTTAGTTTGTTCAACGGCCCTGCAATTGAACTAAAATTTGGAACGAATCTTCGATACCAAGTAGCGGTACCCAGAAATCGTTTCAGCTCTTTACGATTTGTAGGAGTTACGTAATTAAGTATAGCCTCCACTTTATCTGGGTCGGTACGTAATCCGTTTGAATCAACTACATAACCTAAATATTTTAACTGGCTTCTAAAAAATTCGCACTTCTCGAGGTTAATTGTTAAATTGGCTTTCTTTAATTTATTTAGGACACGAAGAAGGCAAGAAACGTGTTCTTCGAAATTGCTACTGACGATGACAATGTCATCTAGATACGCAAAAATTCTATGGTCTACGTCACCTAATAACGTGTCTACTAAGCGCTGCTGTGTAGAAGGAGCATTAGTTAATCCAAAAGGTGTAGTTTTAAATCTGAGCGTTCCTCGTCCGGGAACATAAAAACTTGTTTTATCTCTGTCCTCCTCAGCCAGAGGAATCTGCCAAAAAGCTTTAGACAAGTCTAAACTACTCAGGAAACGTGCGTCACGCAAATTGTCTAAAATTTCGGATATATACGGCAAGTTATATGCATCTCGTTTTGTGACAGAGTTCAGTTTTCTACTGTCCAAACAAAAACGAGGCTGGCCATTCTTTTTATGAACTAAAAGCACAGGAGACTGCCACGCACTTTCACAAGGCTCTACCACATCTAAAGCTAACATCTCATCAACCTGTTCGACAAGTATCTTTTGTTTTTCCGGCGAAAGCCTATAGTACCTTTGTCTAATGGGAAGAGAATCGCCAGTATCAATGCGATGGGTAATTAAATGCGTGCGACCTAAACCTTTTTGGCTGAATGAAATATCCTTAAATTGATTAACAACATTATCTGCAATAGCCTTCTGAGATTCATCCAAATTATCGTAGGAATAAATTAATGTGTCTGGGGTTTTATTAATATTTAAATCATTTAATGGGACATTTGAGACTTGCAGTGAACCTAAATACTTAACACATAAGTTAAATGCGCGCCAGAAATCAACTCCTAGAATAAGCGAAGACTGAACTCCGGGCACTACAAAGGTTTTCACTATATGAAACTGTCCATCAAAATTAATCGGTAAATTAATGTAACCTATACTTTCAAGCGACTGACCACCTGCGGCAATGATGTTTATTCTTTCCCCTGTCAATAACTTTAAACCACGACTAAGCAGAGACTCGTGTGCATTATTACCTATGATGGTGACTACTGAGCCAGAGTCGAGAAGACCCGAGGCAGTTATATCATTGATCTTAATATCAACGTAAGGTCGTGTATCACCTAATGGTTTATCTTGCAGAATTGTAGCGACTTTATAACAGTTAGAAAATCTACGAACGATCTCTAACCACTCATCCCAATCTTTCTGATCAAAGTGATTTTCTGATTTAGTAAGAGTGCTACAATTCTGCGATTCTAGTTTTTTGAAGTTTGATTACAGTTGGGACAGTCAGGTTTCTTAACACCTTTCTGACCACACCGGAAACACATGATCTCGGTGTTCTCACAATTTCTCAAGCTATGCGTATTGTTACGACACCTAGGACAGTATGGTAGTTTCCTATCAGCCACTGAATCATCTTTGTTTATAGCATGTAAATATTTTTCATTAACATTATTATTATTATTAGCATAAGGTTTAGCATAAGTATTTTGTGTTTTATTATAGTTAGAATAAAACGGTTTTTGTTTATTCAGTGTGTTTGATTTTTGTTTATATGCAAATTCAGGTGCAATGGTATCAGATGTAACAGCTGATGGCTCACGGAACTGAAGCATTCGAGATTGGACATTCTCGAAATTTCTACATATCAGTCGTAACTGTTCTATTTCTTTAATCTCCGTTACGGAAGCTAAAGTACTCGCGTAACAAGGTCTTATATTATGTAGAATTATTTCGAGTTTGTCCTCCTCCGACAAGGGCTTTGATAGGCGTGAACACATACCTGAGAAAATCGATAGATATATGGTGATATTTTCCGTCTCGCCTTGAGTCCTAGACCGAATCTCAGCTAGCAAACGGTAGTCATAATCAGACCTATCAAAGTCTTGCTTCAGGAGCACCACAAGTTCATCCCAAGAGGACACCTGCTCCTTAACATTACGGAACCAATGGAGTGCATCATCAACAAAAATTTCCGTAGCAAAAGACAAGAGTTTAGAACTAGTTATTTCACGAGCTTCACTAAATTCGTTAACTCGCTGTATAAAAGAGCGCACGCATGACTTTCCATCGAATTTCAATTTACCTAATTCAGAAGAAATCTTACTCCTACCATCGCAAGTGACCGAAACATTGATTGGGGTCTTCAAAACCTGCGATTCTAAATTCGAAGCTGCTGTAGCTAGAGTGTCAATGCTATTTTTCTTCAGATTCAAAAATTTATCGTAAAGCTCTTTAAATTGAGTACTACATTCCAAATGTTTCTGAACGCTGACATCATCTACACAGATTCTATTTAGTCTATGGTACAAATGGTGGAGAATGTTTTCAATGCGGGCTAAAATATTCTTATCTTTAACTTCAGATGCTACTACAAGCTTAACCTTATCTAACAGTTCCAACGATGCCATTAAATCGTCCATCGTATCAAGATGAGAACAAGAAATATCCTCCGAAGGATAAATCTGACATAATTTACTTATCTGTTTCCTAATATCGGCAACAGTACTTCCCGGAGTTTCACCCCTAACCGAAACCTCATACTCCAACTCGGTTTTTTGCAACGACAAAAATTTAATAGGGTAAGACATTATTAACGTAGTGAACCGCAGGAAAGTTAAGAATGGCACATAAATTCAAACTATGATTATAAAATACCTACTCCGTTCTGTTACAATCAACTTTAACAGAACGCTTTGGTTTGATGAATGAATGAACTAAATGATCTATGAAAATGATAAAACTAAAAAATGATTTATCAAACAAAACTAAAAATGATGGCAAAGCAAAAATCAGATTTGTAACTAGTGTGAAAAGAGAGAAAATAAATGTAGAAGAAAAGATGATCAACAAAAATTTTGTAGAATAAAAAAAAATGTAACAATTTAAAAAAATATTCAGTAAAATAATATTTAAAACAGTATAACCTTACATACAAGCAACAAAAACAACACTATTTTCACACCAGTTACTGCAAACCAACAACGTTTTACAAATAACCCACTCACCGTACAATAACTAACTACTTAGGTACTACTACAAGTGAAAACAGATCAAACCCACGTAAGAGGGCGCCAGTGTGCCGTCTGCCTAGTTATGGAATAAAACAAGACTTGTTATTTTTTACCTTATATTAAAAAAACAACAAATAGGTAACCAATAACTAGGCAACAACTAGTCCGTCGAGCGAGCACACAAATTTGTAGGCGTGGGTAAGATCAATCTGTTTCCACCTGGAGCGTACGAAGTACTCCCCTCGTATGTAGTGGGCCGTGAGGTGGTGGAAGGTCCCAGAACGAGTACGGTGAGTGTCCTCTCAGTGTGGAATGCAGGCAGCCAGGGTATAAACAGCCCCAAGCAGTCCGTCCGATCTCTCTGTAGTAGGTAGCGGTTGCAAGAATAAAGTTGTCCACCGAAGAATAATTTTCATCAACGGTGGTTCCCAACCGTGTGGACGTTCCTGGAATGGATAATACCAAATACTGAGTATTTGCATTACCAAACTCCCGTTCTGAGGACTCACCAACGGCCTTAAGTGAAACCAGGTAAGTACTTACTTACCCGTAGAATAGTTTTGCCGTGGTGGTACTACAGAACGGAGTTTACAAAATATAGACTAAGCATAAGCAAAATGAAATTAAAAATGGAAATAAAAGAATAGAAAATACAAGTAAGTACTTATTTAAAATAAAGTCTAGGGTAGGTAGGTACCTAGTTAAAAATCCCAACGGACATCGTCAATGACATTGAGCCTAGGACATGTCATTGACATCACCTTGGTAAGCTAGGTACTTAGAAAAGTACAATATATTTTACACAGGTTAACAGATTCGTATTCTGACAATATCAGAATATCCTAGTACCTAAGAATAAGCATTTACAATATTTGCAATAGCGAAAAGCATCTAGCTACTTTGCTAAAGCATGATGGATGGAAGAAATGACGATGTGAGTTTTATGTGCCGTTCAAAACTTACCCTAAATCGGGAAATTCACTAACACAGTTTACTTTTATTAAAATATAATGTCGCACAGCCGGCTAGAACGCTCGAGCTGGCGAAAAGTTGCGTGGACTAATACTAGTGGTGGTCTCGTAGCAACTGACGGGCCGCGCATTCATTGTGCCACGGGCTCGCAGGCGCACGAATAACGGTCCGCAGCCGAGTAATACCGAGCCTTACCGACTGCGGCCGAGCTCTGTTCAATCATGAACTTATGCATTGTTACAATATACATAAAAGGAACCAGATAGATAATTTGCTCAGTCATCAAAATTGAGCACGCGGTTAAAAAGCAGCTTTGCACTCTTGTATAACAAATAACTATTATAATCTAGTAGACGGTACCCCAAAACATGCGTACGCAAAATGGCTAGAACAGGACAATAAATTAAAATAGTAGGTATTTACCGGAAGTAAGATGGGCATAACAGTGGTAGTAGGTGATCAGCAAATCGGAAATTTTTTATTATCTGCACTTGATGTGCGGGGCTGGTTTTTCCGCAAGTAGGCCGCTGGTGGGCCCTTTTTGCGTGACCCTTGACACGTGTTGCTCGAACTTTTTTAGGTTCTACAACACGCCGCTTTCCACACGATGTTTTCCTCCACCATTTTAAGAGTACTCTCTGGGGCCTTATTGTCTAAGTCAACTCGTAATCGACATCGGCTTCATTTTTGACATTTGAAACCTAGCCTAGACTTCAAATGTGTGTGGACTGGCCTCTAGCTCAGTTGATAGTAGCTCTGCCTTCTGCGCCGTAGGTCGTGGGTTCGATCCCCACCGAGAACAAATATTTGTGTGGTGAACATAAATGTTTGTTCTCTGTCTGGGTGTTATATTGTATTCTAAGTATGTATTTACAAAAAAAAATGTATTCAAGTATTATATATCAGCTATCTGGTTCCCATAGTACAAGCTCTGCTTAGTTTGGGGCTGGGACTTTGTAAGAAAAACAGAGACACACTTGCAAATGTATAAGCAAGACTTGTGGTTAGAATTTCGAGCTAAAGAAGTTTTCTTTCATTCATAGTTGAAGGGGTAAACACGCTAATTTCAAACGGTAATGCCAAAATATTTCGTACAAAAAATCTTTGAGTTGGGAAACAATCAAAATAATCAATTGCAGCTAGAAAACATAATTTTTGTTTGCTTCAATCATATTTTTGCTAAGCTTTTGAAATGTAGCTCTTCGAAATTTAGTTATTTGCGATTTTTGATACCACCGTTCAGTGGTTTAAGTCATCAAAAAGGAGCAAGCTAGAAGAAGTTTGAAAACTTTTCTGAGTGTTGAAAGTCACGTTTTTTGAGTCCCGAGACGGGTTTGGCGCCAGAGCGTAGCGAGGGCGCCAATGGAGCTTGAGGGACTTAAAAGACTTTCACCCGAGGTAAACACTGTGCTTTTCATTACGAATACAAGGAAAGTAAAAATAAAAACATGAAAAAAAAAATTGGTCGCGTGGAACTGGCATCTAAACTCACCTAGGTTAAGACGTTTCAAAGTGATCCTTTCGATTCTACTGAATAAAAACAGTTTTGACTTTTTTTTATCCTACTAGCTGATGGATCAAGCATATGGCCCACCTAATGTTAAGCGGTAACCATCGCTTATAACAAAGCATTGCCTCGTAGGTCACGCACGTCAGGAACGTTCCATGCCAAGAAGCCCCCAAGAAGTTTCTGCTCTTTTGGGAGGAGTTAGGATAGCTTAGGATAGTTAGGATAGCAGTTATAGCCATTCCGACGCACAATGGACCGCTTTTGCGTCTAATTGTGGGCACAAGTGCCCTTTTTAACCAACTTCCAATCAAAAAGGAGGAGGTTCTCAATTCGGTTGTATTTTTTTTATTTTTTTTATTTTTAATGTTTTTTACCACATAACTTCGTCATTTGTGAGCTGATTTGAAAAATTATTTTTTTATCTGAAAGGTACTGCTTTGAGATTGGTTCCATTTTAATTTTATTAAAATCGGTGTTGCCATTTTTTTTTTAATATTTTTTTTAATGTTTGTAACTGCATGCCTCCGTCATTTATGAACCGATTTAGAAAATTATTTTTTTATTTGGAAGGTTATTCTTACGTCCAGATTGTTCCAAACAAATTTGATTAAAATCGGTTTAGCCGTTTGACAATGAAGTCGGTTTCTCAAGTGTTTTAAACTTATAATTATACAAGATAAAAGATATCATACGTTGTCAGCCCCTTATATCTTCGAACTAGACTAAAAACCCACCCTCCGACCCCCTTCCTCACCTGACGAATGGTCCGATGCTGCATTGGAACTTCAGAGTCACGGGGTCCCGATTGGATTCTACGGCGGCTCTGTCGGTGCAAAGTGTAGACACTGATCCAACTGATGTTAAGGTAAGTGGTGATCCAAATATAATGTTTGGATGTACCCTGACTACAGCGTTTTAGACATCCTCAAAGAGTCGTGAGTTGGTATTAACACATTGATTGCAAAGCCATTTGTTTTTTTAATATTTTTTAACCAAACCCGTTGTACCTTTCAGATATTAAGTCTCAAAACAGTTTCATTAAGATAAGAAATAATAAACTTGTCCAAGAATTGACGAAACTCACGAGATTTGTGGTCGTTTTTTACCAACTTTTATAGTCCCTATTCTGCCCTTCTTCCTCTATATAACAAGTTCAAAATAGAACCTCTCAAACACGATTAGCTTCAATAAACCGTCAAGAGTCCAAAATCGCTCAAAGTGATCTTCAGACGCGTGTAACTTTGTTCCTAAACAACAAAGGTACCGGTCGACCCTACACTCATTTAGTAATTTCACCGTGAAGTGTTGACACTAAGGCCAATTCGATCTGGCTTCTCTCATCTCAAACCTCACCCTACCAACCCCTTATTTTAATATAACTAGAGTTGAAAATCGTTTACTGAAAGGTCAGGTTGAAGTGGTGGAGTTTCCTTTCGGAACTTTTGATAACTCGGATTTGGGAGAGAATGATTGGATTAGGGTGTCAATAGCATGTAAATCAGTCGGAGTAGGTCATTCAACTGTAAGCTGAATGATGTTTTGTATTGAAGTTTGAAGGCTCTAAGGAACTCTAGAAAACTGCTTGCTGAGGAGTTTCTAACCCCTTTGTTTTAAACACTGCTAAAGCACAGACTTTGCATTGAAGTTTGCTGGCTCAATGGTTGGAACACTGTATGACTGTATCCCAGACTTACGAAACTTCTTGCTTTATGAGTTTCGAACCTCTTTGTTCTAAACACTGCTTAACCCGGGAACGGTGACCTATATGTCTGTGAGACCGGGTGACTTGAAAAATTCGAATAACTTTTTCCCCCGCCGCTGATTTTTGTCGCGATTTTGAGTAGCTGCCTGATTTCTCTTCCCCCACCGTTAGATCAGACCACAAAATCGGAGTGGGCGCAAGTTTCGGAGAAAAGTGGCTATGACATACGGACGGACAGACAGACATGACGAATCTATAAGGGTTCCGTTTTTGCCATTTGGCTACGGAACCCTAAAAATATATATGATGTACATTACTATGTAAACTTCCAACGATATTTGGTTTGAACGAGATCTAGTGAGTAGTTTTTAGGGTTCCGTAGCCAAATGGCAAAAACGGAACCCTTATAGATTCGTCATGTCTGTCTGTCTGTCTGTCTGTCTGTCTGTCTGTCTGTCTGTCCGACCGTGTCACAGCCATTTTTCTCCGAAACCATAAGAGCTTAAAAGTTTGTATAAGCGCTAATAAAGGAATCGAATGAAAAAATACTTCTCACTCTAAAGTATTGTTTTCAATAGTGTGCAAGCAAGAGAGAATGATTCTCGGCGCCATTTTGAGTTTTACTGGCGACTGACTTGATTTACCCATTTCGATATTGCATAACCGCTGCAGTCTTTCAGTCCAGGGGAATAATTCACTTACCTGACATTCAATTGACATTAACTGAAGTGACTTTAATGGGGTAGAACACGCAAGCTTTTTGTAGATGGCAGCACGAGCGACTGCTCCTTTTTGGATCCATGGAGAATGGCAGATATTGTACGAACGGGTTTGTCTATGCATCAGTCGATGGTGCTGCTATCTATATGAGCAAACGAGTTTTCCTTCCCATTTCGACCTCGTCTTGACAGTTAGTTTGACGAAGCTTGTATTTGGATTCATTACATGAATTATCCCCAGTGTTTTTTTACTTATCCGTTCATAGTTTGATGTAGTCCGGTTGTGCAGTTCCTGCGAGAGTTTTCTTGATCCTGAGCGCGGTGAGACGAGCCGCTGGGTTCTGGTACCAGCATTCCTTCATTACCTTTGATATTGCGGATAGGACCTGGAATGCACGGGGAGTTACGTTATTACGCGCAGCTCGCAAAGGGCGCTAATGGATCGAGTGTACCCGAGATATTTAGATATAGATAGTTATAGTTAGATATAGATTATTAGATAGTTCGAGGGTGCAATAGCTACTTATGACCGAGGTAAGCATTCTACTTTACATCATTCATGCGAGGTAAATTTTTAACTAGCTGATGGAACAAACATTTGGCCCACCTGATGTTTAGTGGTAATACCATTGCCTATAGCAAAGCATTGCCTCGTAGATCAAGCACGTCAGGAACGTGCCCTACAATGCACTGCCCTACGACCATCAACTTGAAGCATACGGATGTTCAGCCACACGTGTCAGTGATTTCACCGGCACCCATACCCGTCAACTCGAAACACAGCAAAGCTGCTTTTCGGCAGAAATAGGCTTACAATACAACAATAACACAACATTTATACAGGTAGGTATGACAAAATGTAATTTTAATTTGAGAAAAATAAAATTACAATAATAATATAAGTATTATTATAATTATTTGTACCAGTAGGTATCTGCTAAAACAGTAGTAGACGCACACTTATGCACACATCTGTGAGCTACTATATCTTTTCAGTAAAAAGTTTTCATATGTGGGTATATGTGGGTTCGATCCCCACCGAGAACAAATATTTGTGTCGTGAACATAAATGTTTGTTCTCTGTCTGGGTGTTATATTGTATTCTAAGTATGTATTTACAAAAAAAAATGTATTCAAGTATTATATCAACTATCCGGTTCCCATATTACAAGCTCTGCTTAGTTTGGGGTTGGGTAGTGTTGTGTGAATTGTCCACAATATTTATTATTATTATTTATTATATCATTTGTAAGAAAAGAGATTGTCTCACCAAGGAGGTTTGCATAGCTCTTGAACTGTAATGAACCATCACCAAGGAGGTTTGCATAGCTCTTGAACTGTAATGAACCATTACAGTTTTTTAAACTATAATTTATTTCATTTCATGTTGGTTAAAACGCCAAAAAACCCTGTCTTGTAGCCATCTCATCCAGAATGATCTCCACGGTGTACGGTCCGTGATCCAAGCCATTAACTTTAATACCACAGTCTCTTCAGTGTTTTCGCCGCGGCTCTTCAAAGTACCAATTTCTCTTAGGGTTCCGTGCACAACCCCATTCAGAAAACGGACATAAAAGGAAAAACAGTGAGCACCACTCAGTCAGACTTGTATAGTTTCGAAAAATCGCAATCTTAATTTTATCTGTACAACCTCTCTAAAAAAAGAGCTAAGACGCTGGCAAGAACTTCTCGTCCGCAAAAAGTATTTATACTTGTTGTCGTGCTTATAAAGGTGGTGCTTTTTAAATAATATTTTTTCCAAACTTTTCTAAGTTATACTCGAAAATGTAGTTGATTGCGATTTTCCAACCACAGTTTTCCAATTTTATATTGTCGAAATACGCGAGCAAAAGTATTATCATCGTTTTCTTGTCCCTAACCCACTTCATGTGGGGTTGGTACAGCAGCAGGATTTTGTTCTCCACTCTCTCTCCACTTTTATTACCCGTAATTTAAGCAGTCACTCCTTACGTCATCCTTCACACAATTCATTCAATCGGTCGTCAGCGCCATTATGTACGAAATAGTATATTTTTAAACTCAGGAGGTCAAACTGGCTTACACCTTCTTGCTAAGCTAAACATCGAACCCTTGTAGATATAGTCAGACTCGTGCTTGGCCGCATTTTTGTAAAATAAAGGCACTACATCAACTGTATTCCCTCGACAGCCTTCAACGGTAAACATGGAAGCCTCGGTAACACAATTATGAGGTACCATTTTACGAGTTTCTTCAAATTGGTGAGAACCCTTAGCTCTGTATTTTAAGTTCACCGTCTTTTCTTCAACCTAAACTCACAAATTAAAGCCACAGTACATAATTTAGCTTCTTCTAAAGCTATTCACATATGCCAAAGTGTATCGTAGCGCCATAACGGTTCTGTTTTATTATCTGAGCACTTTGATTGCGTATGTTTTTTTTATAAATAATATCTACTTTAGTTTAAAATTGGAAATTCACCCCCCTTCAGGATAGTACACATATTTTGATACACGTTGTATAACTGGATATCAATATCCGAATTACCAGTCTGACGTAACATTTTAATACACACCCGTTTTCGCGAGCCCCACACGGCTAATTGACCTCAATCACCTCATGTACTTAGCAAGGTCGCTTTACTTCAACAGTGTTGGATACAAGCATATCATTTATGCGGTCTTCATTTAACTGGTTTTGGGGTTCATTAGCTAAGGATCTATATATTGATAACCCAGGATATAACCCCTTGGTATACACCAAGGGGTTATATCCTGGGTTGACAATATGACATAATCTCATCTTACTTACCAGCGTTTTCAAAAGATAATCAGTGTTCAAGGAACTCAAAATCAAATTAAAAAGTGATTTATTCATTTGTTTCACAAAGATCTCTTTGAAGCGTTTTAAAGCTAGGTGAGTAGGTGGGAGGTGGGAGCCCAGAAGAATAGGCAGCAAACTACGGCGAGGTTCCGTACCAAGGTACCGTTTTTTATCTGATCCCTTTTTGGCCCTGCCTGAAAACCAGCGTTGCTTGACATGGTAGCTAGCAAGCAGCAAAAAGCTGAGTCAGGGCCTATTTGACATAACAATCTTTTTAACCATTCAGCACAAGACGGAACTGGTTGGGACCCAGTTTTCTTGAGTATAGTGTGTTCTGTGCCCAGTTCTGTTTGTATTATTACCTTCTTGGGTAGCCTGACTGCTTTCAGTTGTCCGTTCTATGTGTTTTATTTGTCTTAATTATGACAAATAAATGTAATTTCTTTCTTTTTCTTTCTTTCTGATCCATTTACAAATAAAACTGTCATCTCTTTAGGTATAATATTAAGCTCGGTTTCCACTGCGAGCGGAACGGACCCATTAATGACTCCGTTGAACTCGCAAACGCAAACTGCATACTTGTATTTCAGGAACTGATAATGGGTCAACCGGTAAGACTAAAAAATTATTAATTGCAAAAAAACAGTGCATAGGCGAACCTAACGCTAATTAGCATTTTCTTCCAGTCAACTAATGTGTTATGTGGGTGGTAGTGCTTCGTAATGGTAATATTCGTGTCTTTTACTCCGAACTCCTTAGAATTAACTTTGAACTTATTTTTTGTTTTTGTTGGTCTGAAACTACAAGTATTTTGCCTGTACATCTGCTGTAGACTTTTATTTAACATCCAAAATAATGATTTTTCTGTATAATATTTAGACTTGTCTGTTTTTTATTTTTACCTCCGGGAATGCGGATTATAGCCAGTCGGAGTGACTAACTAACAAAACGGAACTGAAATTCCGAATTATTTGTACATTTCTCAAACCGGATCTATGAGTTTCACTCATAATAAATCGTAATATTAAATTAAATATTGTTGAGAAAATTTGCACGAACGAAAAATCATTACTCATGCGGCGTTACCTCGCTCTGAGGCGTTCCATTTAAGGCTTGAAGTGCAAGCGAGAGCGCGGAACGAGCGGCAAAGACTAATCGCAAAAGGACTAATTGTAGACTATACATGTGAAATTAATTCGAATTTAAGTGTGGTAAAAAAATGTACTATTTAACATGACATTCTATTTAACGTTAATTTAAAGTTAAGTTATGAATTTTTTTTTTTTAAATCTCAAATTTTCGCACGACCCGCTCTTAAGTGGTAACCATCGCCTATAACAAAGCATTGCCTCGTAGGTCATGTACATCAGGAACGTGCCCTACGATGCACTGCCCTGCGTCCATCAACTGGAGGCATACAGATGTTCAGACGTGCATGGTGGTAGTACGCACCCCACGAGACACACAAAGCTCTACTACTCTACTTTCTGCCTCAATAAAATATAAAATCAAGTAAATAAATGATGCAGACAATCCACACAACACTATTAAGCCCCAACCGAAGCAGAGCTTGTACTATGGGAACCAGATAACTGATATAATACAGAAATACTTTTTTTTTGTAAATACATACACAGCATAAAATATAACACCCAGACAGAGAACAAACATCTGCGTTCACCACACAAATATTTGTTCTCGGTGGGGGTCGAACCCACGACCTATGGCGCAGAAGGCAGAGCTACTGCCAACTGAGCTAAGAGACCAGTCAAGTTACTCTGAAACCCCAATAACACCAATGCACTGGAAATAAAAGTTATGATTGGTCGAAAAAAACGTTAAAAAGGACCTAAAACCAAAAAAATAATTTAATTGATAATAAACCTTAAAGCTATCGTGACATGGTAGATTATTCCAACATTTCGTGGCAGCGTATCTAAAGCTTGATCAAACATTTAATAAATACAACAGATTGTGAGCCTCCTCCTGTTATTTGAAGTCGGTTAAAAAGACTACCTTCAAATTTCAGTCGTGGATTTAAAGTTATGCACGAACGAGCGTTTAGGGTCAATTATGTGTGTGAGGTTAATTTTAATTTTCAACAATGGTTTTACAAAATTCTGCACTTCAGAAGCCCTCGCTGTGCGAGATGGAACTCACGTTTGACCGTTTTAATAATTTTACTTGCAGCTACAAAGTAAAAATGCCATCGAGCGACCTTCTAATGTACCGGTAAGCTCTAATCGTTGTTTAAACATCCTGTAAATGTTGGCAGCACGCAGCACCATCCCAACGTATTATTTCCTTATGGTACTTAAGGCGGTGATTTTACACGAAAAACCACAGTTGAACCAAAAGTCTCTCCATTTTGGTTGTTGAAAGAAACATAGGGGCAAAGTCGTTTAATATAACTAAGTATTTTTGGTTGAAAAAAAGTTTTTTTCAATGGGCTACTAATACTAAATTAGTCACCAGTATTTCGGACTTATTTTTGTTGTAAGATCTACAACAGTGACTTTTAAAATGAACACCTTAGTTTTCATTTTTAATCACTATTGTATGAAAATAGCTCTAAGTTTTTTCAATGAGCTACTACTAGATTAGTCATCCATATTTTTGGACTTATTTTTGTTGTAAGATCCGAGTGTTCATTTTAAATTACTGTTGTAGCCACACGTTCTTTATTTATTTCTCGTCAACGCTCAATCTAACTGATTGTCTAACTTAAACGCTTTAAGCACTTACGCCTGTCTTGCCTAGCATGTGATATTGAAGTAAGTGGGCGCCTCCTTGGCGCGAGCGTGGGTTCAAACTCAGGTGTGCACTAATCAGCCTGACGAGTTAATAGCACGCCTCACTAATAATTGGCGGAAAATTATGAGGCGAGACTGTATGAATCCTGAAATAGCTTGGGATGCTTCCTAATTTGTGTTTATCCTGATAACATGGTGCGAATTACGGATTAAACCAAAAACCTATTTTCTTTATATACCTGTAGGTATGTTTGTAAATTAGATTTTTATCATTCACTAGCTACCCGCGGCTTCGCTCGCCGCGTTCCATGCGTGTGAACTTAGCAGATCATTGTCCAGCAGATCAAAAAAAAAAGTGAGTTCTATTCGCATGCAGCATAGTTCTACAGTTCCTGATACTTTTCAGGAATAGTTCTGGCCTGAAAACCTGAAAAAAAAACAATTGAAAATATGCTCTGCCAACTTCCCGTAGCAGATCATTTTTCACCAATAAAATAAAAAAAAATATTTTCATGTGCCTAAAGCTCTGCTCTACAGTTCCTGATACTTTTCAGAAATAGTTCTGGCCTGAAAACCTGAAAAAAGTGATTTGAACAAAAAATATTAATATTTTTTTTATGGTTTTAAACAGTTTGCAAGAGCTAGAACTCTTTCGTCTCTCATAGATCCATACTAGAGCTACTACCTAGAACTTGAATCAAGTCTGGAACTCACGCAAAAAAACCAGCAGAGCAGGGTTGAAAGTTTAAAATATTTTTTTTATAGTGTTAAGGGGTTCGTAAAAACTAGCACTCTCGCGTTTATCATAGGTCCTTATAAGACCTATTACCTACAAATTGAATCAAGTCTAGAAATCACGCAAAAAAACCAGCAGAGCAGGGTTGAAAATTTAAAATATTTTTTTTATAGTGTTAAGGGGTTCGTAAAAACTAGCACTCTCGCGTTTATCATAGGTCCTTAAAAGACCTATTACCTACAAATTGAATCAAGTCTGGAACTCACGCAAAAAAACCAGCAGAGCAGGGTTGAAAGTTTAAAATATTTTTTTTATAGTGTTAAGGGCTTCGCAGAAAATAGCACTCTCGCGTTTATCATAGGTCCTTATAAGCCCTATAACCTACAAATTGAATCAAGTCTGGAACTCACGCAAAACGTTCAGCAGAGCAGGGTTGAAAGTTTAAAATATTTGTTTTATAGTGTTAAGGGGTTCGTAAAAACTAGCACTCTCGCGTTTATAATAGGTCCTTAAAAGCCCTATAACCTACAAATTGAATCAAATCTGGAACTCACGCAAAACAACCAGCAGAGCAGGGTTGAAAGTTTAAAATATTTTTTTTATAGTGTTAAGGGGTTCGTAGAAACTAGCACTCTCGCGTTTATCATAGGTCCTTATAAGCCCTATAACCTACAAATTGAATCACGTCTGGAACTCACGCAAAACGTTCAGCAGAGCAGGGTTGAAAGTTTAAAATATTTTTTTTATAATGTTAAGGGGTTCGTAAAAACTAGCACTCTCGCGTTTATCATAGGTCCTTATAAGCCCTATAACCTACAAATTGAATTAAGTCTGGAACTCACGCAAAACGTTCAGCAGAGCAGGGTTGAAAGTTTAAAATAATTTTTTTATATTGTTAAGGGGTTCGTAGAAACTAGCACTCTCAAGTTTATCATAGGTCCTTATAAGCCCTATAACCTACAAATTGAATCACGTCTGGAACTCACGCAAAACGTTCAGCAGAGCAGGGTTGAAAGTTTAAAATATTTTTTTTATATTGTTAAGGGGTTCGTAGAAACTAGCACTCTCAAGTTTATCATAGGTCCTTATAAGCCCTATAACCTACAAATTGAATTAAGTCTGGAACTCACGCAAAAAAACCAGCAGAGCAGGGTTGAAAGTTTAAATTATTTTTTTTATAGTGTTAAGGGGTTCGTAGAAACTAGCGCTCTCGCGTTTATCATAGGTCCTTATAAGCCCTATAACCTACAAATTGAATCAAGTCTGGAACTCACGCAAACCGTTCAGCAGAGCAGGGTTGAAAGTTTAAAATATTTTTTTTATAGTGTTAAGGGGTTTGTAAAAACTAGCACTCTCGCGTTTATCATAGGTCCTTATAAGCCCTATAACCTACAAATTGAATTAAGTCTGGAACTCACGCAAAAAAACCAGCAGAGCAGGGTTGAAAGTTTAAAATATTTTTTTTATAGTGATAAGGGGTTCGTAAAAACTAGCACTCTCGCGTTTATCATAGGTCCTTATAAGCCCTATAACTTACAAATTGAATTTCGTCTGGAACTCACGCAAACCGTTCAGCAGAGCAGGGTTGAAAGTTTAAAATATTTTTTTTATAGTGTTAAGGGATTCGTAGAAACTAGCACTCTCGCGTTTATCATAGGTCCTTATAAGCCCTATAACCTACAAATTGAATTAAGTCTGGAACTCACGCAAAAAAACCAGCAGAGCAGGGTTGAAAGTTTAAATTATTTTTTTTATAGTGTTAAGGGGTTCGTAGAAACTAGCACTCTCGCGTTTATCATAGGTCCTTATAAGCCCTATAACCTACAAATTGAATCAAGTCTGGAACTCACGCAAAACGTTCAGCAGAGCAGGGTTGAAAGTTTAAAATATTTTTTTTATAGTGTTAAGGGGTTCGTAGAAACTAGCACTCTCGCGTTTATCATAGGTCCTTAAAAGCCCTATAACCTACAAATTGAATTAAATCTGGAACTCACGCAAAACGACCAGCAGAGCAGGGTTGAAAGTTTAAAATATTTTTTTTATAGTGTTAAGGGGTTCGTAGAAACTAGCACTCTCGCGTTTATCATAGTTCCTTATAAGCCCTATAACCTACAAATTGAATCAAGTCTGGAACTCACGCAAAACGTTCAGCAGAGAAGGGTTGAAAGTTTAAAATATTTTTTTTATAGTGTTAAGGGGTTCGTAAAAACTAGCACTCTCGCGTTTATAATAGGTCCTTAAAAGCCCTATAACCTACAAATTGAATTAAATCTGGAACTCACGCAAAACGACCAGCAGAGCAGGGTTGAAAGTTAAAAATATTTTTTTTATAGTGTTAAGGGGTTCGTAGAAACTAGCACTCTCAAGTTTATCATAGGTCCTTATAAGCCCTATAACCTACAAATTGAATCACGTCTGGAACTCACGCAAAACGTTCAGCAGAGTAGGGTTGAAAGTTTAAAATATTTTTTTTATAGTGTTAAGGGGTTCGTAGAAACTAGCACTCTCAAGTTTATCATAGGTCCTTATAAGCCCTATAACCTTCAAATTGAATCACGTCTGGAACTAACGCTAAACGTTCAGCAGAGCAGGGTTGAAAGTTTAAAATATTTTTTTTATAGTGTTAAGGGGTTCGTAGAAACTAGCACTCTCGCGTTTATCATAGGTCCTTAAAAGCCCTATAACCTACAAATTGAATTAAATCTGGAACTCACGCAAAACGACCAGCAGAGCAGGGTTGAAAGTTTAAAATATTTTTTTTATAGTGTTAAGGGGTTCGTAGAAACTAGCACTCTCACGTTTATCATAGGTCCTTATAAGCCCTATAACCTACAAATTGAATCACGTCTGGAACTCACGCAAAACGTTCAGCAGAGCAGGGTTGAAAGTTTAAAATATTTTTTTTATAGTGTTAAGGGGTTCGTAGAAACTAGCACTCTCGCGTTTATCATAGGTCCTTAAAAGCCCTATAACCTACAAATTGAATTAAATCTGGAACTCACGCAAAACGACCAGCAGAGCAGGGTTGAAAGTTTAAAATATTTTTTTTATAGTGTTAAGGGGTTCGTAGAAACTAGCACTCTCGCGTTTATCATAGGTCCTTATAAGCCCTATAACCTACAAATTGAATCACGTCTGGAACTCACGCAAAACGTTCAGCAGAGCAGGGTTGAAAGTTTAAAATAATTTTTTTATATTGTTAAGGGGTTCGTAGAAACTAGCACTCTCAAGTTTATCATAGGTCCTTATAAGCCCTATACCCTACAAATTGAATTAAGTCTGGAACTCACGCAAAAAAACCAGCAGAGCAGGGTTGAAAGTTTAAATTATTTTTTTTATAGTGTTAAGGGGTTCGTAGAAACCAGCACTCTCGCGTTTATCATAGGTCCTTATAAGCCCTATAACCTACAAATTGAATCACGTCTGGAACTCACGCAAAACGTTCAGCAGAGCAGGGTTGAAAGTTTAAAATATATTTTTTATAGTGTTAAGGGGTTCGTAGAAACTAGCACTCTCGCGTTTATCATAGGTCCTTATAAGCCCTATATTATACAAATTGAATTACGTCTGGAACTCACGCAAAACGTTCAGCAGAGCAGGGTTGAAAGTTTAAAATATTTTTTTTAAAGTGTTTAGGGGTTCGTAAAAACTAGCACTCTCGCGTTTATCATAGGTCCTTATAAGCCCTATAACCTACAAATTGAATTAAGTCTGGAACTCACGCAAAAAAACCAGCAGAGCAGGGTTGAAAGTTTAAAATATTTTTTTTATAGTGTTAAGGGGTTCGTAGAAACTAGCACTCTCGCGTTTATCATAGGTCCTTATAAGCCCTATAACCTACAAATTGAATCACGTCTAGAACTCACGCAAAACGTTCAGCAGAGCAGGGTTGAAAGTTTAAAATATTTTTTTTATAGTGTTAAGGGGTTCGTAGAAACTAGCACTCTCGCGTTTATCATAGGTCCTTATAAGCTCTATATTATACAAATTGAATTACGTCTGGAACTCACGCAAAACGTTCAGCAGAGCAGGGTTGAAAGTTTAAAATATTTTTTTTATAGTGTTTTGGGGTTTGTAAAAACTAGCACTCTCGCGTTTATCATAGGTCCTTATAAGCCCTATAACCTACAAATTGAATTAAGTCTGGAACTCACGCAAAAAAACCAGCAGAGCAGGGTTGAAAGTTAAAAATATTTTTTTTATAGTGTTAAGGGGTTCGTAGAAACTAGCACTCTCGCGTTTATCATAGTTCCTTATAAGCCCTATAACCTAAAAATTGAATCAAGTCTGGAACTCACGCAAAACGTTCAGCAGAGCAGGGTTGAAAGTTTAAAATATTTTTTTTATAGTGTTAAGGGGTTCGTAAAAACTAGCACTCTCGCGTTTATAATAGGTCCTTAAAAGCCCTATAACCTACAAATTGAATTAAATCTGGAACTCACGCAAAACGACCAGCAGAGCAGGGTTGAAAGTTTAAAATATTTTTTTTATAGTGTTAAGGGGTTCGTAGAAACTAGCACTCTCAAGTTTATCATAGGTCCTTATAAGCCCTATAACCTACAAATTGAATCACGTCTGGAACTCACGCAAAACGTTCAGCAGAGCAGGGTTGAAAGTTTAAAATATTTTTTTTATAGTGTTAAGGGGTTCGTAGAAACTAGCACTCTCAAGTTTATCATAGGTCCTTATAAGCCCTATAACCTTCAAATTGAATCACGTCTGGAACTAACGCAAAACGTTCAGCAGAGCAGGGTTGAAAGTTTAAAATATTTTTTTTATAGTGTTAAGGGGTTCGTAGAAACTAGCACTCTCGCGTTTATCATAGGTCCTTATAAGCCCTATAATCTACAAATTGAATTAAATCTGGAACTCACGCAAAACGACCAGCAGAGCAGGGTTGAAAGTTTAAAATATTTTTTTTATAGTGTTAAGGGGTTCGTAGAAACTAGCACTCTCGCGTTTATCATAGGTCCTTATAAGCCCTATAACCTACAAATTGAATCACTTTGGAACTCACGCAAAACGACCAGCAGAGCAGGGTTAATAGTTTAAAATATTTTTTTTATAGTGTTAAGTTAAGTTTTTAAAGTGTTTTTATTTGTGTTTTTTTATACTGAGTTCTAGTTTTTTGGCGTGAGTTCCAGGCTTGATTCAAATATAAGGTTATAGGGCTTATAAGGACCTATGATAAACTTGAGAGTGCTAGTTTCTACGAACCCCTTAACACTATAAAAAAAATATTTCAAACTTTCAACCCTGCTCTGCTGGTTTTTTTGCGTGAGTTCCAGACTTGATTCAATTTGTAGGTTATAGGGCTTATAAGGACCTATGATAAACGTGAGAGTGCTAGTTTCTACGAACCCCTTAACACTATAAAAAAAATATTTTAAACTTTCAACCCTGCTCTGCTGGTCGTTTTGCGTGAGTTCCAGATTTAATTCAATTTTTAGGTTATAGGGCTTTTAAGGACCTATTATAAACGCGAGAGTGCTAGTTTTTACGAACCCCTTAACACTATAAAAAAAATATTTTAAACTTTCAACCCTGCTCTGCTGAACGTTTTGCGTGAGTTCCAGACTTGATTCAATTTGTAGGTTATAGGGCTTATAAGGAACTATGATAAGCGCGAGAGTGCTAGTTTCTACGAACCCCTTAACACTATAAAAAAAATATTTTAAACTTTCAACCCTGCTCTGCTGGTTTTTTTGCGTGAGTTCCAGACTTAATTCAATTTGTAGGTTATAGGGCTTATAAGGACCTATGATAAACGCGAGAGTGCTAGTTTTTACGAACCCCTAAACACTATAAAAAAAATATTTTAAACTTTCAACCCTGCTCTGCTGAACGTTTTGCGTGAGTTCCAGACGTAATTCAATTTGTATAATATAGGGCTTATAAGGACCTATGATAAACGCGAGAGTGCTAGTTTCTACGAACCCCTTAACACTATAAAAAAAATATTTTAAACTTTCAACCCTGCTCTGCTGGTTTTTTTGCGTGAGTTCCAGACGTGATTCAATTTGTAGGTTATAGGGCTTATAAGGACCTATGATAAACGCGAGAGTGCTAGTTTCTACGAATCCCTTAACACTATAAAAAAAATATTTTAAACTTTCAACCCTGCTCTGCTGAACGGTTTGCGTGAGTTCCAGACAAAATTCAATTTGTAAGTTATAGGGCTTATAAGGACCTATGATAAACGCGAGAGTGCTAGTTTTTACGAACCCCTTATCACTATAAAAAAAATATTTTAAACTTTCAACCCTGCTCTGCTGAACGGTTTGCGTGAGTTCCAGACTTAATTCAATTTGTAAGTTATAGGGCTTATAAGGGCCTATGATAAACTTGAGAGTGCTAGTTTCTACGAACCCCTTAACAATATAAAAAAATTATTTTAAACTTTCAACCCTGCTCTGCTGGTCGTTTTGCGTGAGTTCCAGATTTAATTCAATTTGTAGGTTATAGGGCTTTTAAGGACCTATGATAAACGCGAGAGTGCTAGTTTTTACGAACCCCTTAACACTATAAAAAAAATATTTTAAACTTTCAACCCTGCTCTGCTGAACGTTTTGCGTGAGTTCCAGACTTGATTCAATTTGTAGGTTATAGGGCTTATAAGGACCTATGATAAACGCGAGAGTGCTAGTTTCTACGAACCCCTTAACACTATAAAAAAAATATTTTAAACTTTCAACCCTGCTCTGCTGGTTTTTTTGCGTGAGTTTTAGACTTAATTCAATTTGTAGGTTATAGGGCTTATAAGGATCTATGATAAACGCGAGAGTGCTAGTTTCTACGAATCCCTTAACACTATAAAAAAAATATTTTAAACTTTCAACCCTGCTCTGCTGAACGGTTTGCGTGAGTTCCAGACTTAATTCAATTTGCAAGTTATAGGGCTTATAAGGACCTATGATAAACGCGAGAGTGCTAGTTTCTACGAACCCCTTAACAATATAAAAAAAATATTTTAAACTTTCAACCCTGCTCGGCTGAACGTTTTGCGTGAGTTCCAGACGTGATTCAATTTGTAGGTTATAGGGCTTATAAGGACCTATGATAAACGCGAGAGTGCTATTTTCTACGAACCCCTTAACACTATAAAAAAAATATTTTTAACTTTCAACCCTGCTCTGCTGGTCGTTTTGCGTGAGTTTCAGATTTAATTCAATTTGTAGGTTATAGGGCTTTTAAGGACCTATTATAAACGCGAGAGTGCTAGTTTTTACGAACCCCTAAACACTATAAAAAAAATATTTTAAACTTTCAACCCTGCTCTGCTGAACGTTTAGCGTGAGTTCCAGACGTAATTCAATTTGTATAATATAGGGCTTATAAGGACCTATGATAAACGCGAGAGTGCTAGTTTCTACGAACCCCTTAACACTATAAAAAAAATATTTTAAACTTTCAACCCTGCTCTGCTGGTTTTTTTGCGTGAGTTCCAGACTTAATTCAATTTGTAGGTTATAGGGCTTATAAGGACCTATGATAAACGCGAGAGTGCTAGTTTTTACGAACCCCTAAACACTATAAAAAAAATATTTTAAACTTTCAACCCTGCTCTGCTGAACGTTTTGCGTGAGTTCCAGACTTAATTCAATTTGAAGGTTATAGGGCTTATAAGGACCTATGATAAACTTGAGAGTGCTAGTTTCTACGAACCCCTTAACAATATAAAAAAAATATTTTAAACATTCAACCCTGCTCTGCTGAACGTTTTGCGTGAGTTCCAGACGTGATTCAATTTGTAGGTTATAGGGCTTATAAGGACCTATGATAAACGCGAGAGTGCTAGTTTCTACGAACCCCTTAACACTATAAAAAAAATATTTTAAACTTTCAACCCTGCTCTGCTGGTCGTTTTGCGTGAGTTCCAGATTTAATTCAATTTGTAGGTTATAGGGCTTTTAAGGACCTATGATAAACGCGAGAGTGCTAGTTTTTACGAACCCCTTAACACTATAAAAAAAATATTTTAAACTTTCAACCCTGCTCTGCTGATTGTTTTGCGTGAGTTCCAGACTTGATTCAATTTGTAGGTTATAGGGCTTATAAGGACCTATGATAAACGCGAGAGTGCTAGTTTCTACGAACCCCTTAACACTATAAAAAAAATATTTTAAACTTTCAACCCTGCTCTGCTGGTTTTTTTGCGTGAGTTCCAGACTTAATTCAATTTGTAGGTTATAGGGCTTATAAGGACCTATGATAAACACGAGAGTGCTAGTTTTTACGAACCCCTTAACACTATAAAAAAAATATTTTAAACTTTCAACCCTGCTCTGCTGGTTTTTTTGCGTGAGTTCCAGACTTGATTCAATTTGTAGGTTATAGGGCTTATAAGGACCTATGATAAACGCGAGAGTGCTAGTTTCTACGAACCCCTTAACACTATAAAAAAAATAATTTAAACTTTCAACCCTGCTCTGCTGGTTTTTTTGCGTGAGTTCCAGACTTTATTCAATTTGTAGGTTATAGGGCTTATAAGGACCTATGATAAACGCGAGAGTGCTAGTTTCTACGAACCCCTTAACACTATAAAAAAAATATTTTAAACTTTCAACCCTGCTCTGCTGGTCGTTTTGCGTGAGTTCCAGATTTAATTCAATTTTTAGGTTATAGGGCTTTTAAGGACCTATTATAAACGCGAGAGTGCTAGTTTTTACGAACCCCTTAACACTATAAAAAAAATATTTTAAACTTTCAACCCTGCTCTGCTGAACGTTTTGCGTGAGTTCCAGACTTGATTCAATTTGTAGGTTATAGGGCTTATAAGGAACTATGATAAGCGCGAGAGTGCTAGTTTCTACGAACCCCTTAACACTATAAAAAAAATATTTTAAACTTTCAACCCTGCTCTGCTGGTTTTTTTGCGTGAGTTCCAGACTTAATTCAATTTGTAGGTTATAGGGCTTATAAGGACCTATGATAAACGCGAGAGTGCTAGTTTTTACGAACCCCTTAACACTATAAAAAAAATATTTTAAACTTTCAACCCTGCTCTGCTGGTTTTTTTGCGTGAGTTCCAGACTTGATTCAATTTGTAGGTTATAGGGCTTATAAGGACCTATGATAAACGCGAGAGTGCTAGTTTCTACGAACCCCTTAACACTATAAAAAAAATAATTTAAACTTTCAACCCTGCTCTGCTGGTTTTTTTGCGTGAGTTCCAGACTTTATTCAATTTGTAGGTTATAGGGCTTATAAGGACCTATGATAAACGCGAGAGTGCTAGTTTCTACGAACCCCTTAACACTATAAAAAAAATATTTTAAACTTTCAACCCTGCTCTGCTGGTCGTTTTGCGTGAGTTCCAGATTTAATTCAGTTTTTAGGTTATAGGGCTTTTAAGGACCTATGATAAACGCGAGAGTGCTAGTTTTTACGAACCCCTTAACACTATAAAAAAAATATTTTAAACTTTCAACCCTGCTCTGCTGAACGTTTTGCGTGAGTTCCAGACTTGATTCAATTTGTAGGTTATAGGGCTTATAAGGAACTATGATAAGCGCGAGAGTGCTAGTTTCTACGAACCCCTTAACACTATAAAAAAAATATTTTAAACTTTCAACCCTGCTCTGCTGGTTTTTTTGCGTGAGTTCCAGACTTAATTCAATTTGTAGGTTATAGGGCTTATAAGGACCTATGATAAACGCGAGAGTGCTAGTTTTTACGAACCCCTAAACACTATAAAAAAAATATTTTAAACTTTCAACCCTGCTCTGCTGAACGTTTTGCGTGAGTTCCAGACGTAATTCAATTTGTATAATATAGGGCTTATAAGGACCTATGATAAACGCGAGAGTGCTAGTTTCTACGAACCCCTTAACACTATAAAAAAAATATTTTAAACTTTCAACCCTGCTCTGCTGAACGTTTTGCGTGAGTTCCAGACGTGATTCAATTTGTAGGTTATAGGGCTTATAAGGACCTATGATAAACGCGAGAGTGCTAGTTTCTACGAATCCCTTAACACTATAAAAAAAATATTTTAAACTTTCAACCCTGCTCTGCTGAACGGTTTGCGTGAGTTCCAGACAAAATTCAATTTGTAAGTTATAGGGCTTATAAGGACCTATGATAAACGCGAGAGTGCTAGTTTTTACGAACCCCTTATCACTATAAAAAAAATATTTTAAACTTTCAACCCTGCTCTGCTGAACGGTTTGCGTGAGTTCCAGACTTAATTCAATTTGTAAGTTATAGGGCTTATAAGGGCCTATGATAAACTTGAGAGTGCTAGTTTCTACGAACCCCTTAACAATATAAAAAAATTATTTTAAACTTTCAACCCTGCTCTGCTGAACGTTTTGCGTGAGTTCCAGACGTGATTCAATTTGTAGGTTATAGGGCTTATAAGGACCTATGATAAACGCGAGAGTGCTAGTTTCTACGAACCCCTTAACACTATAAAAAAAATATTTTTAACTTTCAACCCTGCTCTGCTGGTCGTTTTGCGTGAGTTTCAGATTTAATTCAATTTGTAGGTTATAGGGCTTTTAAGGACCTATTATAAACGCGAGAGTGCTTGTTTTTACGAACCCCTTAACACTATAAAAAAAATATTTTAAACTTTCAACCCTGCTCTGCTGAACGTTTTGCGTGAGTTCCAGACTTGATTCAATTTGTAGGTTATAGGGCTTATAAGGAACTATGATAAACGCGAGAGTGCTAGTTTCTACGAACCCCTTAACACTATAAAAAAAATATTTTAAACTTTCAACCCTGCTCTGCTGGTTTTTTTGCGTGAGTTCCAGACTTAATTCAATTTGTAGGTTATAGGGCTTATAAAGACCTATGATAAACGCGAGAGTGCTAGTTTTTACGAACCCCTAAACACTATAAAAAAAATATTTTAAACTTTCAACCCTGCTCTGCTGAACGTTTTGCGTGAGTTCCAGACGTAATTCAATTTTTATAATATAGGGCTTATAAGGACCTATGATAAACGCGAGAGTGCTAGTTTCTACGAACCCCTTAACACTATAAAAAAAATATTTTAAACTTTCAACCCTGCTCTGCTGAACGTTTTGCGTGAGTTCCAGACGTGATTCAATTTGTAGGTTATAGGGCTTATAAGGACCTATGATAAACGCGAGAGTGCTAGTTTCTACGAACCCCTTAACACTATAAAAAAAATATTTTAAACTTTCAACCCTGCTCTGCTGGTCGTTTTGCGTGAGTTCCAGATTTAATTCAATTTGTAGGTTATAGGGCTTTTAAGGACCTATGATAAACGCGAGAGTGCTAGTTTTTACGAACCCCTTAACACTATAAAAAAAATATTTTAAACTTTCAACCCTGCTCTGCTGATTGTTTTGCGTGAGTTCCAGACTTGATTCAATTTGTAGGTTATAGGGCTTATAAGGACCTATGATAAACGCGAGAGTGCTAGTTTCTACGAACCCCTTAACACTATAAAAAAAATATTTTAAACTTTCAACCCTGCTCTGCTGGTTTTTTTGCGTGAGTTCCAGACTTAATTCAATTTGTAGGTTATAGGGCTTATAAGGACCTATGATAAACGCGAGAGTGCTAGTTTTTACGAACCCCTTAACACTATAAAAAAAATATTTTAAACTTTCAACCCTGCTCTGCTGAACGGTTTGCGTGAGTTCCAGACTTGATTCAATTTGTCGGTTATAGGGCTTATAAGGACCTATGATAAACGCGAGAGTGCTGGTTTCTACGAACCCCTTAACACTATAAAAAAAATAATTTAAACTTTCAACCCTGCTCTGCTGGTTTTTTTGCGTGAGTTCCAGACTTAATTCAATTTGTAGGGTATAGGGCTTATAAGGACCTATGATAAACTTGAGAGTGCTAGTTTCTACGAACCCCTTAACACTATAAAAAAAATATTTTAAACTTTCAACCCTGCTCTGCTGAACGTTTTGCGTGAGTTCCAGACGTGATTCAATTTGTAGGTTATAGGGCTTATAAGGACCTATGATAAACGCGAGAGTGCTAGTTTCTACGAACCCCTTAACACTATAAAAAAAATATTTTAAACTTTCAACCCTGCTCTGCTGAACGGTTTGCGTGAGTTCCAGACGTAATTCAATTTGTAAGTTATAGGGCTTATAAGGACCTATGATAAACTTGAGAGTGCTAGTTTCTACGAACCCCTTAACACTATAAAAAAAATATTTTAAACTTTCAACCCTGCTCTGCTGAACGTTTTGCGTGAGTTCCAGACGTGATTCAATTTGTAGGTTATAGGGCTTATAAGGACCTATGATAAACGCGAGAGTGCTAGTTTCTACGAACCCCTTAACACTATAAAAAAAATATTTTAAACTTTCAACCCTGCTCTGCTGAACGTTTTGCGTGAGTTCCAGACTTGATTCAATTTGTAGGTTATAGGGCTTATAAGGACCTATGATAAACGCGAGAGTGCTATTTTCTACGAACCCCTTAACACTATAAAAAAAATATTTTAAACTTTCAACCCTGCTCTGCTGGTTTTTTTGCGTGAGTTCCAGACTTGATTCAATTTGTAGGTTATAGGGCTTATAAGGACCTATGATAAACGCGAGAGTGCTAGTTTCTACGAACCCCTTAACACTATAAAAAAAATATTTTAAACTTTCAACCCTGCTCTGCTGGTTTTTTTGCGTGAGTTCCAGACTTAATTCAATTTGTAGGTTATAGGGCTTATAAGGACCTATGATAAACGCGAGAGTGCTAGTTTCTACGAATCCCTTAACACTATAAAAAAAATATTTTAAACTTTCAACCCTGCTCTGCTGAACGGTTTGCGTGAGTTCCAGACAAAATTCAATTTGTAAGTTATAGGGCTTATAAGGACCTATGATAAACGCGAGAGTGCTAGTTTTTACGAACCCCTTATCACTATAAAAAAAATATTTTAAACTTTCAACCCTGCTCTGCTGAACGGTTTGCGTGAGTTCCAGACTTAATTCAATTTGTAAGTTATAGGGCTTATAAGGGCCTATGATAAACTTGAGAGTGCTAGTTTCTACGAACCCCTTAACAATATAAAAAAATTATTTTAAACTTTCAACCCTGCTCTGCTGAACGTTTTGCGTGAGTTCCAGACGTGATTCAATTTGTAGGTTATAGGGCTTATAAGGACCTATGATAAACGCGAGAGTGCTAGTTTCTACGAACCCCTTAACACTATAAAAAAAATATTTTTAACTTTCAACCCTGCTCTGCTGGTCGTTTTGCGTGAGTTTCAGATTTAATTCAATTTGTAGGTTATAGGGCTTTTAAGGACCTATTATAAACGCGAGAGTGCTAGTTTTTACGAACCCCTTAACACTATAAAAAAAATATTTTAAACTTTCAACCCTGCTCTGCTGAACGTTTTGCGTGAGTTCCAGACTTGATTCAATTTGTAGGTTATAGGGCTTATAAGGAACTATGATAAACGCGAGAGTGCTAGTTTCTACGAACCCCTTAACACTATAAAAAAAATATTTTAAACTTTCAACCCTGCTCTGCTGGTTTTTTTGCGTGAGTTCCAGACTTAATTCAATTTGTAGGTTATAGGGCTTATAAAGACCTATGATAAACGCGAGAGTGCTAGTTTTTACGAACCCCTAAACACTATAAAAAAAATATTTTAAACTTTCAACCCTGCTCTGCTGAACGTTTTGCGTGAGTTCCAGACGTAATTCAATTTTTATAATATAGGGCTTATAAGGACCTATGATAAACGCGAGAGTGCTAGTTTCTACGAACCCCTTAACACTATAAAAAAAATATTTTAAACTTTCAACCCTGCTCTGCTGAACGTTTTGCGTGAGTTCCAGACGTGATTCAATTTGTAGGTTATAGGGCTTATAAGGACCTATGATAAACGCGAGAGTGCTAGTTTCTACGAACCCCTTAACACTATAAAAAAAATATTTTAAACTTTCAACCCTGCTCTGCTGGTCGTTTTGCGTGAGTTCCAGATTTAATTCAATTTGTAGGTTATAGGGCTTTTAAGGACCTATGATAAACGCGAGAGTGCTAGTTTTTACGAACCCCTTAACACTATAAAAAAAATATTTTAAACTTTCAACCCTGCTCTGCTGATTGTTTTGCGTGAGTTCCAGACTTGATTCAATTTGTAGGTTATAGGGCTTATAAGGACCTATGATAAACGCGAGAGTGCTAGTTTCTACGAACCCCTTAACACTATAAAAAAAATATTTTAAACTTTCAACCCTGCTCTGCTGGTTTTTTTGCGTGAGTTCCAGACTTAATTCAATTTGTAGGTTATAGGGCTTATAAGGACCTATGATAAACGCGAGAGTGCTAGTTTTTACGAACCCCTTAACACTATAAAAAAAATATTTTAAACTTTCAACCCTGCTCTGCTGAACGGTTTGCGTGAGTTCCAGACTTGATTCAATTTGTAGGTTATAGGGCTTATAAGGACCTATGATAAACGCGAGAGTGCTGGTTTCTACGAACCCCTTAACACTATAAAAAAAATAATTTAAACTTTCAACCCTGCTCTGCTGGTTTTTTTGCGTGAGTTCCAGACTTAATTCAATTTGTAGGGTATAGGGCTTATAAGGACCTATGATAAACTTGAGAGTGCTAGTTTCTACGAACCCCTTAACAATATAAAAAAATTATTTTAAACTTTCAACCCTGCTCTGCTGAACGTTTTGCGTGAGTTCCAGACGTGATTCAATTTGTAGGTTATAGGGCTTATAAGGACCTATGATAAACGCGAGAGTGCTAGTTTCTACGAACCCCTTAACACTATAAAAAAAATATTTTAAACTTTCAACCCTGCTCTGCTGAACGGTTTGCGTGAGTTCCAGACGTAATTCAATTTGTAAGTTATAGGGCTTATAAGGACCTATGATAAACTTGAGAGTGCTAGTTTCTACGAACCCCTTAACACTATAAAAAAAATATTTTAAACTTTCAACCCTGCTCTGCTGAACGTTTTGCGTGAGTTCCAGACGTGATTCAATTTGTAGGTTATAGGGCTTATAAGGACCTATGATAAACGCGAGAGTGCTAGTTTCTACGAACCCCTTAACACTATAAAAAAAATATTTTAAACTTTCAACCCTGCTCTGCTGAACGTTTTGCGTGAGTTCCAGACTTGATTCAATTTGTAGGTTATAGGGCTTATAAGGACCTATGATAAACGCGAGAGTGCTATTTTCTACGAACCCCTTAACACTATAAAAAAAATATTTTAAACTTTCAACCCTGCTCTGCTGGTTTTTTTGCGTGAGTTCCAGACTTGATTCAATTTGTAGGTAATAGGTCTTATAAGGACCTATGATAAACGCGAGAGTGCTAGTTTTTACGAACCCCTTAACACTATAAAAAAATATTTTAAATTTTCAACCCTGCTCTGCTGGTTTTTTTGCGTGAGTTCTAGACTTGATTCAATTTGTAGGTAATAGGTCTTATAAGGACCTATGATAAACGCGAGAGTGCTAGTTTTTACGAACCCCTTAACACTATAAAAAAAATATTTTAAACTTTCAACCCTGCTCTGCTGGTTTTTTTGCGTGAGTTCCAGACTTCATTCAAGTTCTAGGTAGTAGCTCTAGTATGGATCTATGAGAGACGAAAGAGTTCTAGCTCTTGCAAACTGTTTAAAACCATAAAAAAAATATTAATATTTTTTGTTCAAATCACTTTTTTCAGGTTTTCAGGCCAGAACTATTTCTGAAAAGTATCAGGAACTGTAGAGCAGAGCTTTAGGCACATGAAAATATTTTTTTTTATTTTATTGGTGAAAAATGATCTGCTACGGGAAGTTGGCAGAGCATATTTTCTATTGTTTTTTTTTCAGGTTTTCAGGCCAGAACTATTCCTGAAAAGTATCAGGAACTGTAGAACTATGCTGCATGCGAATAGAACTCACTTTTTTTTTTGATCTGCTGGACAATGATCTGCTAAGTTCACACGCATCCGCGTTCCCGTATCTCATTACTTTTTCGAGATTCAAGTATTCTTTGTCCGTCTTCTGGTTCTAGGCCCCCCACCAATTTTCAGCCAAATCGGTTCAGCTTTCTTGAGTTATACATAGTGTTACTAACGCGACTTTCTTTTATGGATAATGTATACATATAGATTATATTTTGCCGTCCTATCTATATATATATAACTCAAAGGTGACTGACTGACTGACTGACTGACTGACATAGTGATCTATCAACGCACAGCCCAAACCACTGGACGGATCGGGCTAAAATTTGGCATGCAGGTAGATGTTATGACGTAGGCATCCGCTAAGAAAGGAAAATGGAAAATTATTTTCCAAAGAGGAGAAAAATGGTTTAAAGAAAAATCAACGCACAGCCTAAACCGTTAGCCCCAGAAGCATGAAACTTAGAAGGTGTGTTCCTCTAATAGAACAGAGGTGCACTAAGAAAGAAAATAGGAAAATTCTTTCCCTAAAAGAAGAAAAAACGGAAAATGATTTTAAGAAAAATCACATAAAATAACTTTACAAAATACGCAAAAAAAACATTAAAAATTTTCAGCTACCGCAGCATCTGGCACCAGGTTCGATTACACACAAAGGTTCACAAACAAACAGATGATAACCACTACGACAAAATAACGGGAAACATCTATCATACTTAAACTAAACACTGCTGAAACAAATCGGCTCCAACAGCACTCGCCTTCAAATTCAAATACACTCTAAAGTACAAGCTCAAAACTATAGTAAACAGCAGTTGGTCATGTCAAATTAAAAATCTGATTCGATTATACAAAAATACAAAAATATTTATTCGAGAAGTCAGTTTTACAAAAATTCTGATATACAATGGACCCCGCACTAGGACTAGCCTGTAACGCGGGAGACCTAAAAGAGTTAACAAAATGCGTTAAGTAGCGAACAAAAAGACGTGATTTGAAAGGGCAAGGAACTGTAAATAAATATAACCTAATAATAATAATGTGAACAGTGACTACAAATTTTAACAAAAACTAAATAAAACTACATCAACAAATACAGCTTAGATTAACAAAATAAAGACAAATGTGTTTGTTAGGAATGATTTTTATGAAATTATTAGGACATAAGCTTACCTCAGCATCAGCAACCACGCTCTACTAGACCATTTATCAGCCATATCGGCCTTATCCACAATAAGCACTTCAAAAATCCTACGTAGTGTAGATGGTTGGCGAGATTGACAGATGCAAGACGAGTTCGAGTCTCACGGCAGAAAAGTTTTGTAGTTTCAAACTAACTTAAATAAAAGTTCTACCGTGGTTGCACAGCGTTGTCGGCGTTCATCGCTTAGTGAGGCAGCACAACAAAGCAACATTTTGCATTTGGAATAATATATATGTAAAAACGACAAACCGAGTTGCATCTGAATTCACAGTTCTAAGTTACCTGAAGATGAGGTAAATGTAACAGTACAGTTGATACAAGATCATCTTTTTCTCTGCAGATAGGTTTCAAAGTAACTTGATGGCCTTTTGCCACACACTCCAACCAGTTGACAGCATTCCCACTCACAATATCTACTCCCCACAACTGTGAAAATAAGGAAATGTTTGACAACAAGCATAGTACAAAAACAAATTTAGTTACAGACAGGTGACAGACCTTTACGGGCAGTGGTGGCTTGCTGGAATGCCATAGTGGTAAGTAAATAGGTGCTCTGTGGTGTACCAACACTCGGACCGGAGAATGTTGCACACCCGCATACACTCCTCGTAGTGGCTCGTGATTTCTTATAAAATGGTCAGGAACTTTGCTTGCTTTAGAGAACTTGCTAACCTAGTAAAATGAATATATTAAAGTTATGTAATAAATTTACTATACAGCAAATAAAACTATACACTTACGGGACGAATTTTATAGATTGACACAGCCAGGCCAGCACTCGCCAAAGCGTAAACCGCTATCTGCAATAACAAGAGATAAAAACATCTTTTGGTTGGCCGACCATCTATAGTAAGTAATGTATTAAATTACACACGTTTACTCCACGATAATCCTGTTGCAGAAGATTTTGAACATCGTAGAATATTCCTCTTCCTTTCTCAGACATTTTGCTATCTTCCTCAGCGAGACCAAACTACCATAATTTTGAAAATAAAAATAATCTCATCGATATTTTCGGACTTGTTTTGAGGTATTCGTTCGTTTTCTTTTCTTTTTTTGCTAGTTTTGTTTGTTTGTCAATTTTGACAGTTTGATTGACTTGACAACCAATGCAACTCCTCAATCCTATAAAAAACAGAAGTAAAATTGAATTCAAACAATTTTATTGAAATAATCTATCTCAATCAACACTGAAAACAAAGTGGTGCATTTTCAGAAACAAGCTATTTAGCATTCAACGGAAACTCTAGTTTTCTCGTTACAAACGTTATATCGTAACGACCCTTTACTCTTACACAAAACTACCAAAAAAACCCACATACATAGTGTTTTGATCACCTGGATCATTTTTTTTTTTTTGTTTCATGATTTTGGTCTATATATGGTTATTAGTAGTGAAGGAAAATGGCGTGCTTTTTATTACAATACCAACGTGGCAAAAATATTATGGAGCGTTCGGTTTCATAAAATAAGTAAGAGTTCGTTAACCCTCCGAAGTTTAAGGAGTAGTCACACATGCACCCGGTATAAAAAAAAAACAAATAAATACATAAATGTACCTTCATTAATAAATAAATATAAAATAAAAAACGCGGACCCACCTTCCAATCCGCCTAAGGTCGTGGGTTCAAATCCAGTCGTGTACCAATTAGTTTTCTGTAGAAAAAATTATGTGCACTATGCCAGTAAAACATCGTGAGGAAACCGGCGTGTTGTAGAAGCCACAAAAGTTCGAGCAACACGTTCGTGTCAAGCGCCACGCAAAATGGGCCTACTAGAGGCCTTGCGGAAACCAGCCCGCACATCAAGTGTGGATGGTGAATTTGCCGAAGCTCGTTGTCGTTGGCATCAGTGCCTTGCCTACCTTATTCATAATACCTAAACAAATGCAGTAGATCTACAAAATCATGTACCAATGACCACTACTACGCGGGCAAAGCCTGCCGCGGGCGGCCGCTAGTTCATAAAATCTATAATAATGTATGTAGACCTATAGCTACCTATAGCTACTACAGTCACACTCAAAACCAGAGCCAGAGACAGACAGAGTTCATGGGAGGCCTGCTTTTCAAATATTTTCAAAAGCTTTTTAATTTAACACACAAATTGAAACACGAGAACGAGAACGAGAGACACGTGAATTAGTGAGTCAATCGTAAATTGCGGGTTCAAATTCAACCAATGGCTTGGTCGTGTGGAACTGGCACCTAGACTCACCTAGCCTCAAGATGTTTCAAAGTGCTCCTTGTGATACAACATACAACTGAATAAATAAATGATATCAGTTTGAATGAGTTTTACTCTTCGAAAAATGTTTGTGGCCAACTAGCTGATGGAACAAGCATATGGCCCACCTGATGTTAAGTGGTAACCATCGCCTACAAAGCATAATTGCCTCGTAGGTAGATGAGGAGGAAGATATGAGGCATGTAGATGTTCAGCCTCACGTGCCAGTAATTTCACCGGCACCCACACCCTTCAAACCGAAACACAGCAATGCTGCTTCACGGCAGAAATAGGCATGGTGGTAGTACTTCCCCGGTCGAACCCCACACAAAAAGCTCTACTACTACACTGTTTGTATTATTAAAATGTTTACATTTCGCAGCAGCTTAAAAAAAAAATACAGTGAGGTTACAAATAATTCCTCCAATCCAATCTCATGTGGAAAGTCCTATAGTATGTATTTGCGCCAAACAAGGTCTAACGTGTATTAGTTTGTCCAAAGGGCGGGCGACGCTATAGCACAAATACCAACAGGCGAAATATAAACGGTGAAAGTATCCCGTCTACGCCACGCGGAGGGATCAAGCTTTGGATTCATAAAAGTTCAAGCATTTCGTAAGTATAAGTGTAGTTACGTAAACTCATTTAATTATATTTGTTCTGTATCTGGGTGTTGGATGGTAGGTTTATTATTTTTATTAGTGTCAAAAGTATTAATTAACCTAAATCAGTTAAGTATTTGGTTCTCTTAATACCAACTTGGCCCAGTTATTGTTGTGTGAAATTTTGCAAGTATTTTATTTATTTATTCATGTTATTAATAAAATATTTTGGCACACCATACCTATACTTAAATAACTTGTACTTTTATTAGTTGTAAAAGCATTTCCTAGTAAATAAACAATGGAAACAAACAAAAGTTCCTTTGTTGATATTTTTAATGTTTCGCACATTGTTCGCGGACCCACCGCGTTTGATCCGATTGGAGTTTATTTATGTTTATTAGAATAGCGTGCCGATGGCGAATAATTAATTTTACGTTCAATTTTTACGTCACGACGTTAATGATTATGATTCTGACATAAGTATTAGCTTTTATTCAATTTTTTTTTGTTTTTATTTTTGTACATTATAATATTTTTATAAGTAGGTAGGTATATTTTTTTTTATTGTTTGTTTGAGTTTTGATAACTTCGCAAAAATAATTTAATTTCTTTCTTTATTCCTCACTCCATGATTAGTATCAACTAATTAATAAAAATACGAGAAACCTTTTGGAATAAATAAAGTTAAATTTTGCCGCTAAATTGTTTTTAAACTAAGCAGAACTTGTACTATGGGCTGGTTCACATAGTACAAGCTCTGCTTAGTTTGGGGTAAATAACTTTTCGCTACCTCTATCGTCGCGATATTGAAAATATATCAATACTTTTTTACAAAACCACTTTTCGCCACAACCGTACGCAAGAATTCCCATTGGACGAGCGCGGATATACCTATTCGTCACGATTTACATACAAGCGCGTAAGTTCCGAACTGAACTTTCAAGGTAATTTTATGTTTGTGAATAATTATTATTTAACTTTAGGACAAGGTAGCATCCAATTCTATCTTGTAGGTACCTAATAGTCATATTTACCTATTTTGTAGTATGTAGGTAATTCTTTAGTTCTTATCTATTCACTAGTTCTTTCGTCCCAGTGTCGTGAAAGAATTTTAAGTGAGACTAAATTTTTAATTATAACGAATGAATTTAAACAATTAATTCTCCAACAGTGCTGGAGGCTTGGTAACGGCCGTAGCACCAGTCGTGATCCGTGGGGGTGGCATATGGGTCGGCTGGCCAGGCATCCACCTGGATGACCCCAATGAAAGGATTCCGGAATCAGACCCTAGAGACAAGAGCCCCACTGCTGGACTCCTTTCAAAGAAGGTACTGTGATAAGCAAAGGCATTAAGCCTGGTAATATAAATAGGGCTACCCAAACTCCTCTGACTCAATGGAATGATCCTTCGCTCTGAGGCGTTCCATTTAAGGCTTGAAGTGCAAGCGAGAGCGCGGAATGAGCGAAAGAGGCACGATTGGATTGGACCTTCGCGTTCGGCAGTGTTCGACATCTGTCTCTCTCCTACTTGACCGATATGCGTCCATACTCTGTCTACGGCGTCCGCAGATGTAAGATGTGAAGTCTGTCTCCAAAAAAAGGAAAACCTAGATTAATTTGCCATCTATTCTTAAGTATTTACTACTTGGAGAGGTTATAGGTAAATGTGGTGTGTAGATTCAAACAAATACATTATTAATTTATAATTTTTATTTTCAATTTCTATTTATATTATCAACCAGTTAGGTCGGGCATTTTTACAAAATAATATTATTAAATCCTTTTATTATTAGAAGAACTAACAATTCCTAGAATAATTTGGCAAATCCAAATTCAATAATTCTTTACGCATATAGTTACAACAATTATTAAAATATACATTTTTACAAAAATGTGCTAGACATTACATAGGTACATAATTAGGTGCCGGGAACCCAATATGCATACCAATATGCTCCGGCATAATTAATCAATATTCATTTGTTAAATAATCAATGGTAGAGAAGAACCTAAGGTTTCATCAAAAAATAAATACATGTAGATATTATTGATTAGAAAATTTATTTACACAAAGAAACTTACAATTAAACAAAATATTTACAAAATGTACAAAATACACAAGAAACAGTTGAGCTATCTGCAGATCGTTACAAACGATCTAGAGATAGCTCAACTGATCCAAATCAGTGCCAGACGTAAGCGTTCCCAAGACGTTGGCGGCATTTCCACGCTGAATAGCAATGCTTATACGCTGCGACAGATACCCACCAGCTCTTGGGTCACGCGTCGCTTCGATCAGTCGCCTAGACAACATTTTGAAGACCCGCGAGGCCTCGGTTCCCCGCGGACACAGAATCTCAACCCAAAGAGGAGCAAATAAGTAGGCTCTGTCGAGACCTGCATATTTGTGCCTCTTGAGATCCTCGGCCAGATCTGTGATCGCCACAACGGATGATATTATTATTAGGCTTTGAACAGAAATATCGCACAGTGAAACGCTGTCAATATAACAGCGATATTTGACAGCATTTCACTGAGCCCACATAACGCTATAGATGTGCACATTCACAATGCTTTACTCAGTCAAGGCATCGTATATAAAATAACATTGTTTTTATATACTTATCTGCAATGTACTCGTTTATCAAAGGAAAAGATTACTTTATCTTGAGTTTTCATGACTATTGTCTGCAGTTTTGAGAACACGCGGCTGTCTCCAAGTTTTTTATTTATATAACAGTGGATGGTTACCTCTATAAGACTGGCAAAAGCAAAGCCTGGGATGGTAAGTTTGTAAAATAGTGAGCTAAGCGAGCGAAGATCTATAGGATCTATAGAACGGTCTACTTCGCGACCACATAATACAAAAATAAGTTTAAAATAGATTAAAAAAATTACAATATACTTACAATAAAAATCAAAATTACCTAAAGCTAACAGATATTTGAATTAAATACAAATGAAATGTCAAAATACAATTAAAAATCAAATAATCTATATAAAATTAAGTACTTATCTAATAATTGATATAGGCTGACTACGAAACTTACGTTTCAGAGTGCTTGGAGCATCTACAAAGACTGGTGGGATGTGCCGATGGCGACAAGGGAAATCCTCGAGGAGCCACGGGTCGGACGGGACAAATCCTTTTGTATCTACGCGGCAAATATAAAGAGGCTCGTGGGCTTGCCTTACCCATATTAGTATGGCTGAGGCGCAGGCAGCCGCGTTTGACTAATGTTTATGTACTTCATCTACGCTTGCTGTTAATACAAGGATTTCTAAACATATTTAATTGGTCAATATTATTTTATTTTATTCATTCAATTGTCGTGTCACTTGTGAATTCTTGATCAGTCTCGAATTCGATTATTTACGTTAGTGAACTTCTCAGACAATGGCACGCAGACACATAAAACAGGGAAGGACGCTGTTGGAAAATTAATCTCGCCTATAGTCACTACATCATAGACATAGACCAACAGCTTGGTGCAAAGCGAAACAACAGCACAACATAAGCGAGGTGAGCAAACATAGTGGCCATTGTGCGTGTCGCCAATGTTTCACCGGCCGGAGTTTGCGACTCAACCTGAATCAACAACCCGTGTTGTAAGAGAAAAACGTGTTTTTATGTTGGTGTAATAAGTTGGGTGAACTTTGTGTCTGCGTGGTATTCACAACTTACTATTTAGTTAGCTTTTCGAATAATATTCGGGTCCTTTCCTCTGATAAAACTTTCATGTCTACTTTTTACTAGTTCTTGTAGGTATAAACAATTTTGTCTATAAGACGTATTGTTTGCTACGTTTTGTAAAGCGGTAGTCTGTCTTAAGACTGTCGTAACTCAAGTCTGCTCTCAGCCTAACTAACACAGTTCAGTAAATATTATGGACAATCCACGCAATCTAGCCCCAAATTCAGCTTGTACCATGGGAACTATAAAAACAAAACGGTTAAGCCGGTTTTGATAACATTTAAATGGGACCAATCTAGACGTATAACCTTCCAAATGAAAATAAAATCAAATCGGCTTAAAAATGATGAAATAATGCTATAACAAACATAAAAAAATAAAATACAACTGAATTGAGAACCTCTTCCTTTTTGATTTAAAGTCGGTTTAAAAGTAAATAAATTAGTGTTTAATCAATTTCTGTTCTGAGTAAATTGCCTAAAAGTGTATATAGAGGCAAGAATGTAATTAAATGTGTTATTTGCAGGCCCACGAAGAATTAACCGCCAAAGGAAACACGCAAACAACACGCGCAGGAAGATTCTCGACCGAAAATACGCGTCTCACAACTCAAAAAATTACGCTCGTTTGGCTCCACCCTTAAAGTCTTGGGTAGATTATTACTAAGAAATTTAAAAAAAACCTTGCGTATAAGAATCCTAATAAATCTGGAACAGTTTGTTTTTTTTTTACTTTTACTTTTTAATAGCTGTCACTTATGTGATTGAGAATCTGATCAGCAATCTGTGAAACCGGCCCTTATAAACTTGTAAACTTAGTACCATAAGGTTATTACTCTTACCATCTGACATGAAAGTGACAGTGTCAGGCTGACAGGTATATTGTTTATAGCCACTTTAAAGTTCGAGAAGAGATTCGTTTTCTGTCATTTTGAGAAGTCATATAGCTTTTCCATTTTTATTGTTTTTCTAGTGTTATTTTGAGTTGTGTAATTTCGGTGGTAGGTATTTAAACAAACATTACTTGAGTTCTTAATTCAAAGTGTTAACAGTTGGAATGAAAGTGTATTAAGTGATAATCTGATATGATCGATAATGTTTTTGATGGTTTTGAAAACAAACGATCATCATTTGTTTTCAAAAAACTCGACTTGACAAAAAAGTATTTTATCTATGTAATATATCCTCATTACTCGACACTGGCAAAATTGATCCAAAATAGACAGATGCCATTAATTAAGAAGAAGAAGAAGTTCCAGAAAATATGATTATGACAGAAATTAAGTTTAACTTTTAAAAGAGGTCCTCAAAGTTGAAATTTCATAAGATTCAAATGAAAGTAGTTAAGTACCTACGTGTAGACAATCCACTCAGCACTATCTAGCCCCAAACTAAGCAGAGCTACTATGGGCACCAGATAGCTGATAATAATATATTATGATACATAAGTATAATTTTTTCTATCATAGCGTAGTTTTTGTGATATGCTTTATAAATTTTTGCCTCCTGTTTTTTAAACGTATACTCAACTACACAGGCAACGCTAGTTTCCTCAAGATCTTTTTCCTTCTTCTCAATGCATTTACGTCACCAGATTTAGGTTTTTCCTACGATTTGCACACGCACGTAACAGGCAAATAATAAGATGCAAATAGGTAATTTGTATTTAATTTTATTTCACCTCACAAATAGGCTATGTTGGTAAATAAGGCACGTGAGACTTGAAGTCTCACGTGTGGCCTTGCGCACAAATACCGCTGTCAAATATGACAGCGATATTTGACAGCAATTCAGCTGATCGCCATCGCCATTGCCTAGATGCGTGCAGGCCTAATAGACCCTTCCCACTGGTGCGTGAAATCGCGCACCAGCCCGCACCAGCTCGCACGACACACCATGGGAACGGTCTCGTGCGCCGAGGTGCGCGGTAGCACAGGAGTCCTTTCTGTGTGCATTGCTGTGCGTCGTCGTGCGCGGTGCGTGGTGATCTGCAGAACCACGCATCGTAGGAAGGCAGCATTAGCGACTTTTAATCGCTAAAGCAAACTTTTAATTAAATGAGTGTTATTAAAAACTTAATTTGCAAAAAAAAAGTCTCATACAACTCAGTTCTGTCTGTCCTTTCTGCTCTTCTTCTGGCACTGGTTTTGAGTCTGCTGAGTGATGACTAAATAAATTTTTCAATGGAGAACTGTCAAAAAATGTATGCTTGAGACTCGACTTGGACTCAAGCTTTGTTTCGGAATACGGGTCTAAGAAAGGTGTTAAGCCTCATGTGCCTATAATCACAGAAAGAATACAGATCTACTATTTATAGTATACCTTCTACTATTTATATTTCTGTGTCCTTATTGCACCGACACGACAACCATATCAAATGGAAACACAGCAACAACCCTTACAGACACTTAACCGATACTGGAATATTAGACGGTACGATTTTACGCAGCTGGAACCAAAAACATGGTACCGCAGCCTTACCGCCAAATTTGGTAAAATTTGTGACCATAATAAATTACACAAATACAGCTCCTGAAGTCTTGAATCTAATCCGCTTCTATTCTTTGCGGCAAGGCTTGCAGCCGTTTTGTTGGAGTCAGGAGTTGTCCATGCTCTTGAACTTCACCAAACTTGGCGGTAAATCTGATATAAGTATTGTCACGTAAGAAAACGTAGAGAAAAAGGTAGAGCGAGTGTGTTTCTCATCGTCGTTTCGTACGTCGTCATGGCGAACAACGTTTGTTATTTGACTTTAAAAATTAATAAGTATATTATATTTCGTTCAAGAAATGTCTGTATGTTCCTGAACTGAAAGAAGTGATGATCTTTTGTTTAACTATTTACAGCTGTTTTGCATGCACGTATCAAATTAAAAGTTCTCGATCTGAATTAGTCTGATCTAGATTATTCAGAAAACTTCGTAATTTCTAAAGCAACCATTTTAGAACAAATTGGTAATGTAGAGTTTAGTATTATTATTTGGATTTATCATACATTTACAACTTGCACCAAATAAATAACCTACCAAGAATGTGTGCAAAACGTTGAGGCCACTCAAACGTTATTAAAATCATTGGGCTTTATTATTAACCAAGAAAAAAGTGTAACAATACCCTCTAAGTCTTGCAAATACTTAGGTTATATTATAGACACCCATAAATGGCAGTTAAGTTTGCCCACAGAAAAAAGAAATCGGATTAAATCCGAACTTGAAAACATCAAGAAACTGAAACGTTGCAAAATCAGAAAATTCGCTCAGATTATAGGGTTGTTAGTCTCCGCTTGCCCTGCCATTGAGTGCGGATGGCTTTACACCAAGCAACTAGAACGGTGTAAGTTCCTTAACTTAAAGGATACTGAAGATTATGATAAATACATGACGCTACCAAGGTCACTATTACCGGATATAGACTGGTGGCTAAATTCTATTGATCATTCTGTTCATAAAATTAGAAATGATAGATACGCATTAGAAATCTTCTCTGACGCCTCAACGACTGGGTGGGGCGCAGCCTGCAACGAACAAACAGCCAGTGGTTAGTGGTCTAGTAATGAAATAATATTACACATAAACAATCTCGAACTTATAGCCGCCTATTTTGCTCTAAAAGTATTTGCAAAAGAATTTAATAATTGTCAGATACTGCTACGAGTTGATAACACTACTGCTGTTAGCTATATCAACCGTATGGGGGGTATTCAATACCCCCACTTAACCAAAGTAACAAAAAACTTATGGCAGTGGTGCGAAGCCCGAAAAATCTTTGTCGTAGCTTCATACATAAAATCGGCAGAAAATGTTATTGCAGATACGGAATCTAGGCGAGCCCATCCGGACGCTGAATGGGAACTATCAGAAATAGGGTTCCAAAAGATCATTAATAAATTCATGGTGCCTGAGATTGATTTATTTGCTACCCGAATCAATAGGAAATGCCAAAAATTCGTATCTTGGCACAAAGATCCAGGGGCATTTACAATAGATGCCTTCACATTAGACTGGTCTAAACATTCATTTTATGCCTTTCCTCCAGTAGCAGTGGTTCTGAAAACTCTGCGTAAAATAATATCAGATAAAGCTATAGGCATCGTTGTCGTGCCTAATTGGCCAACACAACCGTGGTACCCACTTTTTATGCGACTACTTTCTTCAGATTTATTAAAACTGAAGACTAATGATGTAAGTTTTTTTGAACTTCACATATCAACCATTTACCTATATCCTATGACCTTAGAAATGTTGTCGATCAGTCAGCGGAGACAACCAAAGGAATTAACGTAAGAAATAAAACACAATTTTATTATAAAAACACAATCAAATTTTAATAAATATCAAATAGTGTATTGTCTAACACGATTCCTTAACTATCATTTTTCACATCAATATCAATGGCATTATGAATTATACGGTTACAAATATATTGGTTTAAGAAAGTACACATCGATTACTACGAAGAGGATACAGTAAATACGCTATAGAGAAAGAATGTTAGCACACACATAGTACGTAAATTATAGTTACTGTTATATTGTCATGAAGGAACAATAGCCATGAAAAATGTAAATAGTATAGTTAAGAATATATTATGTAGAATAACAGTCTAACTAGATGTTAATATAATCTCAAATAGTCAACTTAAGGAGAGTAATAACGTTATTTTAGAAATAATTAACAAGGTCAAAACAAGAAGAGAACAAAAGCAAAGAGATACAAAAGATTCTCCAGAAAGGCACAGACTTAAGAAAAATCAAATTTAAGCCTATGTTGAAAGGATAGTATGATTTGGAGCGAAGGAAGTAGATGAGACGTAGAGCAGAACACATTCACACTATAAATACTTGTCACGATACATGAATTAAATGCAAATTCTACTAAAGTGATACACATGATTATTTTAAAACTGTATGATCATCAGTAATAAATAGTTCTTACAATCTATAATAAGTAAGTAGTTTTGTGCGCGAAGCTCTACTTGATATCGAAGCATTACTAGGATTCTTCTGCAATTGGTTTGATAATGTACTTAATCGCAGAAGACGATCAAAATTTGTGATGATTCTTAAAACACTGATATGTGGTATGATGTGTCACGTCTACACTTGGTCGTACAAGCTAACATCTTCATTCATATTTTTAAGATGTCAAGTCCTTCGTAATATCATCGCGTTGACTTATATGTAGTAATATGTAGTATATTGAGAAATGTCAGATATATATATGTTAGATTAAGAGTAACTATTACTGTAAATCAATAAAAATAGCAATTTAAATCGTAAACCTTCAATTTGTGCGGAGTTTACAGAGTAAGAAAATAGATTTATAAAAATAGTAAGTACTGATTCATGGACATGCGAGTCCATAAGAAATATAACTTATTGAAGTAAAAATAGAAAATCAGTTTGCTTTTTAAGAGTTAATCCGCTTCTTTATTGAGAAGCCTCAAAATGGACGGCCGTGTGCTAATACACGTTGCCTTAGGTATTCTAGGGAACTACTGGGAACATTCCCTACATACAACGTCCAAACTATTCTACCGAGCTAGCTATATAGCCCCCGTCGAGTATATTGTCGATCCAAAAGCCCAAAAATCGCAGCTAAACATTTTGCATGGATTATAAAAACGTCTAAAGCGTTTGATATAAGTATTAAAACTTGGAAGCACTCCTGCGGACAGACTCTTTACTGGCTCTTGTATACTTCCAACTGTTAGACATACGAACGGCATTACAATACATCTTGTTTTCATACAAATTGCAAATTAAGACAACTTTATAATCGATAGGAATGAGCAAATAATTATTCTTAAATTATTTTTTGGTAACAAAGTCAACAAATAACTACTATTCATAATGAGATCAAACAATAAACTATTAAATAGTTAGAGCGTTCAGAGGAACGATAGTAGAACAAGTTCTAGCGAAGGGCGTTATCGGCGACGTCGCATTATCAAGTTGAGTGTCACAAAACTTTACTTTTCATCGTTTACACTTTGGTGATGGTCTTCATTTTCCTGCTCCGAAGGCATCTACAAATAAACATTTAGATTAGTCATGTTATACAACTTCTAATAGTAAAACAATTATATATAATAGCAATCGAACCCCATAAGTAAACAAAAGTTAACAGGCCTTTGCATCTTTTGTAGATGATATAAATAGCGTCAGAGGCCAAACAAATAAATTGTTTTTCTTACCATAGCACCGTCACTCGGCATTTATGAATGCAGAATCATAGTTTATCACAACATACGATCATAACGATTACATCTGACATCTAGATGTATTGATGCATCACGCTAACAGTATACTCTCAAGAAAAGCAATTGCAGTAGTCTTGGAGCTGGTGAAACAAACGTGCAGTCATTCATTCAAATTGTCAGTAATAGTTTTGAAGTGAAAACCTGTCACTGACACAAACACCTTCGGCAAATATCGACAAGACTTCTCTAAAATTCGGAAGGGGGGGAGGGGCTTGAAAGAGGGGTGGTTGGAAGGAAGGGGGAATAGTATATTATTTATGCTATTGCCTAAATAATTAACGATATGGCTTATATTGTTTATAAATCAATCAATATTTTATAAAAAGTAAGTATGTGTACGTATACGATACGTACACACACACACACACAGGCAGGGTATGTACAGGGTTTTACCCCAAGTAATACCCTTAGGTCTCTTGCTGCGATTGTAGGGGAGTTTGGACGGAATTGATGAAAGTGGGTGGTTGTGTGTGACAAAAGTTTCAAAATCTATGTCTATCCTTTTCTATAACATAAGGATTTTTCTACAACTTTTAGATTGTAGCAAAATGTTTTAGAACAGAATATCTTAGACATTCCAGAATTATCTAGAATAATCAAAGGGTTTCCGCCAAAATTGCCCCAGTCCCGGCGCAAAAGAATTGTATCTCAGATTATAGATAATCATTAGTAGAAACAATATCAGTTGTCGCTATTTCCTGATTTCGTGGCTAACATGTGTTTTTTACCCAGAGAAGTTTCATAGGCGCTACATGCAAAAATGACACTTTTTAGGAAAAACACCATGTTACTTTGCTAATTGACATTGAATTGGCAAAAAATGAATAAAACACATAATATAAACACATTATCACATATGTAATATAATGTACCTATACCTATTATGCCAGTTTTTTGAAAAACTTCATTTTACTGTACTAATTCACTCGTTAACAACATAAACAAGTAGATAATTGCATTTAATACAAGGGGTGAAATATTTTATCAAAAGCAAAGGAAACTGTTACTATACTAAGATAGGTATCTAAAATCATTCTTTCGCAAGGGATTGGCAAGACATGACATTCCATTTCTAGTAGAGATCAACCAATCTTAAACTGCACGTCCCGATTTATTGCACGTGTATTAGGGAAATAAATATTTTGCTGTGTTGTCAATTAACAGCATTCTTCTTCTTAATGAATGGCATCTGCCCTTTTCGGATCAATTTTGCCAGTGTCGAGTAGTTCAATGAGAATGATGATAATACATAGATAAAATACTTTTCCATCAAATCGTCAGTCGTCTGTCAGGTCAGCCCTATCTAATTATGGAAAAAAAATGGCCGTTTTTTCCAAATCCTTATGAAACATTTTCGATCAAATCAGAATACCACATAATAAAAGTTTATTTATTTGTGTAATCGAATCGATACTATTTATTAAATAAATTAGTATAACAATACATAATAATACAAACTTACAATAACACAACATAGTTAAACATAATCAATAACTATGAACACAACAACATGTATTTATGATTATAAGTACAAATACAAAATGTCATATAAATTAATAATTTATATTTAAACATACATAATTATTAAGTGTGTTGTATTTAATGATTATTAATTGTTATAACACAATATTAATATTGTGTTAGTAACAATTAATTTATGGTTGTATTTTATAGTATATTTATATAGTATTAACATATAATGTCAATGTACATATTGTACATTGACATTATATGGTAATGGATAAAAATATCATAAGCTAGTAGAGGTCATAGGCATTTGTGAGGCTTATAAAATATCTGTGTTCACCACGCAAATATTTTTCTTCAAATTGAACAACAGTCAGTTGATATGTGTATTGTATTATGTATACCTAGCTAGAGTATTATTAATTCTGTGTATTTAAAAACGCGTCTTCACACAAACACAGTCAACGAACAACTAAATGACGAGTGTGTACATGCACGCTCTCAGGCGGAGTATATGGCGAACCAGAGCTCGATGACGTAGAGACAGATGTTCTTGTAGAAGGAGTACAGGATGAGCTTGCTGATGCGGGAGTAGTTCCACGCGCCGTGCACCAGCAGCAGGCGCAGCAGGAAACGGAACTGGACAATACAGTGCTTATAATTATAGATGCCACTAATTAGGAAGGCAAGAGGAAGATCAGACATAGAAATTTTGACAGTTCCCCTGAAAACTATCAAAAATCTCGATGTTTTTTCTGCTTGAAACCCTAAGAAAGTGAACGGTGCGCGACCACTCTATTTTCGAGGTGTGAGTATGAACCATCTGCAGATCGCAATGACTTTTAAAAGTGGACAACATCATTGACGTGTAGAAGAAACAATGTTGGTGCTAATACAGAGCCTTGCGGAACACCAGCGCAGATATCCAAGAAACCAGAGCTACCGTCGTCTACTATAGCGCGCATGCTTCTGCCGGATAAAAACTAGCAACCCATTTGTACAAACCCTCGTCTTCACGGCGGTAGCTTCGAGTTTCAATAGAAGAACCTGATAACAGGACATCTAATGCCTTCGTTACATCCAAGTTAACCGGTGTTGCTCTATTTTTGTCTAAATGATCATAGATTCAATAAAAGACCAGATGGAGTGCAGACCGTAAAGGAGGTTTCTAGATTAAAGAATTATTAATCAAACATTTTTTTTATCATTATCGTGTGTGTAAACGTTTGTATGGGGTTCAAACCTGTGCTATGCTGTAGTCGGAGGCGCAGACGGCCTGCAGCCCCTCCACGCCGGAGATGCCGACGCCGACGGATGCGCGCTGTATCATGGCGACGTCGTTAGCGCCGTCGCCGATAGCCAGCGTCACCGCGCCCGTCGCTACCGACACCATGTCTACCACCTGCAAACACTCATCCACTCACTCTTTGCCTGTTTCTATAGAATCTAAAACCACCGCAGTCAACAGATTAACGTTCACATTCATAGTCAAAGTTAGGGCATTCAGTTAACTCACAAGGATCGCTTTGAACATCTTAGTGTTAGGGACAAAAACATTATTATTTGTTTCCTATCGTTTTTTACATTCGTAGTCGAATAAGTCTTCCAAAAACAATCAGAGAATATGACAGAGCCAATAACAGTTCTAATAAAAGTCGCAGTCTCATTAATCTTCTGTTAAAAACCTACGTATATATACGAGAAACTATATGAGAAAGGCAAGTTTTTGGCAGATGACCTCTCCCATTTTCGACATAAAAGACCATTGTGTAAGAGCAGGCTATTCCATTGTGCCCAATAGCTCTTAGTTACTGCACTCATTCCGGCAACTTCACTCCATCCTGGGCGCGCGGATCCATCTCTCACCCAATTGAGTATTGGTCTAAGGTCTTCATCTTCTTCTTGTAGTTTACGCATGGCTTCGCTGCTCCAATCATCATTTACTGTATCAGTTCTTATAACTCGGACCATAGATTTTTCTTTATCTTCCTGTTTCACACAGTGCTTGCAGTCTTCAGAACACGGCCGTCTTGACAAAGCATCAGCATTCCCATGAGACTTTCCACTGCGATGCTCTACTACAAAGTCGTACTCCTGTAGTTGTTCAATCCATCGCGCAACTTGTCCTTCAGGATTCTTGAACTGCAGTAGCCACTTCAAGGCTGCATGATCTGTTCTGACTAGAAATTTCCGACCCAATAAATACTTCTTAAAATGCTGAAGTGTTTTGACAACTGCTAGAAGCTCCCTTCGAGTGACACAATAATTTCGCTCTGGTTTTGACAGGGATTTACTGTAATAAGCTATCACAACTTCTTGATCTCCTTTTCTTTGTGAGAGTGTTCCTCCTATCCCTGTATTACTTGCATCTGTGTCAACTACAAATTCATTGCACTGATCCGGATATCCGAGTACTGGTGTTTCACATAACCGGCTCTTAAGTTCCTCGAAAGCCGCCTGGCATTGTTGGTCCCAGACGAAAGGCCGTTTTTCTTCTGTTAGTCTATGCAATGGCTTTGCTATATCCGAAAAACTCTTGACAAAACGACGGTAATAAGAGCAAAGTCCCATAAACGCCCGTACTTGTGTTTTGTCCGCAGGCACAGGCCAATCTTTAACCGCCGAAATTTTTGATGGATCCGTTTCGACGCCGCTTTCCGAAATAACGTGTCCCAAATAGTTCACCTGCCGTTTGAAGAATGAGCACTTCTTCTGGCTTAGTTTCAGATTTGCACTTCTCAACTTGTTAAATACGGATTCCAGCTTCTTCAAATGGTCATCAAATTCTCGCCCCACAATTATAATGTCATCGAGATACACCAAGCAGGTTTCTCCCAGCAACCCAGCAAGGACACGTTCCATTAACCTCTCGAAAGTAGCCGGGGCGTTGCACAGCCCAAACGGCATCACTCTGAACTGCCAGAGGCCCTTTCCTGTGGAGAACGCGGTCTTCTCCTTATCCTTAGGATCCAACTCCACTTGCCAATATCCACTTTTAAGGTCCAGCGTAGAAAACCATTTCATGCCGTCGAGAGTATTCAAAGTGTCGTCTATCCTTGGTAATGGATAACTGTCCTTCTTGGTCAAGTCGTTTAGTCGGCGATAGTCAAACATTCAAAATTTTGCATTTTATTATAGGTAATATGTTAATACACTGAGAAAAATGTAAAGCTGAAAAGTTCGTAACGAAGGTGGATTTATTCGTAATGAAGGCGAAAAAACGACCAAGCGTACTTGGACGAAAAACGCCTTCCTAGGTTGGAGGCGTTTTACGCCTTAAGCGTGAGGTGCAACAAATAAGCAGCAATATACTCTCTAATGTGTGTTTTAGACGTATTTTTTAACAGATTAGCCTTAAATAAAAAGCTATTAACGTGGTAAGTGCGATAGGATCGACGAACTGACGATGGGATTTAACTTCCGGTAAGGCGATATAAACGGTAAAGAAGGTGCTCGGGTCACACACGTAAATCTTTCCTAGAGTAATATCCGACGTATCATTGCGCCCCAATTAACTTCTAGTAAGGCGTTTTACGCCTTTTCTTACTGCGGTTTAATTTGTTCACAAAGTGTTTTGAATATTTATTGACTGCTTCCTAAGTCATAATAGATTTTTAGTAAGGTGTTTTATACCTTCATTCGCTGTGATTTAACCAATCCACTAAGAGTTTTGAACGTTTCTTAAATCGTAATTCGCTTCTAGAAAGGCGTTTTAAGTCTTTACTTACTGTGGGTTTAACCCGTCCACTAAGCGTTGTCAACGTTTACTAAGTCGTAATCGACTTCTAGCAAGGCGTTGTACGTCTTACCTTACTGTAGTTTAATCTGTTCATTAAGCGTTTTCAAAGTTTACTAAGTCGTAATCGACTTTTTGTAAGGCGTCGTACGTCTTACCTTACTGGAGGCTTCTTTTCTGATGTACAGCCTTTCCCGTAGGAGTGAAAAGGACGGCAGACCACCGGGAAATGTTTCTGCTAATGTATTTTCCTGTGGGAAGAAAAACACATGTTGTCTATTTCTGCCGTGAAGCAGCATTGCTGTGTTTTGGTTTGAAGGGTGTGGGATTTACTGGCACGAGGCTGAACATCTGTAATGCCTCAAGTTGGTGGACGCAGGGCAGTGCATCGTAGGGCACGATGTTGACGTGTGGGAATTATTTGTCATAGGCGATTGCTACCAGTTTTAGGCTCTAAATCGGGTTTTAGACGTTTGATGAGGTAGAATTCCCAGGGTTTTGATAATCTTCAGAGGCACTGAAACTCTATCTGAACAACGTCAAAAAGATCACATACCACATACGTCTCTGATTATTTTCCGTTGAATTTTGCTTGTCGGCGTACATCGCAATAAGATGATTCAAGATTCAAGATTCAATAAGCGTTTATTCAATACGATACAAGAATCACTTTGAAACGTCTTAAAGCTAGGTGAGTCTAGGTGCCAGTTCCACGCGACCAAGCGTAGATTATAGTAAGGTATCGCCATCCTTTGAAAAGTTAGACAAGATAATGTTTCTTTGAATAAATGCGTAAAATGGATAATTGTATGCCTTTTAGGGTTCCGTAGCCAAGTGGCAAAAACGGAACCCTTATAGATTCGTCATGTCTGTCTGTCTGTCTGTCTGTCCGTGTATGTCACTGCCATTTTTTTCCGAAACTATAAAAGCTAGACTGATGAAACTTGGCGAGTGAGACTTGAAGAGAGAGAGAGAGAAAAAAAACAAAAAAATTGGGGGGTAAAAAATACTTGAGTCGCTTACAAAGGCTAGTAGATACTAGCTTTGGCCCACGACCCCACCTTTTCTTATCCTAGTTTTACTATTATAAACGCTGTGTTTAATATTATACTCGTAAACGTCAAAGTTTGTAAGTATGGATTGATGGATGTTTGTTACTCTTTCACAAAAAAACTACTGAATGGATTTTAATAAAACTTTCAATAATATAGCTTATTTACAGAATAACACATAAACTACAATTTATAAAGATATTGTAACGGAGAACGGATGTAATTAACGGGAACGGGGCGAGTGAAGCCGCGGGCGGCTGCTAGTAGGATAAATAGGTCTTATATCATAAACCTTATATAGGATAGGAAAAGATGGGGTCGTGGGCAAAAGCTAGTATCTACTGGCATACCATGTTATGGTGACAATATAAAACTTTTGAAAAAGCTCAGTTCAGAACTTGGAAGTAATTTTAACAAAAAAATGTTTTTGAAGGTACTAAGGTTATAAAAAATTACTTTATGATAAAACATATTTATAGTCTCGAGCCCTTCGGTTGGCAGAGAGAAAAATCGTTCTAGTGATGTGCACTTTGCTCTTAGACCTCACTTTCCCTAATGATTTACGAACCCTACTGGTTTTAAGATTTTAGAACATCGACACTCGGTATTCTTACGAATAATAAAATTAGCAGGTAATAGAAAAAACTATTCATCTTCTCACACTCATAAATTAAGCTTGAGTTCCTGAGAGGTCAATTCAACACAAACACAGACTTAAGAGTTACTTTCTACTTGAAAGCTCGTTTTCGATTGCTACCAAAGGTGGAGACTCCGTAGGATATAATTATGGGTTCTGTGGTACAGACTTAGTTCGGTTCTTTTCCTCGGATGCGGTTTTTTCATATTTCAATTTTTCAAAAAATCTGATTCGCATCACTTGCTCAAATTAAGTGGTGTTTAGATAAAATAGGTAGGCACAGTACCTATTCTTAGTTTATTCCAAATCCTGCTGGGTATAACCCAGTAGTTCCTTGGCGATTTTAGCTGAAATCTGGGTTATCAAAATGCCTGATTGCGTCCCTGAATATTATTTAACAGAACTATCCCTATCTGTGTACTTAGCAGGTACACACTACACAGTGTTAGTGGAGTGTGAGTTCGGTAGTCCCTCTTCCAAACGTGGGCGTAGAATAATCAAAAGTTCGAAGACTATGAAGTGGAATACCTCAGTAGCTTCGAGCATTTAGTTTTATTTAATAAGGATCTAAACATTTCACCTAGCATGCAGTCATACATTATACATCAATTTAAGTACAGACATTTACCGTGATTCCGTGCACTGATTCAAAAAGCTGATAGGTTCAGTTAAATACAGTGTCTAATGGACTATCGCCGTTAATGTTGTTAATGTCACCTTACTTACACGCAACATCAATAATAGCATTTTATTTTATATTGCCTTTGCTGTGAAACTCTCCATCTCCAATGGAATACTTATGGCGAATAATTGAAAAAAAAAACGGTCACTACCAATTAAATCTGCAATTAATTAGAGAATAATTCTAAAGATTTCGCGATAATCTGTATTTACTTATATAATAGGTAACTGTTGTGTAAGCGTCTAGATACTCATATTTTCCTCTATGCGGGCATTTGCCATGGCTCCTACGCTTGCCAACGGCTTAAATAGAGCAAAGCCGCTTACCTGTTTATAAGCTCCTCTAATTGGCGCACTTTGAAGAGTATGATTTGACTCACGATGCCTCGTTAGACAGGATTTCACTTCACCAAGGGATAGGTAAGTCCATCCATAGGACATGTAGTTAGCGTGCGAGACTTGCGAGGCAACCTTTTGCTATAGACGATTCTTCCTCGGAATAGTTGCTTTAGAAATAACTTTCCAAGTACCTACCGACCAACAGCCCTACTTATAAAAACCAATCCAACAGTGTTGGATATTGGCATCCGGTATCTTTCATTCCCACTCCGAATGAACGAGAAATGAACGGTCTGAACACTGAGAGAACGTTCATTCGGATTCGGCCATTTTGTTTCGAGTCCTGTAGCCGACGGACATCACGTTGTCGACGAAGTTAATTCCAAGACGTACGACTTCATTCGATGACATATTTAAAAGAAAGAACAATGAATGTTCATTTCTGTATCATTTCATCTAAGCCGTGTGAACATAGAATGAAAAAAAAATGAAGCATTCACTCGAGTGAACAATCATTCGAGTGAACCGTCTGATATCTCCTTTAGGAACAGCATTTTTTTCATAGTCAAGGAGTCTGTCATCAATTTAGAAAAGACTTATCTGGTTTCTACAGAATTCATTATGCAAAGTTCTAGCCTCCGTTTTAAGAGTTCATTTTGCATGACTAATAATTCTGAAATCTTAATAGGATTTCCGAACAGATAGCCATCATGAGTTCATTTAATTCTGTCACCAATGTTGAATCTTTTACTTAATGCTAAGAAAACCAAGTGTATTAAGTTTACCTTACCAAATGTAACTCTCCGGCCAACTAATATTATACTTAATGGAGAGTCACTTAACCTTGTAGATTCTACTATCTTCTTAGGACTTAATCTTGACAAAAAATTGCGTTATATTGTAACTTATTTATTTACAACAAAAAAAATGTATTTTATCAACTATCTGGGTCCCACAGTACAAGCTCTACATAATTTGGGGCAAGATTGAGGGTGTTGCGTGGATCGTCCACAGTATTTATTTATTTACTATTTTAAAAAATTTTCATTTGTTTTTATGATGCTTTGTAATTTTACTTTTGTGAGTACATTGCTCGGAAATGAAAGCTAATCTGGTTTTATGAGTGTACTTAAAAATAAACAAGACGATGAAACTTGAGACGCCCTACAACTCGATGAGCTGATGACTTTATTAGCTACCGATAGATAGGATTTTTTTGAGAGCAGAATTCAAATAATCTACGGCTCTTAAAACATACGTTACAGATTTTCCGGCCTTTTCAAAGCCTAGATTTCGTGCCATACAAAAATCTGATTTGAATGGGCTTTTATTTTTACCAAATTAGTTAAGGTAGGGCGCAAACGTGGACACTTTTGAGTCTGGTCTCAGATATTTGTTGACATGAAAGTGACAGTAACAAGAGACTTTTAAGGCCTGCGCACACCTAGTTCACTGGCGGTAGCGATCAGTGAAACGCTGTCAAATATTCGCTGTGAAATCTCAAATCTGACAGCGATATTTGACAGCGTTTCACTGATCGCTACCGCCAGCGAACTAGGCTTTTAGTAATTGGTAAATTCTATTATACAGGGTTATTCATAATTAGCTGCAAATACTCAGGAATTAGGTTCAACAAATAAAATAAAAAATATTCATGTAATTATTTTTTTTTTATTTTGATTTAAGTTTTTGTATCAAAATTTTATTTTTATTAATTTTTTTACGGCTATTGCATAATGATTGCCATGGAAAACAGGACGATGACCCACCCAGGCGGTGACTGAACGCAGAGTGTCGATCACGGCGCGCGGGCGCGGATCAAAGGTCAAAATAGGTCAGGCGCCAATGATTCCAAAGGATATTCTTTGTCGATTTTCTCGGGATTTTCATAACAAAACTTAAAAAAAATCATTTCATAAATATTTTTTATTTTATTTGTTGAACCTAATTCCTGAGTATTTGCAGCTAATTATGAATAACCCTGTATAGTTCTGTAGAATTGAAGGGCCATAGAGCTGCGTTATAACAATTTTTGCCCTTTTATAGAACAAATATTTGTGTGGTGAACACAGATGTTTATTCTCTGTCTGGGTGTATTCTAAGTATGTACATACATACATAAAATCACGCCTCATTCCCATGGGGGTAGGCAGAGATCACGGATTTCCACTTGCTACGATCCTGACAAATCTCTTTCGCTTAATTGTGTTTACAAAAAAAATACTATATAAGTAGTATATCAGCTATCTGGTTCCCATAGTACAAGCTCTGCTCAGTTTGGGGCTAGATAGTGTTGTGTGGATTGTCCACACATGTTTATTTTATTTATTTATTTATGTATGATGTAAAGGTCTATTATAAATCATAATAATCATTATCATTTATTTGCCTCAATGAAGTGTATACATGAAAGATCTTAAAAATAATAAATAAGTGTCACTCATTCCCCATAGCTGGGATGCAAATTTTGGGTTCATGCCATTTAAGTTAGAAGCAACATAAAATTATATTAAATACGTACCTAATAAAATTAAAATTTCATTCTACTAACGCTATACAATAATAATTAAATGTCATATCAATAAAACAGCAAAGTCAGAAAAAAAAAAAAAAAAAAACAAGTTACCTTAAGGCCCATTTTAGTCCGGAACGCCTTGGGGCAGATCCCACAGCGATGAGGTCTCACGCCTGAATGCACGTACAAGTGCTCTTTTAGCTCCACCTTGTACTGAAAGTTCAAAATCCAAGTCACTTATTAAGAACCAGTGTGGCGAAAGGAACACTGCGCAAGACCTATCTAACTTAAAACTATCATGGTTTTTAACCCTTTTTAGGGTTCCGTAGCCAAATGGCAAAAACGGAACCCTTATAAATTCGTCATGTCTGTCTGTCTGTCTGTCTGTCCGTCCGTATGTCACAGCCATTTTTCTCCGAAACTGTGAGAGCTAGACTGATGAAACTTGGCGAGTAGATGTATTCTGTGAACCGCATTAAGATTTTGACACAAAAATAGAAAAAAAACTGTAAATTTTGGGGGTCCCCATACTTGAAACTGAAACTCAAAAAATTTTTTTTCATCGGACCCATACGTGTGGGTATCTATAAATAGGTCTTCAAAAATGATGTTGAGGTTTCTAATATAGTTTTTTTTCTAAACGGAACCCTTCATGGGCGAGTCCGACTCGCACTTGGCTGCTTTTTTAAAGTTCCTTGAGAGTAGGCAACGCAACGACAGCACCCTTGGTGTTGTTGGTGTCTATGGGTGCTTTGTTCGTGAGGCGGTTAATTTACGTTGTAATATATGTATTTATTTATTAGCAAGGGTGTCTAGAGGGTTGTTAATTGTTGACTGTACTAATATTGTCTATTAGCAGATTGGATGTGCTGACGTAATTCTTCTTCCGACGTTATTTGTTGTTTGTAAACTTTGTCTTTTAAACATCCCCAATAAAAAAAATCTGTTCCGCATCCAATCTGCTGTATCAGAAATAAACAACATCCATTTTGTCCGTCGGATAAGAGCTTCCTTTATTAGGAGGTGCAGACTTTGCATTCTCGTAGAGGGACGTCAGTTTGAACATTTACTGTAAAAACAAAATAAACGATTTATTTGTATTTTTTTTTAATTTAACCTCCTAATTTTTTTCATACGCTGAGCTACCTAAACATTTTTAAGAAAATAGTTGAATTGGGCACACTTTTTCAAATTTTATTTTATTTCGTAATTTGGCCCCTCTGTCAGATTCATAGCAATATCTTTGTAACCGCAAGAACTAGACGTAAGTTTTATACCAATTTGCAAACCTTAGTGATCTTACAAGTTTTTAAAATAATGGTACACTTTGTTGTCATACATTTTTTTTACAGGAGAATTTTTCCAATTCTGGTCTTTTCATCGTAAAAACAAAACTTTTCAATTCAAGATTTTTTTCCTAAGGCAAATAAATAGTTATTTAAAAAAACGGTATCTTATAACATTAGTAAACTATTCAGAAATGTTTGACAAAAATCACACCTAAATATGATACCATTTGCAGCAACAGCATCAAAAACACTGAATGCTGGTACAGAAAATAGTAATAATCGAAAAAAAAAATATCATGGTTACCTTATCGGTTTTTTTTTTACTGTTCAAATTAGTTGTTGGAAATGAGGTAAGCTACCTACCCGTTACGTTTGATCCATTATTTACGGGACACCCTGTAAAACTCTTACGTTACTGACTGACTGACAATCAACGCACAGCCTAAACCGTAAGTCCTAGAAACATGAAACTTGGAGAATATGTTCGTTTTATAGCATAGGGGTGCACTAAGAAAGGAAATTGGAAAATTATTTCCCTAAGCGGAGAAAAAGAGGAAAAACTTTTAAAACAAAAAATCAATGGGGCGTAACGGCTGCGGGGCGAGCGAAGCCGTGGGCGGCCGCTAGTTATCAAATAAAATAGTCGTATACCTGCAAGTCTATGCTCGAAAGAGAAAATATCGGCCATTCTAGAGTTTAATAAAACTAGGGATTGTATAAACATCTGACTTTGATATCATAACTTCAGCATGGAAAGTTTAATATCTAAGCTAAAGTTGGAAACGTAGACCCACGTTGTCAAACAAATTAATACACGCAGCGGTGTCTTACCTAGGAATATGTTGCCCTTCATCTTGCTGGCGGAATTGGCCAGCGTCAGCACAATGAGCAGCAGATCGAAACACGGCTTCGTCAGCGATGAGTAGGTTATTATAGCAGTAGGTATTGTCATTTTTCCTTGGAGTGATTTATCTGTTACGTAGTAACTTTATTAATCTGTGCCAACGGGCTAAAATGATGAGCACTGTGACCGTGACCGTGACCGTGACCTCTGCCTATCCCCATGGGAAAGAGGTATGATTTTATTTATGTATGTAGTAGCCTCTGGTGAAACTGTCTTTATTTTTTTCTGGTATAGTATTCAATCAATTATAACCACTAGTATTCGGAATTTCTGAATTCTTTTGAAGTTTCTGTATTGCTACACTTTTACAAATTCTTATTAATGTCATTGCGCACTTACGGGACAAACATAGTTCGTAATTAATCGATAATATCTATCGATACTTTCTCGTCGATAAACAATAACTAAGAGCGGGCAGCCGATAGTATCGATAAGATATGGAATAATTCCCAACTCTAATGGGCCCGCCACGGTGCAACCATAGAGTAGTAATAATACACTGATAGAGGAAGAACTTATAAGCAAAGACATCATTTTGTGCAGTTGCCTGTACTCTTCCTATCATGTCACTGGTTCTTTTAAATCAGTGTGATGCTTACATAAGATTTTTAAAATAAAGTTTTGCGAACCCAAAAGTAATGACAAAATTAACAATTGTGAATTTTAAGTCATTTTGAAAATGTATGAACTGTAATCATATTATTTGATGTCTCTCGTTTTATTCGTTGATATGATGAAGCTTAACCCTAAAATGCTCCGAAGTATAATAAGCTGATATAGTAAAAGGAAAGCTGCGTTAAAACAGCCGCCAGATGTATAGATAACCGTACAGAAGAAATTGAGACATTGATTACACATAGCTTCATAGTTTACAAAAGCAAGCAAACTATAATAAAATATTTTCTAAGTAATGATCCGTTGCTTTTTAGATAGATAGATTTTTTTATTGCACAAATAAAATGTGCTGTACACAGGCGAGCTTAATGCTGGATAGCATTATCTTTTAAATTTTTTTAATGAGTTCTTTGCATGAGGCACTAATTTTCTTGTTTTTCTTACCTTTATCGTCATCCACAGTGAACCCATAAGCAAATTCATTGAAGTTGTACGCATTAGACATCATGATAACGGCTTCCGTCAGCAACCAACCGAAGAAGTTCCTCACCAATGAAATTGGCTGAAAATAAGAAAACGTATTTTCAAGAGATAACGGCTGATAGAGTAAAGTGAAGAAAAATCCTTATCTGCCAAACCCATGTGAAATGATAAGGGCAAGAAGGAGAGGATGACAGAGAAATTTTACAGAGCACATGAAAACCCCTTTTCACAATTTGGTCCGTGAGTTTTAGCAGCAGCTTATACGGAAACATATTCGCATTGCAACGTTCATTTCTCGTTTTAACAGTTCCCCGTAAAGTTGATAAGGCATTTGAAATGGTTGGGAAGATCTACTATAGGACATAATTTGGCATTTACTGACGTTAAGGTGTAGTTGGTTATCTTCACTCCACATTTGAATCGCACTCAGATCTCGCTGTAGGGCGCAAATGCCACTTACTAAGAGTAGGAGTATTATACATGGACGAACAATATAAAAGTAACAATGACTTTAAAAATTGGCCATCACAATTAACCAAATGTATTGTCTTTATAAGGGATAGGTAGGTAGGTAATACTGGCTATCAAAAATGGGTTGGTTATTCATACACTGAATTGGGGAGCTTTTACCGTGACAAAAAAGTCACTGGTCTAGAATTGAGCTCCAGTTCCAGATGGAAGGGTCCTCAAGACACTTGCACCATTGCCGCACTGAATAGCAATTCTAATGATAGTATCTTCAATATTTCAGATCAAGATGAATATCCGGTGTGCACGGCCCAGTGACCTTATGAACATGCAGCATTGCAACCTGCTGTGTTTGCCAGAGAACTACCAGATGAAGTACTATTTCTACCATGGACTCTCTTGGCCACAGCTAAGCTATGTGGCTGAAGATGAGAAGGGCCACATTGTTGGTAAGTATTTATATACATAGAGAGCAATGGTGGTGTAATGGTAGCGGCCCGCCTTCTGATCACAAGGTTGTGGGTTCAAATCCAGCTATCCAATAATTACTTTACTGTCCAAAAATTAATGTGCACCATGCCAGTACTCTCAAGAAAACATCTTGCGGACCGGCACATCATTAAACCTAATAAGTTTGATGACATGTGTTAAGCGTGAGGCAAAAAGGGCCCACCAGCGGCATGATGATTGAATCTGAATAATTTAGATTTAAAATGTGTTCAAAATAATTAAAACACATTATCGAATTTCCAGGTTATGTCTTAGCTAAGATGGAAGAAGATGGAGAAGACAATCACTTTGGGTGGTAGTCATCACACTTTGTGGCATAGTCGTCACATTTTGTGACATAGTCATCATCAATTCTTGTGCTGTTTGCAGATTGGTTATTTGAGCTCCTAATTCGACTATGACAGCTTCATTGTCTTGTGGGATATTTGTAGTATTAACATGCACAGCTGTCACGGGTTGGAAGATCTGATGCGTCTCTTCTATGATGGATTTGCTGAAGCAAGGGATCTCTTTAGCTTTGGAGTATGTTAGTTCAGATGCTGGTATATCTTCTTCCTCCCATTGGCTGAGCAGTGCGTCTATTGTTTGTTTCTCCTTATCGAATAAGTCGTGTTTGTCTGTGAAAAAAGAAAAATGTAACTATCAAAAAAATCTCATAAAGCTGCGTGTTAAATTACTTTTTAATAATTTAATTTTTTACGACAAAAACCTACGCTAACGTATAACTAGCGGTCACCCTTCAACATAGTGCACCCACATGAGAAATGGAGCGTCCAAACATGCTAAACCTACCTGAGGTTGAGCGGAAAAAATTATCTACAAAGACTATTTTTGCCGAACAAAAACAATGGAAATCAGAGTAGCTCCACTGACAGACGTGCCCTATGCACTCATTTCATGATTAATTCACTAGCGCTCATACCATTTAAATCAGAAATGCGACAAACATTGCGGCGTAGTACTTTCCTAGACCAATTTTAACACTAATAATTATAAGTTTAAAAAACTAGAGAAACCGACTTCATTGCCAAACGGCTAAACCGATTTTAATGAAATTTGTTTGGGACAATCTGGACGTAAGAATAATCTTCCAAATAAAAAAATAATTTTCTACATCCGAAATAAAATCCACCGGAATATTAAATAAGACAGAAATGCGATGGCTGCAACAGCATCGGTAATTAATCATATGTCTTATTATTATCATCTGAAGAGTATTTACCATTTCCTACAGCACAGACGACTCCAATACCTCCAGCAGCGTTGGGAACCAACCGCTCATAGTCAACTCCTACGCATAGTTACAACTGGGCAGTCATCAATAATGAGAAGAACATTTAATTCTTCAGGGCTGGACACCTCTGCCGCATGCCAGACCACCTCGTGGGCTTTCATCTTCAGTGGGCTGAAGATGTGTGTCAAACTTAGCGCTAGAAGGTGGTAGACCCGACTTTAGTGGGTGTGTGATGCGTGTTTATAACCCTGCCAAAAGTGTGATAGGTCAGATTGTGAATGAAGAAACTTGCTATATGTGTGTGATGGAGTAACTACCTACTAAAGATAATCTACAATGTTGTATAAATGTTTTTATAGCGTTAAAGATTTCATTTAAATTATTTTATATTTTCTTTAAGAATTATTATTCTGAATTGATTATTGTTATTATTCTCACACTGATTTATTTTAATTTAACTTATATTTTCTACTTTTTGTTTGAATTTTGTATATTGGTCGCCGATGAAGTATGTGAGCCACTTTTTTACATACCCTATGATCTTATAATTGTACCATACTTCTTGCAAATAAATATATTTCATTTCATTTTATTTGTACCAACTGTCGAACTACTCAGTAGTTACTAAACTACAGATGTAGAGTTATTGGCTTTCCACTTTGCAAGTGATGACAAGTTTAGTATAAGCAAATCTAAAGTTAGGCCACCGCCTTAGTTGTCATCATCACTGCTCCAGCGATCAATCGTCGAGGCTTCCGCCACACTCACCGCCATTTCAAATCATCACGTTCATCTGATTTTAGTACGAAACACGCCTGACGCACACAAGCGCGAGTGTACAAAGCAAACGTGTATATATTACTAACCTTGGTAATACCAGGTAGATCCACCAATGTCAGGTTCACAACTCTCGTGGAGAAGATCTTTAGGCTTATCGGCTCCGGACATATTCCCTTATTGCTGCCGGCCATACGGTCGGTTTCCCTGTCAATCTCCTGTCTGATCTGATCGAAGTCGGAGTAGATCTTGTCTTTGGTGTGCAGAAACTTTCCCCATTCATCTAATGTTACTGTACCTGGAGCAAGGAAAGACATGCTTGGAAATTATGGTAAACTGAAAACTACGGGGTTTATGGAGATTTATCCAAAAAACAAAGCATCGATAGCACGAAAAAAAAGAATAGTGATGACACGATAGCTTGGAAGTTTTGACAAGGAATCATTGGTAAAAGTTCATCATGGTACCAGTTAAGGCCTGCACACATCTAGAGCGACATGTTTGACAGCGTTTCGCTGCTGAACTCAAACAAGCAAAACAACCTGCTGTCAATGGCAAAATCGAAGGTTTTTTGTGAAACAAGAATTTACCGGTGCGTAAATAGCCCGATCAAAGCAAGCGTTGGACCGAATAAACGGTAAAAAAAAATATCTTAACTAGTTATGGCCCCATGCCTAAAACAATTCTCTTATTGCTGCAATATTGACAAAAATGCTCGATTTGCTCCAAATATCACCGTAATGTCCAAGCAAGATCATAAAGTTAACGTAAATATTTTTGTTGCGATGAATTATTCATAGACCACTTGGTCCATAATCTAATTCTGATCAGTTTCTGTTCTACCTGTGCCGTTACAATAATTTTAAGGTACTTAGGAACTAAAATTAGTTTTGCATTGCTTAATTTATGTCTCGTTGCTTTCAAAATGTCCAAACGCAACCTATCGCTAGTCTTCAACAGAATTAATGAGACGGTCAATGATTTAACATTAACTTAAAAAAATACTTAGAGAAGGAGGTAGTAAGCCACATAAAAGGTTGATATTATAAGCTGAATGAAAGATTTTTTTAGATTGAGTTATCAGTAGAATAGGTAGGTATTATAGTTTCAGTTTCATTTATTTATCTTTCCACATACCTCATCCCGGATAACATTTTTTACTCTTAAGTCCTTGTATGTAAGCGTTATTTTTCTTTGTCTTGATGTAAGTAGAACTGTCCTTATTTAACCAGTCTACTCTTCAGACAGACCAGTAACGTGACAAGCCAGTTTTAAGCCTTAGTTCAGAGCAATAAGGCTTCGTTTGCGATATCATCTGTTTTATATTGATAGGAACCCTCAGACATACCAACATACTACAAAGCGCAGTCTACGGCTAGTCTATAGGATCAACAATTTGGCGACAAAGATTTGAACCCTAAACTCAGTTCAATAAGGTATATTTTAGGTCGCAGGTCATAAATATAGTAGTAAAAGCTTGGATACCTACTAAGGTACGTGAGACCATAATTTTTAACAAGTTTAAGGGGAGTAGAGAAAGTAAAACATTATGTGTCACAACAAGATGATACTGTAACAACGCAATTGGCAATGCGACTGTACACTGGATGTGCGCGGGTGGCGTATCGGTGCGGGGAGGGGAATTCGACTGGAGAGCCAATCGGCGCTGCCCTTCATCCCGCTAGCCTCAGGTACCTTATTTTTGACATCTGCGCAATAACGGTCAGCGCTAAAGTTACGTGTTGCTACATAAACAAGTATCCAGTGCCAGAACAAAAAAGCTAAAATCAATGATTGAACTGCTCTAGTGTACATGAGGCTTAACTGGCATTGTAATAACGTGGTGTACAATATCGTGATGTCAATTAAAAAAGGAGGAGGTTCTCAATTCGCCTAGTATAATGATATGCGAATACGTGCGGGTACCTATAAGTTTTCCTTGTTATTAGTACAGGTAAGGAATTTTTACTCTTCTGGTGGTTACAAATATGGGCAGTGAAGTTATTTTGTGGTTACTTACACTTTGATAAAAACAAAACATGGTACAAAATTTTATTCATAATCGGCTAAGTGGTGTATTAAAGGTGCGGTCTGCATAGCTATGCTAATTTAGCATATACATATGTAACGTTTTACTTGATTGGTTGGCAATGGTTATATTAAATAGGTGGGGAAAGTACCTGAGTAACTACTTTCATAGAAAAAATACGTTTGGGTTTCAAAAAAGTTTTCCAAAACTTTTGCTAAAATATAACCTGTTTATGCAATGTTCGTTGATGGAAATTCTCCAGTACCAAATGTTTAGTACAGTAGGTAC
>CANPUM010000003.1:0-102000 GCA_947578465.1 Thera obeliscata | reverse complement strand
GAGATTCTCCATAATCTCCCAAAAAAAGCCCTCGTTAAATTAACAACTATTATCAATGCAGCACTAAGGCTAAGACATGTACCAGATTTATGGAAAATGGCTGAAGTTATAATGATACCAAAGCCAGGGAAACCACCACAAGATGCATCGTCATACAGACCAATCTCTTTATTACCCATTATGTCAAAATTATTCGAGAAACTTCTCCTTAAAAGGCTGAAACCAATAATTAACAACAAGAACCTTATTCCAGAACATCAGTTTGGCTTCCGTGAGAAACACTCTACAATAGACCAAGTCCATAGAATTACAAACATAATCGAAAGAACTCTTGAAGACAAAAAAGTCTGCTCTACTGTCTTTTTGGATGTGGCTCAGGCATTTGATAAAGTCTGGCATGAAGGACTCATGCTAAAACTAAGAAAGATGTTACCGAAAGTATTGGCAGATATACTAAAGTCATACTTATCTGATAGAGTCTTTAGAATAAGACAAGATGACGAGTACTCCGAATTAAAGGAGATCAAAGCTGGGGTACCACAGGGAAGTGTTTTAGGTCCGGTCCTGTACCTTCTATATACCTGTGATATCCCTAAACTCAAAAACAACACTATCGCAACCTTTGCTGATGATACTGCCATAATGGCTGTGGGCACCACTCATGCAGAAGCAGCAGAAAAGGTTCAAGCAGCAGTGAATAAAATCCATGACTGGACAGTACAATGGAGAATTAGACTGAATGAAACCAAATCGGTTCACGTTAACTTCACAAACAAAAAGGAAGAATATCACCCAATATTTATTAACGACACGCTCATTCCATATGAAAATACGGCAAAATATCTGGGCATGACACTTGACGCGAAGCTTCGCTGGAAAGCTCACGTCAAGAAGAAAAAAGTTGAGTTAGAGCTAAAATACCAAAGGATGAACTGGCTACTCGGAAGAAATTCCAGTGTAACAGTATCCAACAAAATTTTATTGTATAAACAAGTCCTTATGCCAGTATGGACCTATGGTATTCAGCTTTGGGGCTGTACCAAGAAGAGCAACATCCAAATCATCCAACGATTCCAAAGTAAAGTACTCAGGGGAATAGTAAATGCACCCTGGTACATAAGAAACGACGATCTCCATCGGGACCTTAATATAGAGTTCGTCGATAAAACTATTCAAAAATACGCGGAAAGTCACGAAAAAAGACTCCATCACCATGTTAACGTAGAGGCCATCCAGCTCCTCGACAATACAGACCTAGTAAGAAGACTCAAAAGGACCAAACCTTTTGAGTTAGTGTAGTGATAAATTTAATATTGTGTAGTGATAGTGCTACTTAAATGAACACATAAACAAAGTGTCACCTTAATTAATTAGAGACAGTAAGAAAAGTGCCAATGGACACATTCTTAGTACCTAATACTTATTTTATAAAACTAAGCTAAAGCAAAATTACTCATTAGCCTACTAGGCTAGATTGTAATATTAATTAGGGTACCGCATAGATGTAGTACACTAATTTAGTAAAAAAAAAAAAAAAAATAGCCTAGCGAACAATAAAACTGTATGCAACTGATTGCACCCCGAGGCGAAAGACAGCGATCTCATTTTTCGTGTACAATAACATCAATAGGCCGTAAGTACCAATAGGTGCTTGTACCTTCTCGGAAATATAATTTTTGCCGATAACATTTTACAAAACTATTTCTGATTCTTCTTCTTATCGAGTCAAGACTCTCTCGGCTTGAAAAACGAGCCTCGTGTACTCCGGGCATTAGTCAAGAGAGGATCAAACAAAACTAGCTAATGACTTTTTAAAATTGCTGCTGTTTTTATGAAACAACGGGATATTTACCATGATTAAATTTTGAGTTTTGACTTCTGATATTTCGGCACAGTTGCATGCACCATGATCACGGTTGAACTGACCAGAATTACCAACTGAGCTGAGCCCGGGATACTTTGTGTAAACAAAACTAGCTTCACTTTTCATATAGCAGTTCAGTTTACACGAAGCTAGAACTGCTAGCTTGCTAATAGCTTAATATCACTATCTTGCTTTCGCTGGTCGAGGTTGTTTTAGAAATTGACTATATTCTACTTCAATAGGTACCTACTTACTTAGGTACGGTCAATTTGTAACATAGTCAGGTGACCTTTATGAGACGTGTGAATTTTATAAAAAATTGGCTCATTTTTAAACCTAACCAGCTACGTAGAATGTTTTTTTTTCTTAGTTCGCAACCGGGTTACTAATTAAGAAAAAAGTTCTGTCATCCAATTCTTTTTAGTTCATAACCGGGTTATAATCTTCTTTAAATCTAAAAAGATTTAAAGAATGGAAAAAAAGTTCTGTCATACAGTTCTTATTCAAGAACCTTTATATTATGTTACTTGATGCTACGGAACCCTTCATGGGCGAGTCCGACTCGCACTTGGCTGCTTTTTTTGGGGAGTATTACCACGGCCAGATCAAAAAAAAGAAATTTTTTTTGTTTTTTAATTATGCCATGTTTTTTGACCAAATTAAAAAAATATTAAACTTTTAAGTATAAATGCGCCGGTGTGCGATTTTATTGCTCTCGAGTGTATATTATGCTTATTAGAAATATCACTTATGACAGTGACAGAAAACGTCACAATAAACACTGAAAATGGAATAGTCTAATTATGGTTTGACAAGACTCACGAAACGGTCACGCAAATAATTTAGGATATAAATTGGGGCCAGTCTGCTCGGGCTCCTTATCAACGTACCTAATACGTAGACAAGACATACTGTATTATTATATCAATACATTCCTTAACCTGTTACGATACTTTTGACCCTCTCGTGTTACCTCCATTTTACATCCACTGCTGTAATTGTACGCGTCTCAATATAGATAATATTTAAAATTATTTTCCAGCAAACAAAAAAAATATCGAGAAACTGAATGCATCCAATAATGTTTTTGTCTGTGACCTGTTTTGTGTCTTGTAAGTACCTACCTACTTCTCATAATATTTATTTTACAATCTTTTTAATTTGTAAACACCGTGTACAAAAAGGGACTAGAATCACTACCCCTGCTAGCGACCTGACTACAGCCGTGTATCCATGCCTTTATTTGCTGGCAATGTTTGATACCCTCAAAGGGGCTGTCCCGTTAGCAGAGCGCTAGTTAAATACAGTTTAAGGCTTTGGTCACGAACGGTTAGATAAGCGAAACCCATCGCCCGGAAGCGACGGCAGCCTCGACCGCCTCACGAACTGGGCCGCCGGCCCCTAACTAGGCCCCTCGGGTGATGCGTCCCTGACAAAAAGAGACAGGTCTAACTTTAAGCAATGATTAAATTTAAACTACGTTTATAATTATGGCTGCTAGTGTTTTGTTTGATATTTGTAACTGTTCAATTGTTCATGTTTCTTGTATGACATAGTAAAACATAAATAGCGAAGCGTGACCCAAGGGCTGGTGGGTATCTGGCGTAGCATTGCAATTCAGCGTGACAATGCCACCAGTGTCTTGGGGATGCTTCCGTCAGGTACTATTTGGATCAGTTGAGCCATCTCTAGATCGTTTGTAACGGTCTGCAGAAAGACCAACTGGTTTTTGTGTATTTTGCTTTTATTTTTTCCTAGTTTTGGTTTTTGAATGTTTTATTGAGGGTTCACAAATGACAACAATAAGCATAAAACATCCAACTAGTTACACTAAGATACTTACAAATTTAATACACGCCCAGTTTGCAAAAAAACTCACTATCCACTTTTTTATATAATAACTCAGCAGATACATCTCAACTCGATTTTTAATACGAAAGATTCTTCGTGCACATGACACATATTTTTGAACTAAGATTCTACGATATGCCGGTTTCCTCGCCATGTTTTGAATTGTAATCAAAATGAGGAAAATGAATTTATACGAATCTCCAAGAACCACCGAAAAGTATCCAGTATCAAAAGAAACGATACGCTGCTGAATTATTGTCCCCAATTCAATTGAAGTGTTTCATTAGCACAAGTGGCCCCGATTGCTTCGTTGAGCGTTGCTGCGATCGTCGCGAATCTAAGGCGCCGTCCTATCTACCATTACAACATACTACACGCTTCGAGGCTTTTGATTTTCTGAGCAACTTACCATGCGTTTACCGCATTGAACTCGTCTTTGAGAGCTCAGTTTTGGTACTTTTATTTCTTTATGCTTCGTGATTCTTCAGGGTTAAATCATAATTGTCTACTAATTCAGGTATGTTATTTTTGTGCCAAGTTTTCCCGTGTCACCTTTGATTTTCTTGTCACGTATGGAGCCGTGACGGGGTGATATCGGTTATATTGATCCACGCCTTCTTCCTTATAATAATCTACGTAAATTTGTGTTTGCTATAGTGCTCTCAACTGCCGTATACTCTCTGCAATTCTATGGGCTTCATTTTGAAAGGATGAGCAGTGGAAAATTATGCAGGGTATAAAGTTAGCTTCAGAATTTGAATCCTTAGGCACGGTAGATATAAAACGCTGTCAAATTTGACAGCGATATTTAACAGCGTTTCACTGGCGCAGGCCTTAAGCATATCCCTTCAGAGGCAAGTACATCCAAATTTTATGACAAAACAAACGTGACGTTTTGCAAGCTCATCGCCGCTCCTAAAGTACTAACTTTTTTTTTTTTTTTTTTTTTTTTTTTTTGGCGTCGCATGGGTTTATGCATTTGCCATTTACAGATTGTTTTACTTGGTTCAAAAAATTAGGGAAACAGGTAATAATAATAATAATAATAATAATAATATTTCTTTATTGCAGACACGTGGTCCATAGGTTGACACATTTATACAAACACAGTGTAAAACAATATAAAAACAATATAAAAATACAAATTTGGTACACAATACAAAAAAAAAAAAATACAGTAAAATAAGTGCAGAATATAAAAATATATTACTGCTAGTCTAGGTGGCAATTTCCACCCATCGTCGGTACATTGCCGTCAGCATTAGTCTGTCTGCCAAACTTTTGATGATAGAGTTGGGACAACTATTAACTCTGTCCATAAAGGACGCAATTCGCTTTCGCTGGATGGCATTAAACGTGTCAACTCTGGCTTCTGCAAACATGCCTGAGGCGCTGCAGTAACGCCTCAGCCCCATAAGGTGCCTAAAGATGTTATTGTAGGCCACCCTTATACCATCATGTGACTTCTTGGTATAATTTATCCAGAGTTGACACGTGTAAAACGTCTGGCAAAAGGAAGCAAACAGTGTCTTTTTTACGTCAGGCGAGGCCTTGTTGAACTTTCGTGCAATCATGTTGCCCACTATACAGAGTGCCCTACGTTGCCGCTCTATATCCGCGTCGTCCTTAAGGCTAGAAGTAACAATATGGCCAAGGTACTTAAACTGATCCACAATTTTTACAGGCTGTCCGTTAAGGCGTACTTCCGGTACGTTTTCTGGTCCCTTTCCTGATCTGAAAATCACCATTTCTGTTTTACCAACATTGTAAGACAAGCCATGTTCATTTGCAAACAACTCACAGATTTTTAACAGTTTCCTCAAGCCTTTGATCGTGGGGCTGAGCAGCACCATGTCGTCAGCATAGCTCAGGTTGTTGACATATCTGTCATCCAGCCTGAGCCCAACTGCGGTGCCGCTCAGCTCCGCGATCAACCCATTTACGTAGATATTAAAAAGATCAGGAGAGGTGAGTCCTCCTTGCCGCACACCACAAGAAAGCTGGTAGCTATCTGATAGCTGAGATCCCCACCTGACGTTGTTGGTTTGATTTCGGTACCAGTACGCGAGAAGATCAACAACATCAGCCGGGACGCTTGCATCTGCACGCAGCTTTTTCCACAGTTTCTCATGGCTTATAGTATCAAAGGCACGGCTCAGATCCAGGAAACAACCATAGACAGTGGTATTACGCTGCTTGTAGTAACTGACAACCTGTTTCAGAGAGAATATTGCCATATCAGTTGAAACCTGAGGTCGGAAACCAAACTGTCCATCATCATTACTCAAGTTACATAGGTGGTAACTAATGACTCGTTCAAGTACCTTGGCCATTATTGTGGCTAATGAAATGGGTCTATAGTTGGCCATGCTCGATATATCACCAGTTTTGTTTTTCGCGATAGGTACAACAAGAGTTCTAATGAGCTCTTCAGGTAGGTAACAATGCCGCACACACAAACTATAAAACCGCGCCAAAACCTTACAGACATACTGACCCGCATAAATCAAATGCTCTATGCTGAGGCCATCGTGGCCCGGTGACTTGCCACGCTTCATTTTTCTCAAGATAGTTTCTAACTGTTTCGGGGTAACTGTAACATTATGGGTATCCAACGCTTGACTAAACGTAACATTACTTTCGCTAATTCCATTATTACTATTGTCCTGCAAACTTTTTTTTACGTCAAAGTGATTTCGAAATAAATTTGCTATGTTTTTATGATTTTGCTCCCCCTCCACACTTAAAGGTAAAGAACTCTTGCACTCCATTTTTTTTGTTTCTTTCCAAAAATCAACAAAATTACCAGCACCACGATGTCGAGCCAGCATATCCATTTTAATTTTTTCTTGATTAGATTGTACATACTTAAGCGCGGCTTTAAAGGCCCTACGTGAGGCAGTCATATTTTCATAATAATAACCCGAGCGAGGCCTACCATAGTGGACCCACCAAGTAAAATGCTCTCTCGCCTTGCCATGTACTTGCTGAACGTAAAAATTCCATCCAACAATTTTCTGTCTTTTTCCATTATATTTTATTTCATAACTTTGTTTGGCTGCCGACTGCAACGCTCTAACAATATCACAGTAAAGTTTATCAATACATTTATAATCATTAAATTCATTTAAAAATAGTTCTACATTATCCAAGTTATATCTACTATAAATTTCAGAGAGCTTGTCATCACATAGTAACGAGTATTTAGTTATTTGTTCCTGTTCCCTATTACCCCATACATATTGTAACTTATTATTATGCACTTGACTCTGATCATACGTTACTTTAGGTCTAATCAAATTAAAATTACAGTTTATGACTAGAGGAAAATGGTCAGACCAATATGTGCCATATTTTATATAGGTATCCGTCACCAGATTGGCCGCCGCGGCAGTTACAATGCAGTGATCAAGCCACCGACAAGCTCCGTTCATGTCACTCACATATGTATATGTATCCGGATCGATCGTAATAGATGCGAATAGCGAGGGTTAGAAGGGGAAGTGTCTCTCGCATCACAACCCTTTATATTTTTTTATCGACATCAAAGGGCGGGTGCCTATAATTCACCCGCGCGGTTGTATGTTGTTTAAAATACGCGGGACGCGACTCCGCGTCAGTCGAAGCACAGGAACTCGTCAGAAAACAGAAATAAACACGTGCGGTATTTACTAAAACTTAAAACTGACCTCAAGATCGATCGATACTATTTTCATTTTTCAAAAACCAAAATTGTGCGAAAACTAAGCCTACGTACGATGCTTTATGGTACTGCCTATGCAAAAATCTAAACTTCTCTATTATATAAAAATTGGATAGGTATTTATTTATTAATTAGTTTTATGCAAGAATTGTGATTATTTTTTTAACAAACTTACAACGATATTTGGTTTGAACGAGATCTAGTCAGTAGTTTTTTTTACATGTACGTCATAAATCGTAAACAGCAATTTACCTTTCGACGAACTACAAGATCCTTTATATTATGTTACTTAATGCTACGGAACCCTTCATGGGCGAGTCCGACTCGCACTTGGCCGCTTTTTATTTCAATTATCTTCGGAGAGCCAGTGCTTTCATCCAAGACAGTGAGTAGGGTTAATCTCAACAACATAATACATTAGAAAACCATGAAACTTTTTAATTGTGGTATTACCGGCCATTCCAGGGTTACAAACCGACTGAATAGATTTAATAAGAACATACTTGGTTATTCGTAAAGGTGCTCGCATTTTGAAAGGTAGGTACATTTTTTTTTTCATCACAAAATAGTATTTTAACAATAGATTAGATCTATTTTTTTTGTAAAACTAGATCAATAACAAAAGATAAGCTTTTAGTAGTGTAGAATAGTGTAGATAAACTTTCGTAGTAATCCTATAAATTTTAAAAAATCTCAATGGCAACGGTAACCACATAAAACAAATAGCATTCTTTCTTAAAGTAGCTTAAATCAGTACATACACCCTGTTGGGCAATGTAATTAAATGTTATAGTTAGAATAAGTAAGTCATACATATATATACATTAGTTATAAAGTCGCGAGAAATAGAAATTAAAGAAATAAAGACCAAAATTTGAGAAAATTGCACCACTGTGTAGTTAAGCTTTCAGTAAAAAATATGTTATCTGAACTTCTACAATATTCTTTTAGAACTTCGTACTCGTCAAACAGTTTCACGTCGTCAACACTGATATTCGACATTATAAAAACTTTGTAATTTGTGGTTGTATTGTCGCAAAAACTAGAGATACCAATGAAACATTTAAAATAATATAAAATTGAATATCAACATAATACTAGGACTAATATTTGTCGCAAAAACTTAAATATTTGTAGAAGCCTAGAAGCAAGTAGCTAAAGAGGATCCAATTAAAATTCATAAGGAATAGAAAAAACAACAACATTTGGAGGTCGTATAGTTCCCAAGTATGTAAATGTAGTCTACAAAAATGAGGAATATTAATGATCAAGACTGTCTTCTTTGCCTTGCGCTATTTAATTTAATACTCGTTTTTGCTTGGTCCCAGAATAAAATCCAAAGCAAAGGTTAAAAATATAAACCAATCAGGCCTCAAATAATAAGATATATCGTTACTTCTATACTGTGTTTCAATTTACAAGTATGTTTCAAAGAAATGCTCCGCTGCGTGGGTAGGACTTTGGCCTCGGCAGCCAATAAGGCTCCCCCTTCGCACTGCTTGTGCCCAAGACAGTTGCAAGAGCACACCTGAAACATTGACAAATTGTTATCCTGACAGCTTAGTCAGCCTAATCCACAGGAAAGACGTGGTCAATACGCGCGAAACTGACTAAGCCAGTATAAATTAGAGAGTTTCTGTACTAGTGGACTTTCGAACAACGTCATCTAGTCCCTTATTATGCAAAGTGTGTTATAGGAAACCAGGTAGCTGAAATAACATTAAAGTTATAACTAACATAACATACATCTATCCATAACATGTATCTGTCTATTACGAGAGATAAATCCACAACCTAGAGAATTCGTGAAAGTAGATGAAAAGCTGGAAAAAGAAAATATTATCACCGGCTTTGATTTATGGCTTATTCCAAAAGCCATTGAAACTGACTAATGGGTTTCTGAAATGCCAGATGAGCATGGTTTAGTTTTTAAAAATGCGTGTTTCACAAACTTCGGACTAGGCAATTTGTCTAGTGAAATATTTCTAGTGGGCCTTCTGGTCACAGGTTCCAATCTAGTTGTGTACAAACAAAAGGAATTATCAATGGAAAAATGTATGCACTTGACGTACGCGTATGTACGGTACGCTCTCAAATCTCAATCAAAAATATTAGATAGAACACATCGCGAGTAAACCCGCGGCTCAGTCAGCTCCGGAGGTACTGACCATGTGTAATCTTAGTGGATTTCGTTACACCTAAATAGGTGCTTGATTTCTATAAACTCCGCAATTTGATTATTGCCTTTTATTTATTCATTGAATAATGTATTCACTTAATATTTATTTGTTTTAGGAAGACCAACAGCTTTAAATAAATTAATAACTAATTAATCTAGTCTAGGTTATCAGTTGAAATTTAATAAACAACATTTCAGTGCAGCCATAATATTGGAGTGGAAATTCAAATACTTAGATTTAAATAAAAGTATGCAAAGCTACAATAATCATTTAATTTGTTATTTTCGTGTAATTACTTACACGAAAACAATACTTAATAGATTCTTTGTTTTGTTTAAAAGAATTTAACATTGACTGTTTGGAACTCAAACGACGTAAGGCTGGCAGAAAGGTCAAACTAAACGGACCCCTAAATAGCCACCACAAACACAAACTCTACAAGGTTTTTGTTCTTCATTTCATTGAAATAGGAACTTTGATCGTCAATCCAATGAAATCCAACCAAATCATATCTAGGCCAATTTCAGGCGTAGTTCTCTAACTCAGCCAGTAATAGGTAGGTTTTACAATTTGAGTCTACTGTTTGATAAATTAATTGACGTTCTATATCTAATATTTACTAAGACTTCCAAGAATGTGGTAGCTTGAATTTGCTTTAAAATATCAGCTTTTTACACTATTAAAATGTTTACTTATCTCTCTGAAGATTGGGGAAGGTTTTTCAAGAGCTACCGGACCTTCCACAAAACGGCATGAACAGTCAACTCATAATAGGATGAATATAAGTGCAGTATATTAAATAAATGCTCTGATAAAAGCTTGTCTTTTTAATCATTATCATATAAATACAAGAGATTTCATTACAATTCTTACTATAGGTACTTGAAAATTGGACTAGAGACATACAATCATTTGAAAAATATCATAAGACCGATGGACCCAAACAGTCTCTACCTAGAAATAAATAATATAACGTATTTTAGCTGGTTATATTTAATTAAACATGCCAATAAATATATTCTATATGGGTTGCCTATCAAATTTCAGTCCAGGATATGATTAATTAATAATTAAAAAACTAAATTGTTTTTTTAACTTTCCGAGGTTTGTTTATTAGACAAATTCTATACCAATCGAAAGTATAGACCCCATAGAAAAATAAACAGGTAAATCGATACTAGCATTTTGCACCGGTATGTTTATTGAATAAAAATACTGGGGTCTATACTTTCGATTGGTATAGAATTTGTTTATTAAACAGTGGAAAGTTTAATTTTTTTTTTTAATTATTAATTAATCATAATTATCCTGGACTGAAATTTGATAGGCAACTCACTCATATAGAATATATTTATTGGCATGTTTAATTATTTATAAAATACGTTTCATGTAGAAATAAGATATAGGCAATGCACATGACCTTCTATCTCACTTTACACCTATAACATAAGCTAGAAGCGCAATTTAATTTTAACGGTTGTTTACTTCTATGACTCATCTCCCTTCTACAACTACTTATCTATTCTTCGATTACTCACAGGATTTGTTGGATAATTTTTTATCTGATGTAATTTCTACCACTCTAGACATCCATAGGTATAACAATTAGGTACCTATAATCTAACCATAACTTATACAACTAATTTTATTGTAAGCCTATTACATTTTTTTTATAACATAACTCTTAATCTGTTTACGGATACCGATTGAGACAAAATATACATCTTATTGTTTCTGATTTGTCCATGATGATCAAAATCAACGCTAATATTATTTATTAATTCTTTGTAACATTATTTTTTTTAGGAGAACGAAATAAAGAAAATGGCTAATGAAGGGAACAGAGAAGGATGCAAAATATTAGCCAAGCAGCTAGACCAACTAAGGGCACAGAAAAATAGGATTTATTCAGCTAATAGCAAGGTCATTCAGTATTTTTATTATTATTCATTTATTTATTTCAGATTACTACAAATCCATAATGTAAAAGATGATAAATAAAACTATAAAATTAAATTATGTCCAATCCCATTGTAAATTTCATCCACCTATCTAGGATGTGACATTTGGATAAATTGCCATTTTTTATTTGGATGGGACATGGGAATTTTTGTTCACTTTCTATGTTTTGGAATGAATGAACTACTAATAGAAATGTCATTGTGAATACAAATAAATGAAAAATCATTAAATGACACTTCTCACCGTTATGTCACATTCAGCTGGTGTCACGAAAGACCAATATCATGTTTTAGGAAGTAAATAAACAAACAGTCAGGTGAGACTAATGTATGTACCTGCCTCAACTACCTTCCCACTTATTCATAAATATTGTATTCATCCCTTTCCTAATAAGATAAGCGATCTTCACTCTCAATCTGCTTGAGACATGCAGGCTCTCAAATTTGGCAAATTTTTATAATCAGTACTTGATGTGTGGGCTGGTATTTCCGCAAGTAGGACGCTGGTGGACCTTTTTTGTGTGGTGCTTTTTGATTTCACAGATAGGTTAAATCATTAGAAAGGACATTTATGCAACTTAATATTGCAAAACACTTATTGAAAACACCATTTTTCATGAAAACTACACTTTTTTGTACAATTGCGACGGCTTTCGATCGAGAAATTTCTGTTGTCACTAGTGTAGTGTAAACTTTTAATGGCCTTGCTGGCCTTGCTTTATAAAGATCTGTCAAAAGTTTTTTAACTGGCGCTGGAGACTACTTTCTTTTGCTAAGTAATTTTTGTTTATCAGAATAATAGTCACTTCACTTTTTTTATGCTTCTGTTTAGATTGTTGCACATTAAAAAAAAAATAACTTCTTCACACAAAGCATTTCTTTTTTAGATTTGATTGTACAGTGCCCACATCATAAAAGGAGAATAATGCATAACGTATGGCCATCTTTTACCAATAATGGGTCGAAATTATGGACTGGGCTTATTTTAACTAAACTAAACGAACAAATAGGTACCAAAAAGTTTTGGCAGAAATGTCAAATTTTTCAAATTGTATGTAGCTAGTTCTACGGTCAATAGACACGCAAACACTATACTAAAATTTTGATGTATCGCACGCGACAATCTGTCTGTTAAATCAAATTTAAAGATATCAAATAACGTATGTATAGATATCTTATTTACTTGTGTATATTTTTATCTATTATTTCAGTGGTTATCTATGTGTATTCTAGAATGAATATTGAAGTAAGAGGGCTGACCCCTTCCCTATTTATTTTTCTGTACTCATTGTAGTTTTTTCTTTTTTAGACTTGATTCAATTTGTAGGTTATAGGGCTTATAAGGACCTATGATAAACGCGAGAGTGCTAGTTTCTACGAACCCCTTAACACTATAAAAAAAATAATTTAAACTTTCAACCCTGCTCTGCTGGTTTTTTTGCGTGAGTTCCAGACTTTATTCAATTTGTAGGTTATAGGGCTTATTAGGACCTATGATAAACGCGAGAGTGCTAGTTTTTACGAACCCCTTAACACTATAAAAAAAATATTTTAAACTTTCAACCCTGCTCTGCTGAACGTTTTGCGTGAGTTCCAGACGTGTTTCAATTTGTAAGTTATAGGGCTTATAAGGACCTATGATAAACGCGAGAGTGCTAGTTTCTACGAACCCCTTAACAATATAAAAAAAATATTTTAAACTTTCAACCCTGCTCTGCTGAACGTTTTGCGTGAGTTCCAGACGTGATTCAATTTGTAGGTTATAGGGCTTATAAGGACCTATGATAAACGCGAGAGTGCTCGCGGCTTCGGGTTCAAAGTTGTCTATGGTTTGCCTGTTAAATTCACGTAGGCACCTCACATGCAAAATAATTAGAGCCAAAAACGGTCTTACAAGTATACTGAAAATACACTACACCAATATTTTGTTATCTATTTAATAGCGACACCGTCTTGGTAGCGTCAACCGAAGAGGGTCTTCAAAAGATAATAAGTCGAGTGTTACTTTGAATCTTTTTTAGGTACCTATGTAGATTAGTAGTAGATTCGTAAGAACTTAAGAACTTTTTTTTTATTTGACCCTACAGTCGGAGTTTTGCATGCACATTTTCGTCTAACAAATGTTGTTTTCGGGTGAGAATGTGCCTCTCTTTTTTGTATGAAAAATTGATGAGACAAAAACTCGATTCGATCGTTTCTACGCCACGTATTTCTGTCTAATCTTTTCTCCATACAATAGAGAGACACAAATAGGCGAAACGAAAACAACATTTGGTAGACGAAATGTGGTAGCAAAACTGCCACTTTGGGTACTGGTCATAACCTAACCTCTTCTACGCATAAAAAATTATTGACTTTGACTTTGACTAAGTAGCAACCATCCCCTAGAAAGAATAAGTACCGTACCTTCCGCTAAAATGTAGGTAAATTATTAAGACTGCGCGAGGAGAAAAAGCCAAGCTATTTCTTCTTATTTTTAAAAGAAGGTGCATGAAAATATGCAATCCTTGGAGATTTGGTAGATGTTGAAAATTCTGTTTCATTTGGCAACAAAGTTTTCGTTGAATACTGTGTACTTGCCGCCGGGATGACGGCTCTCAAGAAAAGCCTGTGGGATTTACAATATTAAATAAACATTATGGACTATGCACACAGCACTATCTAGAACTAAGCAGAGCTTGTACTATGGGAACCAGATAGCTGATTTAAGATCCACCCACGATCTAGGTGGGTTCGATATCCACCGAGAACGAAGACATGTTTGTGTGTCAAGTGTTATATTGTATTCTATGGTCCGTATTCAGAAACGTCTGAGTCGAGCCTCAAGCATAGATTTCTTGACAGGTCTCCATTGTTTGGCACCTAGACTCACTTAGCTTTAAGACGTTTCAAAAGTGATCCTTGTGAATACAACTGAATAAACGATTTTTGACTTTGACATTATGGATCCTACCAAGCTATCTAGCCTAGGTTCAAATATTTTGGAATATAGCATTCTTTAAAAAGAATAAAATTAGATGGGTTAGGCCTCAAACCGTTTGCTTCATAGTAGGCTCCCAGTTCATTCAAAGCACTGGTCAGGTTCTCTTCGGCCTTTTCAAAAGTTGATGTTTGGGTGGTCAAAGCTAGGTCGTCTGCATACAGAAAGCGAGTGTTTAATACCTTGCTTTGGAGCCTTTTCCATCCATCGACTTCCCGCGATCTTAACAATGTCGTCGGTCCATCTGGTGGGTGGGCGCCCTACGCTTCGTCTTCCGGTTCGGGCACGCTGGCATAGTGAAACCTAATTATTTTAAATGGGTCTTTGGTAACGCTTAATATAGTTTGAATAGGTGCTATTCAGGTAAGGGCGTTGCAATTAATTGAATACATATACCATGCCATGAAGCTTTAATATAAATCGCATTTCAATTAGGAATCACTAGAAACGACTTCAAAATTAATGTAGTATGTTTTTCTATTCAGTGCTTTAATGAATGTCATCTATTTCAATGTATTTTCAGTGTTCAGAAAACCAAAGAGAATGCTTACTCCCGGTCCCCAGAAACCAAGATTTGCATACAACCCTCGCTTCCAAGCCCTCATCAACCGCTTCGAGAACCAGGGGATTATCATGTACAAAATTAAATAAGAATGGGTAATTAGGTATAATTATGTTATTACCTGATAATTATATTATAGTCCAACAATAAAAAATAATTATTTTCCTTTGCCGCTACAGATCGACTTCCGCGCTTTCGGCAACCGGTTTTAGGGCACTTGAAAAAACTGTGATGTTGTATACAAAAATACAAATACAAAAATATTTATTCGAGAAAACAGTTTTACAAAAATCCAGATAAACAATGGACCCCGCACTAGGACTAGCCTGTGTGTGTACTTATTCAACTTCATTCAAGATTCTTCACCTTAGACTTATAACAGCTACCCTGTAACCTACAAAATAAGATCTCCTGGAAAACGTAGAATTTAGGGGCCTGAATAATAACCAGTTGCCCTGTAACGCTATATAAATCACCTACAATAGATGTTGTTAATTAGATCTTAAAGTACTTTTGACCAAAAATATGTTACGATGCTCAGTTTTATTAGACTATTTATATTTAGTTAGTACAATTTTGTGATTTGTTGATTATTTAATAAAACTTTCATGTTACAAAGGCTTGTTTTTTACTATTCGTAATTCCTGCTGGGTGATTGTAATTCTGTTGCAATCAAAAGTTTCAAGTATGGGGACCCCCAAAATTTATAGTTTTTTTTCTATTTTTGTGTAAAAACCTTAATGCGGTTCCCAGAATACATCTACTCACCAACTTTCATCAGTCTAGCTTTTATGGTTTCGGAGAAAAATGGCTGTGACACGGCCGGACAGACAGACAGACAGACAGACATGACGAATCTTTTTTGGTTCCGTTTTTGCCATTTGGCTACGGAACCCTAAAAACAGATAAAACTGTTTTGGTAAAAAACAGTTAAATGAGATAGTAACACTATTTTATTTTATACTTTTTATTTTAGACATTCTCAAGAATCTGGAGACAGATCCGAAGATGTACTTCCATTGAATAATTTAATTCAGTGTACGTAGAACCAGCTCAATAAGTACGCTACTGTACCTAGAAGCACCTACTTTACGCCTTAATAGCTTGTAACAGGCAAGTTTGCCAAGATCCTCTTGAAGTAACAAACTACATACACGCCTGCTTTAGAACTAACTGAACCTAAAATCAAATTAAGCCTGTAAAAATTGATTTTACGACGGTTTTACATAAAATTGACCCGTAATTGTGTTTTTAATGCCTGTAATTTTATTTTATTTTTTTATCGGGTTTTCTTGCATGAGTTATTCCGCGTGTTTTTTTTATATTTTTATATGAATTCAAGTTCACCTTACAGCTTCAACTCCGAACGGTTTCGGAAAATCTAAAAAATTCTATAATGCATGCGCAAACCAAGCAATTTGCTGCAATTAGGAACTCTGACAGACGACGGGACATCCGAAATTACAAATGCAATAAAAATAACACGCGCAACAGCAATATTTAAAATTTTAACAGCATCACAGTCCTTTTTATCCACGTGTTGATTTTTACGCCTTTCTGTCTATTTTATATGTACGCTAGGGCTCTCGCGTGGTACCTACCTGAATTATAAAAAAATATCCTCAATGTTATTCTAGGCCATGAACTCTGTTTAAATTCAAAGTTTCGCCCGAATTCATTATGTCATTACATTACAGAACCTTAAAAGTTTGAAAAAAAACATGAGTCAAGGGCACGAAAAGAGCCCCTTGAGGCGCACTTAAAATCCTTTCACCACATTGGTTAGAAAGAACTAGTGACACGATCAGAAGAAGAGAAGAGATAAGATATAGATAAAAAGTTTCCAATTTATTTTGGAACATTTGGAACCATATCACACACATAATAAAATTAAAAAAATTGTACATTCTCATTATAAACTTTTATTCGATTGCAATTGAATATTTGCAAATATTGCATTATAAATAAACTTGAATTCAAGAAAATTATGAGAATCGGTTATTCCGCTAAGGCCTGCGCACACCTAGTTCGCTGGCGGTAGCGATCAGTGAAACGCTGTCAAATATCGCTGTCAAATTTGACAGCGTTTCACTGATCACCGACGCCAGCGGCCTAGGTGTGCGCAGACCTCTGTAACCTAACCTAACCTAACCTAACCTAACCTAACCTAACCTTTTTTTTTTTTTTTTTTTTTTGGTATCGGGGGGAAATCTGCACACAGACACCTTAACGCACCGAGGGATGCGCTAAGGTAGTGTGAGGATGACGACCTCGCTTCGTCGACTCACTAAAACCACCCCGTGGCCGGCCTCGATGCATATCAAGGGGTTCCGGGATCTCCAACGGAACGCACCGGTACCCCTCTCGCATTTTGCCTTGAGCACATCCCGGGAATGACAACCACAGCCACCCCCGAAGCTCACGGTGACACTTGCCAAGAGTGTCGCCGCCTTCCCAGGACCGCATGACCGCCAGCCAGGGCCCTCGCCCCGACCAGCTGCTGATCCCAAAAAGGCCCCTGTTTGGCAGGGGCTACCACTCGCCCCCTCTCGGGGCAGGCGGCGCAAAGCTACAGGAAATCCCGCAACCTCTTGCCGCCCCCATCCCTAGCGACCAGTCCCACTGGTATCGCTCAGTGGCCTCCAAACACGTAAGTGGCCAAGCTTGTCAATCATGTATGGGTCCATGATTGGCTAACCAGGCCACCCAGCCCTTGATGGATGGATGGAGAGTTGGATGCTCTCCATCAGACCACTCGCCCCCATCTGGGGCCGGTGGCTCCAGATTACAGGTAAACCCGCAATCTTTTACCACCTCCGTCCCGAGCGACCAGTCCCACTGGTCTCGCTCTACTGCCCGTGAAGAATGCTGAAGTGGAACCACCCCAGCACTCTCCCGTGTCAGCCCCAGGGTTGCGGAGGGGTAGTTAAGTAGTCCCACCACAAAACGACCCCCCAGCAACCCTCGGTCTCCACGACGGCGGGTAATTTTTTAGAGAGGTTTTCTTCCTCGCAGCCCGGGCGGCTAAGCCAAGACCCTCAGTTCCACATTAAGTCACGAATGACCATGTGGAGTTCCGAGCTCTGGACGCTGGCAAAAGAGGACCCTCCTCCAATGCCTACTCGGTGGCAGTGTAAGTGCACGCCGAGCACGTCCCGCCTCACACACTGCGCCCTTAGCTAATCAAACGGACGCGCGGGGAGGCCCTATCCCGACAGGCTATTAGTTATCCGAGATTGATTATAAGACTGAAGGAGGGATGTCCGTGTGGCCGGACCAACAGTCAAAGTAATTAATCTCGGACCTAACAGGGTACACCGTCCCGTTACGCTACCGTTCTCACCGGAGCACAGTTGCCCGAAGGCACTAGATCTGAGACCGCCCGTGCTATATCCAGCTGAGACAAGCAGCATAACAGGCGCTCGAGAAGGTTGCCTGCCATCGTACCCCAACCTAACCTAACCTAACCTAACCTTTTTTTTTTTTTTTTTTTTTTTTTTCGCTGGGGAAATGCGTTATGCATCCCCTCCCAATGGAGGGTGGGAGGGGTATGTGGGACTCTCCGGTCTCCGGCATACCCACTAAAAACCCAGCGGCGCTCCAGCTTCGTCTATGTGGAGGGAGACTGGGAAACCGGCAGAGCCTTGACATCCAGTCTCCCGCCGACGACTACCCACCTTTACAGTGGAGTCCGCACGCCCCACCCTTATAGGGAGGGGCCCAGGAGCGACTTCCCGTCCAACGGGGGTGGTGAAGGAGTGCAATGCAGGAGAGGGGGCCTCCACGCCACTCTCCTGCCATTCACCACCGCATGGGGAGAAGGTAGGCGACTTTACAGTCGCCTTCTTCTGCCCCTTCTCTGCCTGCAGAGGGGTGCGTGAGGGTCTTCCTCACGCGCGCGCTCTGCTGCCTCCTTTTGCGACATCACAACCTCACAAAAGGAGGTGACCGCTGCCCAGCCTCTCTCGTCTCCCAGCATGGAGTTGACCACACCGGGAAGAGAGAGGTCTGGCCCGACAACTGCAATTAAATCGCGGCGCGGTTCAACCCATGACGGGCACACCTCGAGGGTGTGCTGCGCCGTATCCTCCGCTGCGCCACAATCGTGGCACGAAGGAGCTCCCTCCCTTCCAATCCGGTGCAGGTACGTTCCAAAGCATCCGTGCCCGGATAGCACCTGCACCAGACGGAACGAGAGGAAGCCGTGAGGCCGCTCGAGCCACTCTCTTAAGACTGGTCCGAGCGCGTCTAGCGTTCGGCGGCCAAATACGGCGGAGGCGAGGTCCTCTGTCCAATGGCGGACGATCGAGTCTTTCGCCTCACGCCGGACGGCCTCCCGCTCTGCCGGGGCGGGGTGCTCTCCGAGTACCCTACGCCCCACCGTCCACTCGTACACTTTGGCAAGCACCCACGCCTCGAGTTCCCAAGGAGGGGTGCCCGCCAGAGCGCATGCCGCTGCAAAACTCACCGACCGGTAGGCTCTTGCCACCCGCTGAACCTAACCTAACCTAACCTTTTTTTTTTTTTTTTTTTTTTGGTATCGGGGGGAAATCTGCACACAGACACCTTAACGCACCGAGGGATGCGCTAAGGTAGTGTGAGGTTGACGACCTCGCTTCGTCGACTCACTAAAACCACCCCGTGGCCGGCCTCGATGCATATCAAGGGGTTCCGGGATCTCCAACGGAACGCACCGGTACCCCTCTCGCATTTTGCCAAGAGCACATCCCGGGAATGACACCCATAGCCACCCCCGAAGCTCACGGCGACACTTGCCAAGAGTGTCGCCGCCTTCCCAGAACCGCATGACCGCCAGCCAGGGCCCTCGCCCCGACCAGCTGCTGATCCCAAAAAGGCCCCTGTTTGGCAGGGGCTACCACTCGCCCCCTCTCGGGGCAGGCGGCGCAAAGCTACAGGAAATCCCGAAACCTCTTGCCGCCCCCATCCCTAGCGACCAGTCCCACTGGTATCGCTCCGTGGCCTCCAAACACGTAAGTGGCAAAGCCAGCCAATCATGTACGGGTGTTACGATGATTGGCTGACCAAGCCACCCAGCCCTTAATGGATGGATAGAGAGTTGGATGCTCTCCATCAGACCACTCGCCCCCGTCTGGGGCCGGTGGCTCCAGATTACAGGTAAACCCGCAACCTTTTACCACCTCCTTCCCGAGCGACCAGTCCCACTGGTCTCGCTCAGTGGCCTCCAAACACGTAAATGGCCGAGCTTGTCAATCATGTACGGGGAGTTACTATGATTGGCCAACCCGGCCACCCAGCCCTTGATGGATGGATGGAGAGTTTCGGGAGCGGGACGAACCAACCCTTCGCTCTCCATCAGACCACTCGCCCCCCACTGCGCCCTTTGCTAATCAAAGGGACGCGCGGGGAAGCCGCCCCGTGTCGGGTTATTAGCCACCATGAAACACTACCCCAGTACTCTGCGGCAGTGTTTCATGGTGTTACCAGGGTGCACCACGTGGAGGTTACCCGACCTCGCACCCCAACCTAACCTAACCTAACCTAACCTAACCTTTTTTTTTTTTTTTTTTTTTTTTGGTGTCGGGGGGAAATCTGCACACAGACACCTTAACGCACCGAGGGATGCGCTAAGGTAGTGTGAGGTTGACGACCTCGCTTCGTCGACTCACTAAAACCACCCCGTGGCCGGCCTCGATGCATATCAAGGGGTTCCGGGATCTCCAACGGAACGCACCGGTACCCCTCTCGCATTTTGCCAAGAGCACATCCCGGGAATGACACCCATAGCCACCCCCGAAGCTCACGGCGACACTTGCCAAGAGTGTCGCCGCCTTCCCAGAACCGCATGACCGCCAGCCAGGGCCCTCGCCCCGACCAGCTGCTGATCCCAAAAAGGCCCCTGTTTGGCAGGGGCTACCACTCGCCCCCTCTCGGGGCAGGCGGCGCAAAGCTACAGGAAATCCCAAAACCTCTTGCCGCCCCCATCCCTAGCGACCAGTCCCACTGGTATCGCTCCGTGGCCTCCAAACACGTAAGTGGCAAAGCCAGCCAATCATGTACGGGTGTTACGATGATTGGCTGACCAAGCCACCCAGCCCTTAATGGATGGATAGAGAGTTGGATGCTCTCCATCAGACCACTCGCCCCCGTCTGGGGCCGGTGGCTCCAGATTACAGGTAAACCCGCAACCTTTTACCACCTCCTTCCCGAGCGACCAGTCCCACTGGTCTCGCTCAGTGGCCTCCAAACACGTAAGTGGCCGAGCTTGTCAATCATGTACGGGGAGTTACTATGATTGGCCAACCCGGCCACCAAGCCCTTGATGGATGGATGGAGAGTTTCGGGAGCGGGACGAACCAACCCTTCGCTCTCCATCAGACCACTCGCCCCCCACTGCGCCCTTTGCTAATCAAAGGGACGCGCGGGGAAGCCGCCCCGTGTCGGGTTATTAGCCACCATGAAACACTACCCCAGTACTCTGCGGCAGTGCTTCATGGTGTTACCAGGGTGCACCACGTGGAGGTTACCCGACCTCGCACCCCAAACCTAACCTAACCTAACCTAACCTAACCTAACCTAACCTAACCTAACCTTTTTTTTTTTTTTTTTTTTTTTTTTTTTTGACCCAGGAAAATCTTTTATAGATACCACCGGCCCGGGGGGACCGATGGTTATGTGGGACTCCCCGCCTTGACAAAGGCGGTATACCCGAACTAAAAACCTGGGGGTGTTCTCCTTATCGCCTTTGTGCCGGGGCTGTGGGTGCTTGTTTAAATTCGTCCATGGCCCCAGCGGCGTTGCTTTTTAGGCACCTTCTTGTGTTGTGTGAATCTTCTCATCTCTTGCGAGAGGCGCGCGGAACACCCGCGCGCGCCACCTCGAGGCTTGTCAGAAGGCGACGGACATCCCCCGATGCCCGCCGCCTAAGCCTTATGGGGGTCGGATTCTGGGGAGATCCCTCCGACGACGCCCAGCTCTTCTGCTGCGAATCGGGTTGAGGGTTGATATTTCCCTCTCCCGTTCTGCAGCTTCCTTCTGCGAGAGAACCTCTTCGCAGAAGGTTAAACAGGCTTTCCACTTTATATCACTCTCGACCATTGCCTTGACAAAAGCCGAGAGTGATAAGTCACATCCGATTTTGTGCACTAGTACTTGCCGGGGGCTCGCCCAAGCTGGGCATTCGGCAAGCGTGTGTTGTGCATTATCAACTGTGCATGAACAATGATGACATGCCTCAGTAGGTTCTCTTCCAATTTGACACAGGTACTTCGAGAAGCACCCGTGTCCCGATAGTACCTGCGTCAGCCGGTACGTTAGTGCACCATGCTCTCTGCTCATCCACTCCTTCAGGACTGGCCGGATCGCCTCGATGGTTCTTAGGCCAGCGCTTGGCTGTGCCAGCCGCCTGTTCCACTCTTGTACAAGAAGCTCATAGATTTGACTTCTACGAAACTCCACCTCTCTTGGCGCTGGCCTTTGGCCCTGCGCTTTTTGCTGCTCGCGCCAAAAATAAATTGACGAGAGGCCTTTTGCTTCCAGATCCCATGGCAGTGAACCTGCCAGGGCACATGCCGCCTCGTTGGATACTGTGCGGTATCCCCGAATGACTCTTACTGCCATCGCTCGCTGTGGCTTTCGCAGAATGGCAACGTTCTGGTTGTTCAGAGCTTCGGCCCATACAGGAGCTCCATACATGGCCATTGACCGGACCACACCCATGTACAGCTTCCGACAACTAACTTTAGCTCCTTTAATGTTGGGCAGTAACCCTCCAAGTGCGGCTGCCGTTCCCATGAGCTTAGGAGCGAGGCTCGCAAAATGAGCATTAAAGTCCCATCGGCTGTCAAGGACAAGTCCAAGGTATTTCATCGTCGACTTGACACCGATGCGGACACCACTAACCACAATATGGGAATCACTAGGAGGCTTATTCCGAGGACCGTGGAAACATAAAGCCTCCGACTTGGCCAATGCCACCTGAAGACCCAGACTTCTTATTCGACCTACCACCTGGGCTACGCCAGCTGTGGCAAGGAGTGCAGCATCTCTGTACGTTTTACCCCTCGCTGTGACAAGAGTGTCATCTGCATAGCAGGTTACACCAATGCCCCAGAGAGTGGCACCTCGCAGAACCCAGTCATAACCGATGTTCCACAAGAGTGGCCCAAGGACCGACCCCTGTGGAACACCGCACCACATCCTATGCTGACTCCATCCCTCTTGCCCCTCAAACGACACAAATCGACTCGAGAAGTAATCTTGAATGATACCCCGAAGGTATTGGGGCACCTGGTGGTACCTTAGGGCTTCATCTATGCAGTTCCAGGGTAAAGTGTTAAAGGCATTGGCGATGTCCAGAGACACCGCCAAGACAACTTCGCCTCTAGACACTGCCTCCTCTGCGATAGTCTTAACGCGGAGAATTGCACTGACTGTTGATAGCCCTCTACGAAAACCGAACTGGTTAACAGCCAAGTCCGGACCAACACAAGATAGATGGCCAGTTAGCCGAGTCGCAATGACCCTCTCAAACAGCTTACCCACCTCATCAAGGAGAACGATAGGGCGGTAAGCTGATGGCGACTCCACTGGACGACCATCTTTCTTTAGCAGCACTAGTCTGCCAGTCTTCCACTGTGTGGGAAAGTTGCCTTGTTCCAAACAGGAACTATAAAGACATTGGAGCCGAGGCCCCAGGGCTTTAAGTGCTAACACCCAGGCTTTCCCAGGAATGCCATCAGGGCCGGGAGCCGTATTTTTTGCTCTAAGTTTCCTAATTGCCTCTCTCAACTCAACTTCGTTAACTACTGGCACATCTTCAGCTTCAGTACTCTCCACATCTGGTGGGGCCATGTTTGGTGGTATGTGTCCCTCCACTCTCGGAAACAGAGCTGCCACCACTCTCTCCAGAAGCTGTGGCTCAAGACTTTGAGTCAGGGGTGGCGCCCAAGGGCGAAGTTTTCCCCTAACCATCCTGTAGGGTCGCCCCCACGGGTCCTGGTTCAAAGTCTCCAGCAATTCGTCTCGGGCTTGGGTTTTCGCCTGAGCGATGGCCAACTGAAAAGCCGTCTTGGCTTCTCTATAGAGGCTATATAGATCTGTCTCTTGGCTCTCGTCACGACGTCTTTTCCTGCGCTGCCTCGTGTATTGACGCCTAGCCGCCACGCAAGCAACACGCAGGTCAGCCAGATCAGATGACCACCAATAAACCTGTCGTCTTGCGGATTGTGGACCAACTCTTGGCATAGCCGCGTCACAAATGTCCGTCATCGCCTCGCGAAACCATTCGGCTTCACTCACAACTTGGAGCTCAGCCCCTGATCTTGGTTGCGATACCCATGCCTTAACCAGAGCGGCTTCCTCTAATAAGCCTTTGTCTAGGCGTTTTAGAGCCCATCGAGGACTGTTCCTGCTTGTATTGGATTCGCTCGGCCTATTGTTTACCGGCAGAATATGGGCGACCTCAAACCGAATATATCTGTGATCGGATAGGGTCTCTACATCTTCCAAGACCTGCCAACTATTGACACGGGTTGCCAGGTTCACGCTTGCAAAAGTGACATCTACTATGGATTCACCATTCTGCCTAACACATGTAGATACTGATCCCCTATTAAGAAGCGTGAGACCAGATGTTAAAGCCCACTCCTCTAATGCGTCTCCTCGCGGATTAGTGACAGGAGACCCCCACGCTGCAGATTTTGCGTTAAGATCCCCTAGAACGAGCACTGGATCCGGATGACTCTGCCCGACCAGGGCCCCCAACTCCACGAGAAAGCTCTCAAACTCAGTGAGGGTTCTATTTGGAGAAAAATACGCCCCAATGACCATTATCCCCTTTACACGAGCTGCTACGCATCCTCGACCTTTAATTATCTTTTCAAAAGAGTTCCCTTTCACTATAATTGTGACCAAACCTTCATTGTCTGCGGCCCAGTTGTCCCTAGGGGAGACAAAGTAAGGTTCAGTCACCACCGCTATGTCTGTTAACCACTCCGCCATGCTCTGGGTCATGAGATCCTGAGCTCTGGCGGAGTGGTTAACATTCGCTTGCAGGAAACGTAAAGCCATAACTATACGGTTTCCATGTGCTCCCTCTCTTCCCGCGCTTGAGACGGGGGACAGCTAGAAGCTGACGCCGCTGCACCTGGAGTGCCTGCAGCCTTGTTCCTTTTTGCCTTAGGAGGGGCACACCCCTTGCTACCCAGGCGATGCGCCGCTGGCTTGTTTGCCGCTGCACAAAGAGAGCACTTTGGTTGTGCAGTGCACCCTGCCGATTTATGGCCGAGACCGCCGCAACGGTAGCACTCTTCACTACGGTCGACCTCTGCGGTGCACTGAGCGCGAACATGCCCACTCTGGTGGCACCGGAAGCACCTCATTGGCCATGGCTGAATCAGCTCTACCCTGGCTGATACCCAACCAATAAGCAGGCGTCCCTCTACTCCCAATTTCTTGGCAGCTGCCACTGGGCATCTCACCAGTGCAACTCCCGTGCCTTGGTAGGTGCTCTTTATATCTCCTACTTTAACGGAGTCTTCCGAACACTCTCCTCGCTGCGCCACAGCAGCAATCAGGTCCTCCTTAGTGACGGAATCATCCAGACCTAGGATCCGGAATTCAGCGCACTTTATGGGCCTGGAGACTTTCACAACATCGTTCCCCAGGACCGCTCTCAACTTCTCTGCGAATGTATCCGCCCTCTCCGCACTTAGGTCGCCCTCCGACACCTGTAGGATACGGGCACCAGTAGCGGCTTGGCGGAACCGTATGCTCGCTATTCCGCAACTAGCCAGATCTACCTTATCCTTTGCCTCTTTAATGACCTGGCTATACGTCATTCCCCTTTCCTCAGCTCCCGGTTGCAGCGTAATGACCACTGCTGCAGACCGTGGAGTGCGGAGTTTTGCCGCAGAAGGCCGACGTTCAGCTTTAGCCTTAGCTGCAGGCTTTGGCTTAGCACTTTGGGCTTGAGGTACCCCTTTAACTTTTTTGCCACGCTTGGTGACCGTATTCCATCCGTCATTTGCGGCCTCGTGAGTTGATGTAGACTCTTGAGGCTGCGTTTCCTGGGAACCTTGGGTATCCACTACTTTCTTCCTCAGTATCTTCTTCTTGGCCCCCGTCAGGGGTGGCGGAACCTGTTGTTCCGCTTCTTTCGTCTTATCCGGTTGTGTCGGGGCGGATGAACGCTTATCCGCTGCTAGAGGTGGGCGAATACGCTTTTCAGGAAGCAACCTCTCTTCCATGCCTTCAAAACGCGCATTAATCATGTTACCCACCTGTAACATCATTGCTCGCGCCATTTCTTCATAGTTGTTGTCTCCGCGAGGTGTTGGTTGAGTGGATCCCATATCAGTATGGTTCACTCTCGCGGAGGGCAATTCCTCTGGGTCCCGTACAAGCATAGCTCGTATCTCCGCCAGCTCTTTGCGGAGCTGCACCACTTCAGCTCGCAAGCTAGCATTATCCGCTTGTAGCTTTGTTGTCTCCTCAGATGCTGTGGTAGCGGCGAGTGCTTCTACCGCAGCCTTAATTGATGCAGCCGAGTCTTTAAGGGCCCTTGTGAAGGTTCCCTTGAGGTTGCCAGACTTGGTGGCAACGGTCAAGATAACATCTGCCGCATCGGCGACTTGCTTGACCATATCAGAAGCAAGCCCCCTGTTCTCCACCGGTGTAGGTGGAATCACCGTTTGCCTGGTCTTCAGGTATTCCACTTTGGAAGACACCTCTTGTTCGGCACTTCGTTGAGCCTCTTCCCGAATCGCCTCTTGCTTGAGAGCGTTTAACTCGGCTTGCGCCTTGCCTAGGCCGACATATTTGCCTGTTGTAGGCGGACACCCTCTTCCTCGCTTGGCCACCAGCACACTAGGTGACTGGGCTGGTGACGCGTCGTCACTTGACACAGCAGACTCTGGCCTGGATGTCATACGCCTCTTTATACGAACGCTCTTCTTCCAGAACTTGTCCGGAATTGGTTCGACGACCACACTACATTCGCTGAGTCTAGCGGAGTCTACCTCTGACTCAAAACTAGCCACCGAAATGTTATCACAGGAGCCGTAAACCTCGTTTACGCTCCTAGACCTCTCTTCTAGGGCAACTACCATACCCATGTTCTCCCTCTCAGTATCGCTCTCCAAGAGTGCGAATGAATTCTCTCCGCTTACGCGGCTACCACTAACGTCAAGTTTTTGTTTGTTATTTTTATTATCCATATTTGTTCCCACGATTATAGGCCGATCTAAAAATAACTCCCAGGTTACGCCCATCCTGAAAGCTAGGGTACATACTGCGAAGGTCCCCTGTTATCCGCAGGTTTTTACGTGTTTTCTCACGGGTTATTTGTTTCAAGGTTTTCCTTCCTCTGGGCCCGGCCAATTAAGGCAACGCCCCTTCGGCCCACGCCGCTATTAACATACCCTCGTGCGCCTGACGGAGGGTCTTTGAAAATAACGACGTTGGAACCGGCTGGAGAGGCGGCTAACCCTCTCCGACGAACCGGTCAATAGGATTAGTATTGAGCAGTCCGCCATGTCCTCTTAGCTGAATTCATCAGCATCCTAACTATATACAATTATATAGTTCGGAACATGCTTATTTACAAAAACACTTTTTTAAAAAGTGTTTTATTTACATACACAGTTTTATTATAATATTTACAAAATATACAAAATAAAATACCTCTCAAAGAACCTCCTAATGCTTCGTCCACTGCGCCCTTTGCTACTCAAAGGGCGTGGAGAAGTCCCTATTCCCCCCCACCCCCGTGGCCCAAAAGGACCAACCTAACCTAACCTAACCTAACCTTTTTTTTTTTTTTTTTTTACGCTGGGAAAAATGCACTACGCATCCCCCACCAATGGAGGAGTGGCGGGGGTATGTGGGACTCCCCGGCCAAGAGTGAAGGCCGGTGTACCCACTAAACGACCCAGCGGCGCTCCGGCATCGTCTACGCGGAGGGGAACTGGGAAACCGGCAGAGCCTTTACGTCCAGTCCCCCGCCGACGACTGCCCACCTTACGGTGGGCCCGCACAACTCCCTCTCAGGGGAGGAGCGACTGTCCAACCAGCCATCCAGCGGAGTTGGTGAGTGCGTGCAATGCGGGAGAAGGTGCCTCCACACCTTACTCCCGCCACTCACCAACACTTGAGGAGAAGGGAGGCGGTCGCCTTCTTCTTCCTCTTCTCTTTCTACATAGCGGGGCGAGGGGGTCTTCCTCCCGCGCGCGCTCTGCCGCTTCCTTTAAGGACATCACCCCCTCACAAAAAGAGGCGACCGCTGCCCAGGCCCCCTCGCCTCCCAACATGGAGTTCACCACGCTGGGAAGCGATAGGTCCGGCCCAACAACACCTATTAATTCTTGGCGCAGCTCAGACCACGACGGGCACACCTCAAGGGTGTGCTGCGCCGTGTCTTCCGCCGCACCACAATCATGGCACATCGGGCCCCGCTCTCTTCCGATCCGGTGCAGGTATGTGCCGAAGCACCCGTGGCCGGATAATACCTGCACCAGACGGAACGACAAAAATCCGTGTGGCCGCTCGATCCAGTCCTGCAGGACCGGCCCAATTGCGTCCAGTGTTCGGCGGCCAAACTCGGCGGAGGCGAGGTCCTCCGTCCAATGGTGGATGATTGCGTCCCTCGCCTCTTTCCGAACGGCCTCCCGCTCTATAGGGGCGGGGTTCTCCCCGAGCGCCCTTTTTCCCGCCGTCCACTCGTATACTTTGGCGAGCACCCATGCCTCGAGCTCCCACGGAGGGGTGCTCGCCAGAGTGCATGCTGCCGCAAAACCTACCGAGCGGTAGGCCCTTGCCACACGCTGCGCAATGGCCCTTTGGGGCTTGCGGATTGCAGCTGTATTCTCCCTTCTATGAAGGGAGTCCGCCCAGATAGGAGCCCCGTAAAGGGCCATACTCTTCAGGATGCCAGCATACAGTTGCCGGCATCGCGCTTTTGGCCCTCCAACGTTTGGGAGGAGCCACGACAGCGAATTTGCGGCCTTCAACAGCCGCGTCAACAGCCCACTGAAATGTGGGGTGAAGCGCCACTTACTATCGAGTATCAGGCCCAAATATTTCATCTGGGCCTTCACTTCGACTCTTACGCCGTCCACAAAAATGTGCGCATCTGTAGGGACGCGCTGCCGAGGCCCGTAGAAGAAAACGGCCTCGGTCTTATGCAGTGCCACCTGCAATCCTAGTCGCCGGATCCTATCCGCCACCAGCGATCCACCGGCAGAGGCCAGGCTCGCCCCCTCTCTGAAATTCCTCCCCCGGGCAGTAAGGAGAGTGTCATCTGCGTAGCAAATGACACTCGTGCCCTGGAGGAGAGTTCCCCGCAAGAGCCAATCGAAGCCGATGTTCCACAGGAGTGGTCCTAGGACGGACCCCTGTGGAACACCGGACTCTGCACTGTACCGCCTCAACTGGCCAGTCTTATCCACAAGGAGGACTGCACGGTCCTCCAAGTAACTTATCAGGAGCCTCCGCAGGTATTGAGGCACTCCATGATAACGGAGCGCCTCTTGGATTGTTGCATGGGGGACGGAGTTAAAAGCGTTGGCTATGTCAAATGACACTGCCAGAACCCCGTCCCCCGCCTCCACGGCCTCTTTCGCTTGGCTCTTCAGCCTGGCCAGCGCGTCCACTGTCGAACGCCTCCTTCGGAAGCCGAATTGGGCGTCCGACAGGTTAGGGCCCACCTCCCGCAACCTAACCTAACCTTTTTTTTTTTTTTTTTTTTTTTTTTGTTTACAGAGAGGAAATTCATTTACGAATAGACCAGCCGGGCGGCTGGAATTATGTCGGACTCGCCGTTGCTACGGAATACCGACTAAAACCTCTCCGGTGAACCTCTCTCGCCATTCATGCCAGGCCACGGGAACTAAAACCATCCGCGACCCGACTGACGAACAAAACCCTCTCATATTGGGCGGCGCGTCTCCTCCCGCATCTCGCATGCGCCAGCCCTCATTCATATTCATCATTCAACCACCATGTGCGGGGGCCGCTGGCACTCGCACAAGCGTGCAAGTGTTACGCGCATCACCCCGCACAATTCCTCCACTCTTTTCACCTTCTTCGCTCATACACCTTATGGCTTCATGGCCCTCGGCCCCACGGCCCACTTCCGCCACCGTGTCAGGAACACGTGACACGATGACGGAGACCTTGAAGAGGAATTTCTTCGATCGATAAGGCCCGCCCCTACGGGCCTCGCGACCGAAGAGCACACACCTTATGGCTTATGGCCCACATACCTCCTTAAACTCTGTCATACTGGGTGGCGCTCTCCTCCCGCATCTCGCATGCGCCACCCCTCATTCAAAGCATGCCCTCAACAATTAGTTTGAATTGGGCGGGGGGGCTGCACTCACGCTACTGCGCTCGTGGTCCGCGCATCACCCCGCCCCATTCCTCCATCCCGATCACCTCTCATTCTGACTCTACTCACTGGTCTCACCTTATGGCGGTCATCATGGTCTCGGGCACTGTGGCTGGGACGGGGCACTAATGCCACCGCCCGCCAAGGCCACTCCTCTCTTCGTCGGCGCCGGGCACGCCTTCGTGCCACATCGGTGCTCTGCAGGCCGACCCGCCGCCGCACACAGGGTGCAGCGTGGCGTGGCGTCACAGGCACCAGCCTTGTGGCCAGGCACACCGCAGCGATAGCACTGGTCGCTGCGGTCCTCCTCCGATGGGCAGAGCGCGCGCGTATGGCCTGGCTCCAGGCACTTAAAGCACCGGAGCGGCCGCGCCTCAAGCAACTCTACTCGCGCCGACCCCCATCCGACCGCAAGGCAGCCAGCCTTGACGATCGCCCGAGCAGCGAGCACTGGGCATCTCACCCAGGCCGCACTCGAGCCATACACACTGCGGCGCACCTCACCGCAGGTAACATTCCTTACCTCACATGCGCCTGCTCGCGCCACCGCCGCAGCGATCTCCGACGCGGTGACAGACTCATCGAAGCCGGAGAGCCGCATCTCCGCGGACTTCACCGGCCTCGAGACCCTCACTTGTCCCGCGTCAAGCTCCTCCACAAGCCGGCGGGCCAGCGCGTCCGCTTTCGCACCGGAAGCGGCACCGCCACCCGCCACCTCCAACATGCGCGCCCCTGTAACAGAGACTTTAAAGCCTAAGCGCTCAATGCCCAAAGACGCGAGGTCTATTTTAGACCGCGCCTCTGCAAGTATGCGCGCGTATGTCGCGCCCTTCTCAATCGCCGCAGGCTGCAAGGTGAGTACCACCGCAGCCGAGCGCGCCGGGCGCAGCTTGCGCGCAGCCAACCGGCTCGGTGGTACCACCGGCGGCGATCCTCCTGCAGGCCCGTGGGCCCCCGCAGGTGCAGCGGACGACGTGGGCTGCGCGGATTCCGCGTCGGGCACACGCCGCCCCGCCATCGTCCTCCTCTTACCTCCACGCCGACGGCGTCGGGCCGGAGCCACCTCACCTTCGGCCATGACAGGCCTGGGCTCAGGCGCAGGGGAAGGCAGCGCGTCCACAGCCACGACCTCTACCTCCATATCGCCTTCACTGTCCGACAGGTCCACTGGCACCACCGGCACCACCGGCACAGGCACAACAGGCGCCGGGCGCACGGTGCGCACCGGGGCCGCCAACGACTCAGTAGGTCTGGCCGACCCAGCAACACGGGCCGGCGGCGCCGCGCGCACTGCGGCCCCAGCAGCAGGGCCAGCACGCACAGTAGGCCGGGCGGGCGCAGCACGCGCCGGCACCCGCGCGGGCGCTACGGCACGCCGCACAGCCGCAGGCGCCAGTGCAGGGCGCCCGACCGCGGCCGCATACGAGGCGCCCCTCTCGGCGGCTAGCGGCGGCCGCAGGATACGGGCCCCAGCAGGTCTCGGCGCCGCGTCCACTGGCACCGCGACAGGTGCGAGGCGGCGCATCGCCTGCATCTCCTCCCTCAGGAGCTGCATCTCGCGCGCCATCTTCTCAATGTCGGCATGGAGCCGGACATTCTCGCCCGCTATAATGCGGGCCTCCTCGGCGAGCGTACGACTGCCAGGCTCCGCCAACTCACCTGCCACCGTGACGTCACCGCGCCTCGCGGCCTCCCCGCCGCGCACCGCGCTCGCAGCCGTGCTCGTGCGCGTCATCAAGCGCGCCGCCTTCTCGAACCTTCCGAGTGAGACCTCGGCATCCGACTCAAAGGACTCGTCGTCGGAGTCGGTCTCCACCTCGGGCTCCAGGCGCCGCTTAGACGGCGACCGAGACTGCCCCAACCTACCTGAAGTCGCCGGGCCCGACATGTCGCGACCTGTCGTCGGCGCGCGGCCACGTGCCGCCACCGCGGGCACAGCTCTCCGGGTAGCGCCACCGCTACTCGTCGACGCCGCACTGGCCCGCGTCACGGGTGCCGTGCGTGCAGGCACAGGTCCACCTCCACCTCGCGCTGCGACCGTCGCCCTCGCAGGCACTCTCGCGCCTGCAGCCGGCTTGGGTGCCGCACCACGTACTGCGACAGTGCCGTCATTTGACGGCGCCGCTACCTTGGCAACTCGCGGAGATTCCGCGTCAGCCACGCCACTTACCTTTTTTGCAGTATCCATCACGGTAAAATACCGCCACGGATACCGCACAACACACACAAAACACACTGATACACACACTCAGGCACAACACACACGAAAAAACACAAAATATTGTGCTTTCGGGTCCAAGTTTGAGGATATAACCTCAACTCAAACTTGAACACGAAAACACAACAAAATCCTAAAAACACTCGAAAAGTCTGGGATTTCACTCCCAGACACGCCCCGGGCCCTGAAAAGGGCCAAAAAGCTATTGAAAGCACACAACTCGCTAAGTTAGTCTGCGAAAACAAGCAAAATATGCTGCGCACATCCACTCGTTATCGCAGCTTCCCACAGACTAACCTAACCTAACCTTTTTTTTTTTTTTTTTTTTTTTTTTTTTTTTTTTTTTTTTTTTTTTTTTTTTTTTTTTTTTTTGTTCACAGAGAGGAAATTCATTTACGAATAGACCAGCCGGGCGGCTGGAATTATGTCGGACTCGCCGTTGCTACGGAATACCGACTAAAACCTCTCCGGTGAACCTCTCTCGCCATTCATGCCAGGCCACGGGAACTAAAACCATCCGCGACCCGACTGACGAACAAAACCCTCTCATATTGGGCGGCGCGTCTCCTCCCGCATCTCGCATGCGCCAGCCCTCAATCAAATTCACCATTCAACCACCATGGGGCCGCTGGCACTCGCACGACCGTGCAAGTGTTACGCGCATCACCCCGCACAATTCCTCCACTCTTTTCACCTTCTTCCCTCATACACCTTATGGCTTCATGGCCCTCGGCCCCACGGCCCACTTCCGCCACCGTGTCAGGAACACGTGACACGATGACGGAGACCTTGAAGAGGAATTTCTTCGATCGATAAGGCCCGCCCCTACGGGCCTCGCGACCGAAGAGCACACACCTTATGGCTTATGGCCCACATACCTCGTTAAACTCTGTCATACTGGGTGGCGCTCTCCTCCCGCATCTCGCATGCGCCACCCCTCATTCAAAGCATGCCCTCAACAATTCGTTTGAATTGGGCGGGGGGGCTGCACTCACGCTACTGCGTTTGTGGTCCGCGCATCACCCCGCCCCATTCCTCCATCCCGATCACCTCTCATTCTGACTCTACTCAGTGGTCTCACCTTATGGCGGTCATCATGGTCTCGGGCACTGTGGCTGGGACGGGGCACTAATGCCACCGCCCGCCAAGGCCACTCCTCTCTTCGTCGGCGCCGGGCACGCCTTCGTGCCACATCGGTGCTCTGCAGGCCGACCCGCCGCCGCGCACAGGGTGCAGCGTGGCGTGGCGTCACAGGCACCGGCCTTGTGGCCAGGCACACCGCAGCGATAGCACTGGTCGCTGCGGTCCTCCTCCGATGGGCAGAGCGCGCGCGTATGGCCAGGCTCCAGGCACTTAAAGCACCGGAGCGGCCGCGCCTCAAGCAACTCTACTCGCGCCGACCCCCATCCGACCGCAAGGCAGCCAGCCTTGACGATCGCCCGAGCAGCGAGCACCGGGCATCTCACCCAGGCCGCACTCGAGCCATACACACTGCGGCGCACCTCGCCGCAGGTAACATTCCTTACCTCACATGCGCCTGATCGCGCCACCGCCGCAGCGATCTCCGACGCGGTGACAGACTCATCGAAGCCGGAGAGCCGCATTTCCGCGGACTTCACCGGCCTCGAGACCCTCACTTGTCCCGCGTCAAGCTCCTCCACAAGCCGGCGGGCCAGCGCGTCCGCTTTCGCACCGGAAGCGGCACCGCCACCCGCCACCTCCAACATGCGCGCCCCTGTAACAGAGACTTTAAAGCCTAAGCGCTCGATGCCCAAGGACGCGAGGTCTATTTTAGACCGCGCCTCGGCAAGTATGCGCGCGTATGTCGCGCCCTTCTCAATCGCCTCAGGCTGCAAGGTGAGTACCACCGCAGCCGAGCGCGCTGGGCGCAGCTTGCGCGCAGCCAACCGGCTCGGTGGTACCACCGGCGGCGATCCTCCTGCAGGCCCGCGGGCCCCCGCAGGTGTAGCAGACGACGTGGGCTGCGCGGATTCCGCGTCGGGCACACGCCGCCCCGCCATCGTCCTCCTCTTACCTCGTCGACGGCGCCGAGCTGGGGCCACCTCAGCCTCGGCCGCAACAGGCCCAGCCACAAGCACAGGGGAGGGTTGAGCGTGTACCGCTACCACCTCAACCTCCATGTCGTCTTCGTCATCGATTACCTCTACCGCCGCTGCAGGCGGCACGGACACATCAAGCGCGGCTATACGCTGCACCGCAGCGGGTGCAACGGGGCGCACGGAGCGCACCGGAGTCGCCACCAACCCAGTAGCACTGGCGGGCGCCGCGACTCGCGACGCAACAAGCGCAGCAGCACGGCCCGGCGGCGCCGCGCGCACCACAGCCGCAGCAGCAGGCCCAGCCCGCACGGCAGCACGCGCCGGCACCCGCGCGGGCGCTACGGCACGCCGCACAGCCGCAGGCGCCAGCGCAGGGCACCCGACCGCGGCCGCATACGAGGCGCCCCTCTCGGCGGCTAGCGGCGGCCGCAGGATACGGGCCCCAGCAGGTCTCGGCGCCGCGTCCACTGGCACCGCGACAGGTGCGAGGCGGCGCATCGCCTGCATCTCCTCCCTCAGGAGCTGCATCTCGCGCGCCATCTTCTCGATGTCAGCGCGAAGCTTAACATTCTCCTCCATAATGAGGCGGGCCTCGTCCGCAATCGTTCGGCTACCTAGTTCCGTGACCGCATCCGAAATGGACGCGGTCGCCACCTTAAGCCCGCCTTGGAGCTCCCCTTTAATGTTTCTCGACTTACGTCCCACCTCGGATATGTAGGTCGCGGCCCGCCTCACCTTACTTACTAATTCCGCCGTTGTGGCAGACCCTACCGGTGCCGCCTGCGACGCTGACGTACTTGGTGACGTCACACGCCGATACGCGGCCGTCAGGTCCGCCATTTCTTGCTCGGCGCCGAGCCGCAGCTCCTCGCGCCTGGCCTCCTTCACCTCACCTGCCGTCATGTGCCCGCGCTTCGCGGCTCCACCACCGCCGCGCGCCGCACCCTCTACCGCGCTCGTGCGCGTCATCACGCGGATCGACTTCTCGAACCTTCCGGCAGAGACGGACGGCTCCACGTCCGAGTCGAAGGACTCGTCGTCGGAGTCGGTCTCCACCGTAGGCTCGAGGCGCCGCTTAGACGGCGACCGAGTCTGCCACAACCTACCTGAGGTCGCCGGGCCCGACATGTCGCGACCTGTCGCCGGCGCACGGCCACGTGCTGCCACCGCGGGCACAGCTCTCGCGGTAGCGCCACCGCTACTCGTCGACGCCGCACTGGCCCGCGTCACGGGTGCCGTACGTGCAGGCACAGGTCCACCTCCACCTCGCGCTGCGACCGTCGCCCTCGCAGGCACTCTCGCGCCTGCAGCCGGCTTGGGTGCCGCACCACATACTGCGACAGTGCCGTCATTTGACGGCGCCGCTACCTTGGCAACTCGCGGAGATTCCGCGTCAGCCACGCCACTTACCTTTTTTGCAGTATCCATCACGGTAAAATACCGCCACGGATACCGCACAACACACACAAAACACACTGATACACACACTCAGGCACAACACACACGAAAAAACACAAAATATTGTGCTTTCGGGTCCAAGTTTGAGGATATAACCTCAACTCAAACTTGAACACGAAAACACAACAAAATCCTAAAAACACTCGAAAAGTCTGGGATTTCACTCCCAGACACGCCCCGGGCCCTGAAAAGGGCCAAAAAGCTATTGAAAGCACACAACTCGCTAAGTTAGTCTGCGAAAACAAGCAAAATATGCTGCGCACATCCACTCGTTATCGCAGCTTCCCACAGACTAACCTAACCTAACCTAACCTAACCTTTTTTTTTTTTTTTTTTTTTTTTTTTTTTTTTTTGACGCTGGGAAAAATGCATTACGCATCCCCCACCAATGGAGGAGTGGCGGGGGTATGTGGGACTCCCCGGCCAAGAGTGAAGGCCGGTATACCCACTAAACGACCCAGCGGCGCTCCGGCATCGTCTACGCGGAGGGGAACTGGGAAACTGGCAGAGCCTTTACGTCCAGTCCCCCGCCGACGACTGCCCACCTTACGGCGGGCCCGCACAACTCCCTCTCAGGGGAGGAGCGACTGTCCAACCAGCCATCCATCGAGTTGGTGAATGCGTGCAATGCAGGAGAAGGTGCCTCCACACCTTACTCCCGCCACTCACCAACATTTGAGGAGAAGGGAGGCGGTCGCCTTCTTCTTCCTCTTCTCTTCCTACATAGCGGGGCGAGGGGGTCTTCCTCCCGCGCGCGCTCTGCCGCTTCCTTAACGGACATCACCCCCTCACAAAAAGAGGCGACCGCTGCCCAGGCCCCTTCGCCTCCCAACATGGAATTCACCACACTGGGAAGCGATAAGTCCGGCCCAATAACGCCTATTAATTCTTGGCGCAGCTCAGACCACGACGGGCACACCTCAAGGGTGTGCTGCGCCGTGTCTTCCGCCGCACCACAATCATGGCACATCGGGCCCCGCTCTCTTCCGATCCGGTGCAGGTATGTGCCGAAGCACCCGTGGCCGGATAATACCTGCACCAGACGGAACGACAAAAATCCGTGTGGCCGCTCGATCCAGTCCTGCAGGACTGGCCCAATTGCGTCCAGTGTTCGGCGGCCAAACTCGGCGGAGGCGAGGTCCTCCGTCCAGTGGTGGATGATCGAGTCCCTCGCCTCTTTCCGAACGGCCTCCCGCTCTATAGGGGCGGGGTTCTCCCCGAGCGCCCTTTTTCCCGCCGTCCATTCGTATACTTTGGCGAGCACCCATGCCTCGAGCTCCCACGGAGGGGTGCTCGCCAGAGTGCATGCTGCCGCAAAACCTACCGAGCGGTAGGCCCTTGCTACACGCTGCGCAATGGCCCTTTGGGGCTTGCGGATTGCAGCTGTATTCTCCCTTCTATGAAGGGAGTCCGCCCAGATGGGAGCCCCGTAAAGGGCCATACTCCTTAGGATGCCAGCGTACAGTTGCCGGCATCGCGCTTTTGGCCCCCCAACGTTTGGGAGGAGCCACGACAGCAAGTTCGCGGCTTTCAGCAGCCGCGTCGACAGTCCACTGAAGTGTGGGGCGAAACGCCACTTACTATCCAGTATCAGGCCCAGATATTTCATCTGGGCCTTCACTTCGATTCTAACGCCCTCCACAAAAATGTGGGCATCTGGAGGGACGCGCTGCCGAGGCCCATAGAAGAAAACGGCCTCGGTCTTATGCAGCGCCACCTGCAATCCTAGACGCCGGATCCTATCCGCCACCAGCGATCCTCCGGCAGAGGCCAGGCTTGCTCCTTCTCTGAAACTTCTCCCCCGGGCAGTGAGGAGAGTGTCATCTGCGTAGCAAATGACACTCGTGCCCTGGAGGAGAGTTCCCCGCAGGAGCCAATCGAAGCCGATGTTCCACAGGAGTGGTCCTAGGACGGACCCCTGTGGAACACCGGACTCGGCACTGTACCGCCTCAACTGGCCAGTCTTATCAACAAGGAGGACTGCGCGGTCCTCCAAATAACTGGCCAGGAGCCTCCGCAGGTATTGAGGCACTCCATGATAACGGAGCGCCTCTAGGATTGTCGCATGGGGGACGGAGTTAAAAGCGTTGGCTATGTCAAATGATACCGCCAAAACCCCGTCCCCCGCCTCCACGGCCTCTTTCGCTTGGCTCTTCAGCCTGGCCAGCGCGTCCACTGTCGAACGCCTCCTTCGGAAGCCGAATTGGGCGTCCGACAGGTTAGGGCCCACTTCCCGCAGGTGGCAATTCAGCCGGTTAGCGACGATCCCTTCGAACAGCTTACCGACCTCATCCAGAAGGACGATGGGTCGGTAAGCCGAGGGGGAGTCAGCCGGGCGTCCTTCTTTACGGAGGAGGCATAACTGCCCCTCCTTCCAAGGTTTCGGGAACCTCCCTGCCGTGAAGCACGCGTTGAAGAGGTCCCGAAATCTTTCTTCCATCTGGGTGGTAGCAATAGCTACCACCCGCGCAGGTACGCCATCCGGCCCTGGGGCAGTCTTCTTGGCACGGAGGTGGAGTACCTCCACGGCAAGCTCGTCTGCCGTTATCGGAACGATCTCTTCCTCCGGTTCCACTGCTCCCCGTGGGGGGTCCATTACTGGTGGGGTAAAACTGGTCCGGCACGGAAACAAGGTCCGGACTACCCCATCCAAAAACGCCGGCTCGAGAGTCTCCGTAGGCGGGGGACCGAAGGGGCGCAATTTGTTCCGCGCCGCCTTGTATGGTCTGCCGTACGGATCTCGATCGAGGCTCTCCAGCATCTCTGCTCGCGCTGCGTCGTCGGCGGCGCCCATTTCTGACTTGAGGACCTTCTTTGCTTCTAAGTAAGAGGCGTACAGAAGGTCCTCGTTAACGGGGTCTCTCTGAGAGCGCCGCCGACTCCGCGTAAATTCTCTCCGTGCTGCCACGCAGGCGGCCCGGAGACCCGCTAGTCTCTCCGACCACCAATATACGGCGCGGCGAGGAGGTGGGCGGCGAGACCGGGGCATGCTTGAGTTGCATACCTCGGTCAGGGACTCTCTAAGTTGGGCCGCTGCGGTGTCCACGTCCTGGACGTCAGAGGGCGTGAGCCAATCCTGGACGAACGCCGCCTCCTTTGCCGCCTCACGGTCAAGGCGTGTAAGGGCCCACCGTGGAAAGGGAGTTCGGCCCGAGAGGGCCGTTCTCCTGGCCTGGGTGGAGACAATGTCGAACCGCACATATCGGTGGTCCGACATTGTCTCCGTAAACTCAACCCGCCAGTTTTTAACGCGGGCAGCCAGGGTGGGGGAGGCAAACGAGACGTCCACCACTGACCCTCCTGTTTGCCGCACACACGTCTGGACCGTTCCTCTGTTTAGGAGGGACACACCGGCCGAAATCGCCCAAAGTTCGAGGATGGGCCCTCGGGGATTGCATGAACGGGCCGGGTTGCCCCAAGCTACAGACTTGGCGTTCAGGTCACCCAATACGAGGACCTGGCGTGGCGCCGCCCTGCCAACTACTGCCGTGAGGATTCCGAGAAAGTTCTCGAAATCTGGCAGAGGGCGGTTTGGGGAGAAATAGACGCCCACCAAGGCTAAATCCCCCCACGCAGCGGCTACGTATCCCGATCCTCGCTCTAGGAGTGAGAGGGGAGGTGAGTCTGTCGAAGACCTCGCTTTTAATGCCACCAGGCCGTCCTGATCGCCCAGCCAACGAGGGGAAACGGAGTACGGCTCGGTGACTACCACCACGTCTACCAACCACTCAGCTATGGTCTGCATCAGCAGGCCCTGAGCAGCTTTGCAGCAGTTGGTGTTCGCCAATAGGATGCGATGGTCGACCCTATCCATCAATCGTCCATCGCATCGCCCTCATCGGCCGCCGAGGGCCCCGCTTCGGGGGCGGCGGTCGCAGCTACGGGTGGAGTCGGTGCCGCCTGCGCTTTTCCTTTCTTAGGGGGAGGATTGCAATTCCTCCCCTTCATTATGTGACCCGCCGGGCGGCCACTAGCTGCGCACACTGCACAGCGTGGCGTAGGGGCCTTGCAAGAGACGGACTTGTGCCCATCCTCGCCACAACGATAGCAGCTGTCCGTCCTGTCGACTTTGGATGGACAGAAGGGCCGCGTATGCCCGAGTCCGAAGCACTTAAAGCAGCGCAAAGGCTGATCTTCAAGTACCCGGACCCGGCAGGAACCGAATCCTAGGGAAAGCCGTCCTTTATCGACGACGGCTTTGGCTGCGGTGATTGGGCACTCAAGGCGAAGAGCGCCCATGCCGCCGCGGCCGGGTCTGATGTCGCGACCCTGCACCGCTGCAACGTCACAGCCTCCTATTGCCGCGATCGCCGCCATTACCTCCTCTTTGGTGACCGAGTCATCTAGATCGGTCACCTCTAAGGCAGCAGACCTGACAGGCCTGGCTACCTTAGCCACGTCCGCGATGACCTCTCGCAGTTTGCTCGCGAAGAGGTCCGCGTTGGTGCCACCTTGGGCCCCTGGAAACTCGAAGAGACGAGCCCCAGCTTGGGTCCGGCGGCATGTGACTGCTCCGACCCCCAGCTGGGTGGGGTCGGCATTGGTACGAGCCCGTTTGAGGATGGACTCGTATGTCTCACCCCGCTCCGCTGCTTCCGCAGTGAGCGTCACCACGACGGCCGCAGTTTTAGGAGGCACCAGCCGCTTCCTACCACGAGCGGGAGCTCTTTTGGCTGCTGAGGCAGCTGTGGTGGGCTTGGGGGCGGACTTCTTCCCTTTCCCCTTATTCTTCTTCCTGCCGGTTGCCTGAGACGGGCCGGAAGTGGGCACGGAGCCCTCTCCATGCCTATCTCCGTCAGGGGCAGGGGCAGGGGCAGCGGCCGTTGTCGTCTTTTTCTTGGCCTTGCCCTTCTTCCTATTTACCACTTCCGTCCACGGCTGATTTGACGGAGTGGTAGAAGGCAATTGGGCGTCCTCCCTTTGGGAAGATGGCCCTGGCTTGGGCAGCCTTTTGTCCGCCGCTAGCGGCGGTCGGACACGTTCCTCCGGTAGGAGCCTGTCCTCAATACCAGCGAAACAGGCTCTCGTAAATGCCCTCTCCTCCATTACCACCTTGCGGATGATATCCTCAAGGTTGGAGGGAGGGCTTTCGGCTGCTGGTCTGGGGCTGGCCCGAGAAGGCTGCGCCGTGACTTCGGACAGCTTTTTGTGCAGCTGGCTGACCTCCGACTGCAGGCGGTCAACCTTCGCCTGCAGGTGCTGCGTCTCTTCAGTGCCGGTGCGCTGAACCAGTTCTGCGATTATGCCGCGCATGCTTGCGGCCCTGCACTTCAGGGACTTTTGGAAAGTCCCCTTTAGGTTGGAGGACTTTGAGGCGACCTCCACTATCTCTTCCGCGTCTTCCAGCGCCATGCGCTCCAAGTCGGCCAGGGAGTGGTCCGCGTACAAAACAACGGACTCCCCGTATCTGGACTTGGCCCTCGCAGCGCGTGCTTGGCGCTCTTTGGCGGCAACCTGCTCTTCCAAGTCCTGCTGGCGCCATTCCCGCTGGGCCAGGCTCAGCTGACGCTGTGCGTCTGACAGACCCACATCGTGGGTATCTGTAACGGCAGAAGGCGTTGAAGCCTTTTTCTTGCTCTGACGCTTGGGGTTGGTCTCCGGTGCGTCAGAGCCAGACCCGCCTTTCAAAAAGGCCCGCTTCCGTCTCTGCCGAGTCGCTGTCGATCCAGCATCCGACTCAACCGCAGCGGATTCGCTGTCGGAACAAAAGTCCGAATATTCGTCCATCCTCCTGTATCGACTAACTGTGGTTTCCGCGTTTCCGCTCACCACCAGCTCGTCGTTAGTCACGTCCTTGTGTTGGCCCTGAGAAGGGCCTTTAATAAACCGCCCGGAGGCATTCCGCGCCATTATTTTAGGCGTAGGCTTCGCCTGTCTCGTCGATTTCCGGACGGAAGATCGAACCGTGTCCACGCTTGCGTCCGAATTGGACCCAATCGTGGGCACGGTCTCGTCCATACTCCCTATCTCTTCGTCTTGGGTCACACCCAAAAAGCGGTAGTTGCCCCCCCCAGAATACGAGGGGCTGGATGCCCGGTGAACCGGCGCACCGGAGGACTCTCCAACTTGGTTGGTACCTCCCTGGGGTATATGTTTATTACTAGTCGCTTTCATGATTGTGGTTTTCCTGTTTTGAGGGATCAACCTAACCTAACCTTTTTTTTTTTTTTTTTTTTTTTTTTTACGCTGGGAAAAATGCATTACGCATCCCCCACCAATGGAGGAGTGGCGGGGGTATGTGGGACTCCCCGGCCAAGAGTGAAGGCCGGTATACCCACTAAACGACCCAGCGGCGCTCCGGCATCGTCTACGCGGAGGGGAACTGGGAAACTGGCAGAGCCTTTACGTCCAGTCCCCCGCCGACGACTGCCCACCTTACGGCGGGCCCGCACAACTGCCTCTCAGGGGAGGAGCGACTGTCCAACCAGCCATCCATCGAGTTGGTGAATGCGTGCAATGCAGGAGAAGGTGCCTCCACACCTTACTCCCGCCACTCACCAACATTTGAGGAGAAGGGAGGCGGTCGCCTTCTTCTTCCTCTTCTCTTCCTACATAGCGGGGCGAGGGGGTCTTCCTCCCGCGCGCGCTCTGCCGCTTCCTTAACGGACATCACCCCCTCACAAAAAGAGGCGACCGCTGCCCAGGCCCCTTCGCCTCCCAACATGGAATTCACCACACTGGGAAGCGATAAGTCCGGCCCAATAACGCCTATTAATTCTTGGCGCAGCTCAGACCACGACGGGCACACCTCAAGGGTGTGCTGCGCCGTGTCTTCCGCCGCACCACAATCATGGCACATCGGGCCCCGCTCTCTTCCGATCCGGTGCAGGTATGTGCCGAAGCACCCGTGGCCGGATAATACCTGCACCAGACGGAACGACAAAAATCCGTGTGGCCGCTCGATCCAGTCCTGCAGGACTGGCCCAATTGCGTCCAGTGTTCGGCGGCCAAACTCGGCGGAGGCGAGGTCCTCCGTCCAGTGGTGGATGATCGAGTCCCTCGCCTCTTTCCGAACGGCCTCCCGCTCTATAGGGGCGGGGTTCTCCCCGAGCGCCCTTTTTCCCGCCGTCCATTCGTATACTTTGGCGAGCACCCATGCCTCGAGCTCCCACGGAGGGGTGCTCGCCAGAGTGCATGCTGCCGCAAAACCTACCGAGCGGTAGGCCCTTGCTACACGCTGCGCAATGGCCCTTTGGGGCTTGCGGATTGCAGCTGTATTCTCCCTTCTATGAAGGGAGTCCGCCCAGATGGGAGCCCCGTAAAGGGCCATACTCCTTAGGATGCCAGCGTACAGTTGCCGGCATCGCGCTTTTGGCCCCCCAACGTTTGGGAGGAGCCACGACAGCGAGTTCGCGGCTTTCAGCAGCCGCGTCGACAGTCCACTGAAGTGTGGGGCGAAACGCCACTTACTATCCAGTATCAGGCCCAGATATTTCATCTGGGCCTTCACTTCGATTCTAACGCCCTCCACAAAAATGTGGGCATCTGGAGGGACGCGCTGCCGAGGCCCATAGAAGAAAACGGCCTCGGTCTTATGCAGCGCCACCTGCAATCCTAGACGCCGGATCCTATCCGCCACCAGCGATCCTCCGGCAGAGGCCAGGCTTGCTCCCTCTCTGAAACTTCTCCCCCGGGCAGTGAGGAGAGTGTCATCTGCGTAGCAAATGACACTCGTGCCCTGGAGGAGAGTTCCCCGCAGGAGCCAATCGAAGCCGATGTTCCACAGGAGTGGTCCTAGGACGGACCCCTGTGGAACACCGGACTCGGCACTGTACCGCCTCAACTGGCCAGTCTTATCAACAAGGAGGACTGCGCGGTCCTCCAAATAACTGGCCAGGAGCCTCCGCAGGTATTGAGGCACTCCATGATAACGGAGCGCCTCTAGGATTGTCGCATGGGGGACGGAGTTAAAAGCGTTGGCTATGTCAAATGATACCGCCAAAACCCCGTCCCCCGCCTCCACGGCCTCTTTCGCTTGGCTCTTCAGCCTGGCCAGCGCGTCCACTGTCGAACGCCTCCTTCGGAAGCCGAATTGGGCGTCCGACAGGTTAGGGCCCACTTCCCGCAGGTGGCAATTCAGCCGGTTAGCGACGATCCCTTCGAACAGCTTACCGACCTCATCCAGTCAAAATGAGCGAGAAAAACGAACAAATAGGTACCAAAAAGTTTTGGCAGAAAAGTCAAATTTTTTCAAATTGTATGTAGCTAGTTCTACGGTCAATAGACTCGCAAACACTATACTAAAATTTTGATGTATCGCACGCGACAATCTGTCTGTTAAATCAAATTAAAAGATATCAAATAACTTAGGTAGCTCACGTTGCTATGCACAGAAACGCGATGCGCCTGGCCAAATTATAACAAATTGTAGGTAGTCTTTGTTTTTTCTAATTTTCAGTGTTTTTCTGTTTCAGATGCGTTCCAGGAGGTGGGGCAGTGATGTACCAGCCGGGCTATGCGCAGTGGCGATAAGTTTTAGCGAAAAAACGACTGTTTTCTCGCTAAAACGGTGGCAAAGTTAGTAGAAATACCACTTTTTCTAAGTTTCTGTATGACGGGTGAACCCTGGTGCTAGTCCTATGTGTAGGGCTTCGCAGGCCGCTTCTAATGGTGTATCGCACGGCTATATTCACCTTAAGTAGCTGTCAACAGAATCGAAGATAGTTCTATACCTGGGTCAAAAAGTTCGTTTTCAAACGCTAATCAGTTAAAAACTTAACTTTTTGCTATAGAAAACGAAAAATGTACCACACAGGTAACAAACTGGTTCTCTAACCGCAGCTTTTTCAACAATCAGAAACTGAAAATCTGTCAAAATGAGCGAGAAAAACGAACAAATAGGTACCAAAAAGTTTTGGCAGAAAAGTCAAATTTTTTCAAATTGTATGTAGCTAGTTCTACGGTCAATAGACTCGCAAACACTATACTAAAATTTTGATGTATCGCACGCGACAATCTGTCTGTTAAATCAAATTAAAAGATATCAAATAACTTAGGTAGCTCACGTTGCTATGCACAGAAACGCGATGCGCCTGGCCAAATTATAACAAATTGTAGGTAGTCTTTGTTTTTTCTAATTTTCAGTGTTTTTCTGTTTCAGATGCGTTCCAGGAGGTGGGGCAGTGATGTACCAGCCGGGCTATGCGCAGTGGCGATAAGTTTTAGCGAAAAAACGACTGTTTTCTCGCTAAAACGGTGGCAAAGTTAGTAGAAATACCACTTTTTCTAAGTTTCTGTATGACGGGTGAACCCTGGTGCTAGTCCTATGTGTAGGGCTTCGCAGGCCGCTTCTAATGGTGTATCGCACGGCTATATTCACCTTAAGTAGCTGTCAACAGAATCGAAGATAGTTCTATACCTGGGTCAAAAAGTTCGTTTTCAAACGCTAATCAGTTAAAAACTTAACTTTTTGCTATAGAAAACGAAAAATGTACCACACAGGTAACAAACTGGTTCTCTAACCGCAGCTTTTTCAACAATCAGAAACTGAAAATCTGTCAAAATGAGCGAGAAAAACGAACAAATAGGTACCAAAAAGTTTTGGCAGAAAAGTCAAATTTTTTCAAATTGTATGTAGCTAGTTCTACGGTCAATAGACTCGCAAACACTATACTAAAATTTTGATGTATCGCACGCGACAATCTGTCTGTTAAATCAAATTAAAAGATATCAAATAACTTAGGTAGCTCACGTTGCTATGCACAGAAACGCGATGCGCCTGGCCAAATTATAACAAATTGTAGGTAGTCTTTGTTTTTTCTAATTTTCAGTGTTTTTCTGTTTCAGATGCGTTCCAGGAGGTGGGGCAGTGATGTACCAGCCGGGCTATGCGCAGTGGCGATAAGTTTTAGCGAAGAAACGACTGTTTTCTCGCTAAAACGGTGGCAAAGTTAGTAGAAATACCACTTTTTCTAAGTTTCTGTATGACGGGTGAACCCTGGTGCTAGTCCTATGTGTAGGGCTTCGCAGGCCGCTTCTAATGGTGTATCGCACGGCTATATTCACCTTAAGTAGCTGTCAACAGAATCGAAGATAGTTCTATACCTGGGTCAAAAAGTTCGTTTTCAAACGCTAATCAGTTAAAAACTTAACTTTTTGCTATAGAAAACGAAAAATGTACCACACAGGTAACAAACTGGTTCTCTAACCGCAGCTTTTTCAACAATCAGAAACTGAAAATCTGTCAAAATGAGCGAGAAAAACGAACAAATAGGTACCAAAAAGTTTTGGCAGAAAAGTCAAATTTTTTCAAATTGTATGTAGCTAGTTCTACGGTCAATAGACTCGCAAACACTATACTAAAATTTTGATGTATCGCACGCGACAATCTGTCTGTTAAATCAAATTAAAAGATATCAAATAACTTAGGTAGCTCACGTTGCTATGCACAGAAACGCGATGCGCCTGGCCAAATTATAACAAATTGTAGGTAGTCTTTGTTTTTTCTAATTTTCAGTGTTTTTCTGTTTCAGATGCGTTCCAGGAGGTGGGGCAGTGATGTACCAGCCGGGCTATGCGCAGTGGCGATAAGTTTTAGCGAAGAAACGACTGTTTTCTCGCTAAAACGGTGGCAAAGTTAGTAGAAATACCACTTTTTCTAAGTTTCTGTATGACGGGTGAACCCTGGTGCTAGTCCTATGTGTAGGGCTTCGCAGGCCGCTTCTAATGGTGTATCGCACGGCTATATTCACCTTAAGTAGCTGTCAACAGAATCGAAGATAGTTCTATACCTGGGTCAAAAAGTTCGTTTTCAAACGCTAATCAGTTAAAAACTTAACTTTTTGCTATAGAAAACGAAAAATGTACCACACAGGTAACAAACTGGTTCTCTAACCGCAGCTTTTTCAACAATCAGAAACTGAAAATCTGTCAAAATGAGCGAGAAAAACGAACAAATAGGTACCAAAAAGTTTTGGCAGAAAAGTCAAATTTTTTCAAATTGTATGTAGCTAGTTCTACGGTCAATAGACTCGCAAACACTATACTAAAATTTTGATGTATCGCACGCGACAATCTGTCTGTTAAATCAAATTAAAAGATATCAAATAACTTAGGTAGCTCACGTTGCTATGCACAGAAACGCGATGCGCCTGGCCAAATTATAACAAATTGTAGGTAGTCTTTGTTTTTTCTAATTTTCAGTGTTTTTCTGTTTCAGATGCGTTCCAGGAGGTGGGGCAGTGATGTACCAGCCGGGCTATGCGCAGTGGCGATAAGTTTTAGCGAAGAAACGACTGTTTTCTCGCTAAAACGGTGGCAAAGTTAGTAGAAATACCACTTTTTCTAAGTTTCTGTATGACGGGTGAACCCTGGTGCTAGTCCTATGTGTAGGGCTTCGCAGGCCGCTTCTAATGGTGTATCGCACGGCTATATTCACCTTAAGTAGCTGTCAACAGAATCGAAGATAGTTCTATACCTGGGTCAAAAAGTTCGTTTTCAAACGCTAATCAGTTAAAAACTTAACTTTTTGCTATAGAAAACGAAAAATGTACCACACAGGTAACAAACTGGTTCTCTAACCGCAGCTTTTTCAACAATCAGAAACTGAAAATCTGTCAAAATGAGCGAGAAAAACGAACAAATAGGTACCAAAAAGTTTTGGCAGAAAAGTCAAATTTTTTCAAATTGTATGTAGCTAGTTCTACGGTCAATAGACTCGCAAACACTATACTAAAATTTTGATGTATCGCACGCGACAATCTGTCTGTTAAATCAAATTAAAAGATATCAAATAACTTAGGTAGCTCACGTTGCTATGCACAGAAACGCGATGCGCCTGGCCAAATTATAACAAATTGTAGGTAGTCTTTGTTTTTTCTAATTTTCAGTGTTTTTCTGTTTCAGATGCGTTCCAGGAGGTGGGGCAGTGATGTACCAGCCGGGCTATGCGCACCAGGGTTCACCCGTCATACAGAAACTTAGAAAAAGTGGTATTTCTACTAACTTTGCCACCGTTTTAGCGAGAAAACAGTCGTTTCTTCGCTAAAACTTATCGCCACTGCGCATAGCCCGGCTGGTACATCACTGCCCCACCTCCTGGAACGCATCTGAAACAGAAAAACACTGAAAATTAGAAAAAACAAAGACTACCTACAATTTGTTATAATTTGGCCAGGCGCATCGCGTTTCTGTGCATAGCAACGTGAGCTACCTAAGTTATTTGATATCTTTTAATTTGATTTAACAGACAGATTGTCGCGTGCGATACATCAAAATTTTAGTATAGTGTTTGCGAGTCTATTGACCGTAGAACTAGCTACATACAATTTGAAAAAATTTGACTTTTCTGCCAAAACTTTTTGGTACCTATTTGTTCGTTTTTCTCGCTCATTTTGACAGATTTTCAGTTTCTGATTGTTGAAAAAGCTGCGGTTAGAGAACCAGTTTGTTACCTGTGTGGTACATTTTTCGTTTTCTATAGCAAAAAGTTAAGTTTTTAACTGATTAGCGTTTGAAAACGAACTTTTTGACCCAGGTATAGAACTATCTTCGATTCTGTTGACAGCTACTTAAGGTGAATATAGCCGTGCGATACACCATTAGAAGCGGCCTGCGAAGCCCTACACATAGGACTAGCACCAGGGTTCACCCGTCATACAGAAACTTAGAAAAAGTGGTATTTCTACTAACTTTGCCACCGTTTTAGCGAGAAAACAGTCGTTTTTTCGCTAAAACTTATCGCCACTGCGCATAGCCCGGCTGGTACATCACTGCCCCACCTCCTGGAACGCATCTGAAACAGAAAAACACTGAAAATTAGAAAAAACAAAGACTACCTACAATTTGTTATAATTTGGCCAGGCGCATCGCGTTTCTGTGCATAGCAACGTGAGCTACCTAAGTTATTTGATATCTTTTAATTTGATTTAACAGACAGATTGTCGCGTGCGATACATCAAAATTTTAGTATAGTGTTTGCGAGTCTATTGACCGTAGAACTAGCTACATACAATTTGAAAAAATTTGACTTTTCTGCCAAAACTTTTTGGTACCTATTTGTTCGTTTTTCTCGCTCATTTTGACAGATTTTCAGTTTCTGATTGTTGAAAAAGCTGCGGTTAGAGAACCAGTTTGTTACCTGTGTGGTACATTTTTCGTTTTCTATAGCAAAAAGTTAAGTTTTTAACTGATTAGCGTTTGAAAACGAACTTTTTGACCCAGGTATAGAACTATCTTCGATTCTGTTGACAGCTACTTAAGGTGAATATAGCCGTGCGATACACCATTAGAAGCGGCCTGCGAAGCCCTACACATAGGACTAGCACCAGGGTTCACCCGTCATACAGAAACTTAGAAAAAGTGGTATTTCTACTAACTTTGCCACCGTTTTAGCGAGAAAACAGTCGTTTCTTCGCTAAAACTTATCGCCACTGCGCATAGCCCGGCTGGTACATCACTGCCCCACCTCCTGGAACGCATCTGAAACAGAAAAACACTGAAAATTAGAAAAAACAAAGACTACCTACAATTTGTTATAATTTGGCCAGGCGCATCGCGTTTCTGTGCATAGCAACGTGAGCTACCTAAGTTATTTGATATCTTTTAATTTGATTTAACAGACAGATTGTCGCGTGCGATACATCAAAATTTTAGTATAGTGTTTGCGAGTCTATTGACCGTAGAACTAGCTACATACAATTTGAAAAAATTTGACTTTTCTGCCAAAACTTTTTGGTACCTATTTGTTCGTTTTTCTCGCTCATTTTGACAGATTTTCAGTTTCTGATTGTTGAAAAAGCTGCGGTTAGAGAACCAGTTTGTTACCTGTGTGGTACATTTTTCGTTTTCTATAGCAAAAAGTTAAGTTTTTAACTGATTAGCGTTTGAAAACGAACTTTTTGACCCAGGTATAGAACTATCTTCGATTCTGTTGACAGCTACTTAAGGTGAATATAGCCGTGCGATACACCATTAGAAGCGGCCTGCGAAGCCCTACACATAGGACTAGCACCAGGGTTCACCCGTCATACAGAAACTTAGAAAAAGTGGTATTTCTACTAACTTTGCCACCGTTTTAGCGAGAAAACAGTCGTTTTTTCGCTAAAACTTATCGCCACTGCGCATAGCCCGGCTGGTACATCACTGCCCCACCTCCTGGAACGCATCTGAAACAGAAAAACACTGAAAATTAGAAAAAACAAAGACTACCTACAATTTGTTATAATTTGGCCAGGCGCATCGCGTTTCTGTGCATAGCAACGTGAGCTACCTAAGTTATTTGATATCTTTTAATTTGATTTAACAGACAGATTGTCGCGTGCGATACATCAAAATTTTAGTATAGTGTTTGCGAGTCTATTGACCGTAGAACTAGCTACATACAATTTGAAAAAATTTGACTTTTCTGCCAAAACTTTTTGGTACCTATTTGTTCGTTTTTCTCGCTCATTTTGACAGATTTTCAGTTTCTGATTGTTGAAAAAGCTGCGGTTAGAGAACCAGTTTGTTACCTGTGTGGTACATTTTTCGTTTTCTATAGCAAAAAGTTAAGTTTTTAACTGATTAGCGTTTGAAAACGAACTTTTTGACCCAGGTATAGAACTATCTTCGATTCTGTTGACAGCTACTTAAGATGAATATAGCCGTGCGATACACCATTAGAAGCGGCCTGCGAAGCCCTACACATAGGACTAGCACCAGGGTTCACCCGTCATACAGAAACTTAGAAAAAGTGGTATTTCTACTAACTTTGCCACCGTTTTAGCGAGAAAACAGTCGTTTCTTCGCTAAAACTTATCGCCACTGCGCATAGCCCGGCTGGTACATCACTGCCCCACCTCCTGGAACGCATCTGAAACAGAAAAACACTGAAAATTAGAAAAAACAAAGACTACCTACAATTTGTTATAATTTGGCCAGGCGCATCGCGTTTCTGTGCATAGCAACGTGAGCTACCTAAGTTATTTGATATCTTTTAATTTGATTTAACAGACAGATTGTCGCGTGCGATACATCAAAATTTTAGTATAGTGTTTGCGAGTCTATTGACCGTAGAACTAGCTACATACAATTTGAAAAAATTTGACTTTTCTGCCAAAACTTTTTGGTACCTATTTGTTCGTTTTTCTCGCTCATTTTGACAGATTTTCAGTTTCTGATTGTTGAAAAAGCTGCGGTTAGAGAACCAGTTTGTTACCTGTGTGGTACATTTTTCGTTTTCTATAGCAAAAAGTTAAGTTTTTAACTGATTAGCGTTTGAAAACGAACTTTTTGACCCAGGTATAGAACTATCTTCGATTCTGTTGACAGCTACTTAAGGTGAATATAGCCGTGCGATACACCATTAGAAGCGGCCTGCGAAGCCCTACACATAGGACTAGCACCAGGGTTCACCCGTCATACAGAAACTTAGAAAAAGTGGTATTTCTACTAACTTTGCCACCGTTTTAGCGAGAAAACAGTCGTTTTTTCGCTAAAACTTATCGCCACTGCGCATAGCCCGGCTGGTACATCACTGCCCCACCTCCTGGAACGCATCTGAAACAGAAAAACACTGAAAATTAGAAAAAACAAAGACTACCTACAATTTGTTATAATTTGGCCAGGCGCATCGCGTTTCTGTGCATAGCAACGTGAGCTACCTAAGTTATTTGATATCTTTTAATTTGATTTAACAGACAGATTGTCGCGTGCGATACATCAAAATTTTAGTATAGTGTTTGCGAGTCTATTGACCGTAGAACTAGCTACATACAATTTGAAAAAATTTGACTTTTCTGCCAAAACTTTTTGGTACCTATTTGTTCGTTTTTCTCGCTCATTTTGACAGATTTTCAGTTTCTGATTGTTGAAAAAGCTGCGGTTAGAGAACCAGTTTGTTACCTGTGTGGTACATTTTTCGTTTTCTATAGCAAAAAGTTAAGTTTTTAACTGATTAGCGTTTGAAAACGAACTTTTTGACCCAGGTATAGAACTATCTTCGATTCTGTTGACAGCTACTTAAGGTGAATATAGCCGTGCGATACACCATTAGAAGCGGCCTGCGAAGCCCTACACATAGGACTAGCACCAGGGTTCACCCGTCATACAGAAACTTAGAAAAAGTGGTATTTCTACTAACTTTGCCACCGTTTTAGCGAGAAAACAGTCGTTTTTTCGCTAAAACTTATCGCCACTGCGCATAGCCCGGCTGGTACATCACTGCCCCACCTCCTGGAACGCATCTGAAACAGAAAAACACTGAAAATTAGAAAAAACAAAGACTACCTACAATTTGTTATAATTTGGCCAGGCGCATCGCGTTTCTGTGCATAGCAACGTGAGCTACCTAAGTTATTTGATATCTTTTAATTTGATTTAACAGACAGATTGTCGCGTGCGATACATCAAAATTTTAGTATAGTGTTTGCGAGTCTATTGACCGTAGAACTAGCTACATACAATTTGAAAAAATTTGACTTTTCTGCCAAAACTTTTTGGTACCTATTTGTTCGTTTTTCTCGCTCATTTTGACAGATTTTCAGTTTCTGATTGTTGAAAAAGCTGCGGTTAGAGAACCAGTTTGTTACCTGTGTGGTACATTTTTCGTTTTCTATAGCAAAAAGTTAAGTTTTTAACTGATTAGCGTTTGAAAACGAACTTTTTGACCCAGGTATAGAACTATCTTCGATTCTGTTGACAGCTACTTAAGGTGAATATAGCCGTGCGATACACCATTAGAAGCGGCCTGCGAAGCCCTACACATAGGACTAGCACCAGGGTTCACCCGTCATACAGAAACTTAGAAAAAGTGGTATTTCTACTAACTTTGCCACCGTTTTAGCGAGAAAACAGTCGTTTTTTCGCTAAAACTTATCGCCACTGCGCATAGCCCGGCTGGTACATCACTGCCCCACCTCCTGGAACGCATCTGAAACAGAAAAACACTGAAAATTAGAAAAAACAAAGACTACCTACAATTTGTTATAATTTGGCCAGGCGCATCGCGTTTCTGTGCATAGCAACGTGAGCTACCTAAGTTATTTGATATCTTTTAATTTGATTTAACAGACAGATTGTCGCGTGCGATACATCAAAATTTTAGTATAGTGTTTGCGAGTCTATTGACCGTAGAACTAGCTACATACAATTTGAAAAAATTTGACTTTTCTGCCAAAACTTTTTGGTACCTATTTGTTCGTTTTTCTCGCTCATTTTGACAGATTTTCAGTTTCTGATTGTTGAAAAAGCTGCGGTTAGAGAACCAGTTTGTTACCTGTGTGGTACATTTTTCGTTTTCTATAGCAAAAAGTTAAGTTTTTAACTGATTAGCGTTTGAAAACGAACTTTTTGACCCAGGTATAGAACTATCTTCGATTCTGTTGACAGCTACTTAAGGTGAATATAGCCGTGCGATACACCATTAGAAGCGGCCTGCGAAGCCCTACACATAGGACTAGCACCAGGGTTCACCCGTCATACAGAAACTTAGAAAAAGTGGTATTTCTACTAACTTTGCCACCGTTTTAGCGAGAAAACAGTCGTTTTTTCGCTAAAACTTATCGCCACTGCGCAAATTCTCTCTTGGCTCAATACGACTCTTGTATGCATGTATAGCGAGTACTTTAAATTGATAATCTACAAATAAATATGTTTTCTTTCTTTCTTAAAAGTTTCCTCAAGATGAAGGTGAATTAAATTTACGAAGCTGTTTACGCACAAGTTTTTCGATGAGGAAAATCTACTGGTACCGGATTTGAAGCTACGACCTTACAGAAGTCGTAGTTATTTCCAAGTGCAAGACCGCCGGATAGCTGCAATAATATTCATTCATAATTTAAGTTATGACCTTACAGAAGGTGGAGTTACCAAGTGCAAGACTGCCAGATAGCTGCAACAATAATATTCATTCATAAAACTAATTAGTTCCCTAGAACTGCTGGACAATAATTGTATGCATCCGCGCATCCGTCTTAGCGATTTTACTGTCAACAGATTAAATCCCTCCACCATTAACTGATTTCCTCCACAGAATGAGAGATCATTATTATGTGATTACATCTCTTCTGTAAGATCTTAAGCTACATGACTTAAGGAAGTGAGTATAGTATGGCCGCGTTCACATGTGCCGTTTTCTGTAGGTAACGTTGGTACTTATACAAAAATTTCCCTAGACGTCTATGGGTCCTGCTTTCGTTCTTAAGTTGTGGTGCCACCACACTGAAACTTCACTGGAATTTTTAGATTAGATTAGATTAGAAAATACTTTATTGTACAAAATTAAGTACATAGGCGAACTTAATGCTAATTAGCATTTTCTTCCAGTTAACCATTGTGTTATGTGGAGTGGGTGGTAGTGCTTTATGACTAGAGAAGAGCATCAGGCATTGAGCATTGACAAGAGAGAGATTTTTATTTAGGATTATACAAAAAAAACGCTAGGAACCAAGTCGTAGTTTGTTGCCTTTTCTTCTAGGCTTGGTCGCGTGGAACTGGCCTCACCTAGCTTTAAGACGTTTCAAAGTGATCCTACCACTGAATAAACAAATTGTTGATTTTTCTTGTTGTTTCTAGCTCTTTCGAACCAGTGAGGTGAAAGGATTTTAAATGCGTTTAAAGAGGCTCCTTCGTGTACACATATTTTTTAAGTTTTACGTCATGCTGGTGTCCTCACCATATTTTCCTTCACCTTTGAAAGTACTGGCATAGGGCACATTAATTTCATACCTCGTGCATGCACATTAATTCCTCGACAGAAAAAAACAGTTTGAACCCACGAGCTTAGGATCGGAAAGCGGGGTCGCCACCAGTCGTCCACCACTGCTCTTACGTACGTGGGAACGTTTTATTCACAAACTACTGTGAAAACTTGTTCAGCGGAACTGAAGTCGAAGCTTACATACCCAACATCGCTCTAGTCTCCAAGGCGTCGATTCTAGCAACACGGCTCGATTGAGTGATCGCTGAATCCGCGTTCCATTTTCAAATTTTTCAAACAAAAATTTACATCTCACAATGATTTACGCAATCGCTTGAGGGATTTGTGTTGCTGGAATCAAAGCCCAGCAAAGCACGGAATGAATGTCTTCATACAAAACCCGGAAAATGGGCTCGCACGGTAACAGTCACCGTTACCCAATACCAAACTCAGAATATGCACTCTGTTTTGTTTAATTTTTGAAGCAGAACGCAAAATTTTTTTTAGTGGCTTCAGATTATTGTAAAAATAATACATAACATGTTCCGACAGAACACAGCCCAGGCTCCATGTTACAAGCCCGTATCTTCTTGTTACAGTAGAAATTATCTATATTATAGAGTAAGTGAGGTTAGGAATCTTGTGGAACCATGGGCTCTGGGCTAGAAGATATTAGCAGTACTTACGTAGTAGAGCTGAATCCTTTCACCACACTTGGTTCGAAAGCATCAGTGACACGATAAGAAGAAGAAGAAGAAGTAGAGCTCTTTGTGAAGGGCTCGTCCGGGGAAGTACTATGCCAATTCCGGCCGGGAAGCAGCGTGTTTCGGTTTGAAGGGTGTGGGTGCTGGTGAAATTACTGGCATGCGAAGCTATACATTTGAGCCTCACGTTGCTTATTCAGACTTTTTCTTTTGGTGCTGATTGTACTTTGTAACGTTCCGTATAGTGATATAATAATGCCTGTCTTCTCAGCTCAGTTGGTAGTAACTCTAACTTCTGTGCTGTAAGTCGTGGGTTCGATCTCCACTGAGAACAAATATTTGTGTGGTGAATACCTACAGATCTTTGTTCCGGTCTAGGTGTTATATTATATTCTAAGTTCATAAAAAAAATAATTTAAGGATAATATCAGCTATCTGGTTCCTATAGTACAAACTCTGCTTCATTTGCGGCTAAATAGTGTTGCGTCGATTGTCCACAATATTTATTTATTTATAATTTCTGAACTTAGCAACTTGCACGCTTTACAAAGTTTGTAATGCCCTTAATTAATTTGCAAGAAATCAATTTCTTTAATAATACACTGATTGATCAAAGGCATGCCCTGGCATGCCTATTGTTTCTGTAAGTACCTACTAGCTAGACGATCAAAAGACAATGCATGACGACCATTGGTTGACTGCACAGGAAAAGACTGATAAGTAGGTACTCTACCTAAATATTTCCGCAATGCAAAGTTGTCTGTACAAAGTTATAAGAATCAAATTCGTAATTTTCAAAATATTAGAACATCGTGTATAGTCAATTTTAGAGCCTGCACCCATTAGTTACTGCGTCAATGAGAATAGTGAATCCTGTATTAGTCCATTTTAGAGCCTGCACCCATTAGTTACTGCGTCAGCGAGATTAGTGAATCCTTTAGACTTAGTCCATTTTAGAGCTTGCACCTATTAGTTACTGCGTCATGCGTCAGTGAGAATAGTGAATCCTGTATTAGTCCATTTTAGAGCCTGCACCCATTAGTTACTGCGTCAGTGAGAATAGTGAATCCTATGTATTAGTCCATTTTAGAGCCTACACCCATTAGTTACTGCGTCAGTGAGAATAGTGAATCACAACAAACATGACCTAAACAATTACATTACAGGGACAGGCCTCACAGCTCAGTTGGAACCTTCTGCGCTAGAGGGCGTGGGCTCGAATCCCATCGATTCCCATCAAATATTTGTGTAGTGAACATTGATGTTTGTTCTCTGTCTGGGTGTTATATTGTATTTTAAGTAGGTATTAACATAAAAGTTAACTCAAGTACGAAATCCAGTTGGGAAAACTTTTAAGTAGAAAAATGTGCCAGGAAAAAAAAGAATTAAAGCTAACGTTGAACTTTGGTCTTCTTCATAAAAACAACATGGCGGGCGAAAATGGCCGCGATGTTTCTAAAATGAAACGGTACCTGTCGAGTTGTTTGCCTCCGTCACCCAAAATTGCACACTTTAGGATGAGAAATCAGACACGAAATTGCTCTAAACACTCATATTCTTGATGTTAGATAAATGACTTCCTGCTGGTACAATGGAGCCATCATTATTCCCCGTGAATGGGCCCCGCGTGAGAGACTCCCACGACTTTATTACGGATATTTTTTTGTGTTCTAATTAACAGTTTTTCTGATAGCAGACTTTTACTTTAATTGCTCGCTCAAAATGTAGTTTTGTGCAATTTTTAAGGAAAGTAGGCCGAATTTAAAGCTGCTTCAAATGTTAGGTAAATAATTTACAGTTAAATTGAATTACATGTGGCTATACCACCGACGTTGAATTCTAATACCGATCTCGATTTGGTTGGATTGGAATTGAGTTCTTTAAGAGCGGGTCGTGCGAAAATTTGAGATTTGTTGTTTGTTGTTGTTTGAACGCTAATGAAAATCGTATGTCAGCGTTAAATAGAATGTCATGTTAAATAGTATATTTTTTTAACACACTTAAATTCGAATTAATTTCAAATGTTTAGTCTACAATTAGTCCTTTTGCGATTTTTAAAATGTCACTTAGTTATTTAGTTATGAATTTTTTAACAACAAATCTCAAATTTTCGCACGACCCCCTCTTAATAACCACTCTAAAAATGACTACTACTCTACAAAAAGAGTAAAATGCTGACAATGAGTGGCCCTGTAGTTATTCTGCGGGTGGCGTAGAGACACCACAAAAGTTGTCTTGCAAGTCTGTGCTTATTTGTGGCCCATATTCGATAGACATGTTGTAGGTACCTAATTATTTACTTTGTGTGAAAACTTTTAATTAGCCTTTAGTATTCATCATCGTTTATTATTTCTAGCTGTAAGTGGTCCTAAGATTGTTAAAATAAAATACCTACTGGGGGCCAATATCACGGATTACTAATCAACCGATCAAATATTTGATAGTTGCTTATCTCAAACTTTGCACGCGAAATTATGCGAACGTCTGTCAAATATTTGATCGGTCGATTAGTAATACGTTAAACTGGGCCTAGGGTCAAAACCAATAGGTAGGGATAACTTAAAATTTAAGTGATTAATAGTTTGGGAGGTAGGTACAGATTTGGGCGGAATAAATTAAATAAAAAACGTTGTTAATTGTGACTCATGTTTACAACCACTCACAAAATGCACTTTGACTTTAAAGCAAAAATAAACAAATCGATATTATTGTCACCTCATGGCATAACATACTTTACAATAAACACATCCTTTACCTATTAAATAATTACAATTATTATTTACCAAACAATTAGGGCTTAGGATGCAACGTAAATCATTTAAATATATGATTTACATCACATAAATAACAGTTTATTTATTAATATTTCAAACGTTCAAGTCTAAATAATAAAACGTTTGTATAAGCTGATTATAAGCATTACAGTATTCAACTAAAAGATAAAAGTCATGCAGAAATTAATATTTTCTATGGTAGATTACATAATTGAAACATCGCTAAGTTTCATGATACTGCCGCACCTAGAGTTAACACGACACAATTTGCTTAAAACAGTTTAAAGGGCTTTGAATGATGTTTAAGTTTACCTGGACCATATAGTTACAGGGAAAAGTGAATTAAACATCGTGACAACCCATGTTAAGGCCATGAACACCATGAAACAACTTCTCGCTCGCAGACCTTGACCTTTTGAAAGATATTTATAAAATCACTTAACTCTTAATCGTTCGGTTCCAGAGGAACTTCCTCCTGCGCACTCTAAGGTTGCAGAATACTCTTCCTGCTGAGGTTTTCCCAATAGACTAAAGCATGGGGTTCTTCAAAAAGGACGTTTTAAAATATTTAAAGGGTCAGCAAAGCGCGAGTGATGCCTCTGATGTTGCAAGCGTCTATAGGCTACGGTAACCGCTTCCCATCAGGTGGGCTGTTTGCCTGTTGGCTATACTTAGTTGTATAAAAAAACGAAGTTCGCGAGCAACTGTCTTGTGTGCAATCCTATTGCACACAGCTTAGCTAGTTTTCGTACTAAAAAGTTGCCTTTTCTGGTATAAGTACATAACTAAGTAAACTGTTTAGTAGGGAAATGCAGGATAAAAGTTCAATGATGTTATATCTTTCAAAAGGTCAAAGTGTGCGAGTGATAAGGTCATCGACGGCGGTCTACCGCTTAAGTACCACCATTTAAATCGAGTAGTCACTACCTGTACAATTACATGAAACATAACTTAACACGCGTAGAAGATACCGATTCTCTTAGATCGTCGTAGAAGATACAGATCCTAAGTAACAGATCTTTGATTACTACGTAATAAAATGTTAACATTTTAACAACTGAAAATCATACTATTTGCCCATTTTATTTACTCCATTAATATGAAAAATAGCTACTAGATTACATTATTAATTTGTAGATAATACTTATACTACTACTATAGCAATATAAAAATAATCACCCAGAAAATACTTTTCTTACTAAGTATATAAGTAGAACCGTAAGTAAAGACTACATTGGACGGAAACCTTGACTAAAACTGTTAAAATTTTCGGGTTTCAATTTATTGTGCATAAAATTTTTCACAACCTACGTTTATAATATATCTCAAAATAAAAGTAGGTACCTACTTATATTGCGTTTGTGATGCTATTTCAATCACGACTTTCGAATAATAACTTCTCTCGAATAACTCTCAACTCGATAAAGTATTTGATGAATCGAGTTATTTAGGATTTTTCCATGAGAAAGCTGTTCAATATAAAATTATCTAACTAGAATGTACCATAAATATTGATGTAATATTTTGTAAAATGCTTACCTAGCTGCTTTCCTTTCATAAAATATAATTTATGTAAAGTATTATATAATATATTTAAATATATATCATTCATATAAATATTATTAAATATTTTATATAATTAAGTATTATATACAAACAACCATAAGCCAGAAAACTTTCATATAACCAAATTTTTGGCTGAATGTCTATCGTTCATTATAACAATGACATCAAATTGTTACAACAAAGCAAGATTCACAACATTTTACGCACTATCCATACACGAACAACAAAGCCATCGTAACCATAACTAACTCAACTAACAGTAACTGTGAGACGCACCCTAAACATCTGAAGATTCTACATAGATACAAACTGACCTTTGCCACAGATGACCTTCACCTAGATGACCTTATTTGACCCTAACAGACCGTTGCTTATTCATATTGGTAAGCATAAGTGAGATGTATGAAGTGAGGAGATCGTCCATTTTGTACCCCAGCGAGGTCTCGCACAGGAGTTTGGAGCCGCGGACGAGGTTGCCGATGGTCATGTGGAAGTATGTGTTGCCGGATGACCAGTTGGATATCCTCGTGAACGGGTGGGTCACCAGAATGTCCTGGAACAGAGATTATTTATTACAGCTGAGGTTTGGTGACTTTTGACGTAGAAAGATTGCAGGGCCTTATTGATTGGTTTTCTAGCACTGCACTCAACTAGGTAAGCTGGCCGCTAAGTCTGTTGCCATCTCTGTTTATTCACACGTAAGTGACGGAGACAAAAATATTTTAGTGAGACGCTTTGATACCGCAAGCCGTAAGTTGCAGGGATTAAATCACAAACTGAAATTCACAGTCCCTCTAAATCCATCATTCAGCCATTTATTTGCTATTTCAAGGTTGGATCACACATCCTAGCTTCTAGGAGATTATTCATCCCTCCCATTCCAATTATAACTTTTTAAGGGCTATTTTTTTATAAGATTTAAAAAAAATTTATAGTCTGGGTAACCAACGGTCTGCCATTTTGAAAAAAAACACGTGTCAAGGTCGATTTATATCTACAGACATTGAGTGCGGCAGACACGTGCCGTGACAGACACCGACAGACACTATTTATTTATATGTAACGTATAGAAACGTGCCGTGACAGACACCCCGGCTGCCGACAGACACCGTCATCGGCGTCCACTCTCACTGGCAGTTACTGCATAGCTTTAGAAGAAAAAGCATGTTATTGAAAATGTTCAAACACGCAGTTCCGATACTCTATTTACACTGCCCGGCAAGGAGCCACAGACACGTACAGACATGAACCGCGCAGACAAAATATTCTTTCCGAGAATACTGGCCGGGCACGACACGTGTCTGTAAGTGTCTGTACGGCCGTGTTACGATAGATATAAATACGTTAATAGTTACTGTATGGAAGAATATCATTTTGTCTGCCACGGCACGTCTCTGCCACGCTCAATGTCTGTAGATATAAATCAACCTTCAATCGGTAGAGAAAGTGATCACAAACAAGAATAATTTTTGTTTCTGATCACCTACTCTGTCTGTTGAGTGACGAAATCACGCAAGATTATATTTTCTTAGATATTTGAGATAAAGATAGTTTTTTGTACCTTTGACTGCGGATGAATCAAGCTGACACCGTGCTTATTGATGGCAATCAGTAGGAGCTCAGGGTAGTTTGGTTCTGTCGTCTGCTTGACTTCGAAAAAGGCTGATCCGAACGTTGGCCACCGGTAGATGACCTTCAGGAAGGTTATCTTAGCGTCTTCGGGAGTCATGCCTGCGTCTTGGTTGTAGGAAGCCACGATGGCTCGCTTCCAATCCGCTGAGCTTTGTAGTTTTACGAGGTCTGCTGGTATTAGCTCTCGGAGCATTTGTCTGGAAAAGATTTAAGACAGCTGAGTACAAATTAACCTAATATTTACCATGGTGGCAGTGACAGAAAAAATCCTATGGTGTTAATGCAATTTGCAAGGGTGCGCGTTGCTGTCTTTTGTATGGAGCGCTACATCGTAGCCTCGTAGCTTATGTGTATGTTTTATGCATGGTGGCATTGTGTGAAAAATGGTCACAAATATTTATTCAATATTTTATCGTTGAACATCCAATGCTGCACACACAATAGGCATTATGTGTGTAATAAAGAGAGTTTAGAAGTCATTGCATGCCATTATTTTACCAGTTAGCCACATTTAAAAAAACTACAATTTAAATGTTAGAGAGTCTCTACTCTACTCACGGTATAGCCTGTAGTTCCTGCTTATTGTCTCCAAACCTGGCTCTATAGGCCAACGCCGCCAAACGAGCTGCCTCCTCGCGCCCGCAGCGGTGGTAGCCTCGCAGCAACTTCGGCAGCTCTTGATGGAAATGGAAGATCACGTCGGCTGCGCGATCTTTACCTGGTACCGTGTTCGTCCATAGCTTTTTCATAAAGAATACCTGATGAACAAAAACAGGATTACGTCTTAACCAAAGTTTCAGCTGAGGCTAGATATAGGCTGCAAGGTTCTCTCCTAATATTGTATAGATAAAAATAATTACTAACAATATATTTATAAGTTTTACTAACAAGATAATCCTGTGTATCATCCTATGATGGTATTTTTATAGATTGGTTTTCAAAGCGATTTTTACCTGATAAGTAAATTGTGGAGTAATTCCGTCTCGCGTAGGTCTAGCTTTCTTAATCCAGTCAGTCAGATGTCGGACGAAATCGAAGAAGAAATCACCCTCCGGCACCGATATAACCTTATCAGCTATCTTAACGAATAAACTAAAGCCTTCACTAGATCTGAGATTCAGTCTCTGGGCGATATTCTGACAGAAGTCCTTTGCTCTTGTTGACGAGTCTACTTCGAAAGCTTCGTCTGTATCATCAGGGAAGTAAACTTTGTGGAAAATCTGCGTTGTTTTGTGTTGAATAGCTTCGACTTCCACTTGATGAGGTGGATATTTCCTCTGACCGTTTCGCAGTGTTTTTTGAAGTCTTTGGAGCGAATCTTGAGCAATTGGATACCTTCTTGTTCTAAGAAATAATAGCAGCGTTTTACCTGAAATAAAACGCACATTATATACTTACCTCAATAAAAGCTTTATATTGAGAAGGCGACATCCGCTTCCGTCGAAGTTGTACCAGTTTTCATACTTTTACACAGCCAACATCCGGCCAAGTGGCGCCACCTGGCGGCCGCGCGCAATTTTACTTCGTAAAACATGCAGCGCCATATTGAACTCATTGGCTTTTTTATTTCACCAGGCAGCAATTAAAGTGAAAGCTTTTATTGAGGTAAGTATATAATGTGCGTTTTATTTCAGGTAAAACGCTGCTATTATATCCTGAACGCTCAATAAAAGCTTTATATTGAGACCTGTTTGTTATCGCCTGGTGACGCCACTTGTAAGATCTGGGTTACTCTAGCGCCAATGTGATGTTATATTTTTTACTCATAATGTAGGTAAGTTTGCCTACAATAGTAAATAAAACCGTATTTTAATCAATTACGCACATAATAGTACCCGACTATATTATATTATTAATAATAACATGATTATTTTCATTCTATCAGACATTACTATAATCTTAAATTATATAAGAGATTGTAAGTAATCTTAAAAAATCAGCTAAGCATGGTAACAGACAAACCACCCCAAGTTCCTGGCTTAAGTCCAGCTATGGACTTCTTTAGGCTGATCATAATGATGAAATTATCATAATGCCATGTTAATTGAATGCATTCAAACAAGCCGCGCGATAGGCCTGGTTAAACTCTATACCTAATTGTGTGTACCTACTGGTCGCGTAATTTTGTCAAATGCTATGTAGCTAGTGTAAAGAATGATAGATAGCGACAATCAAGCTCAACCATTATTTACTTCCTGTAGATATCGTCAAGTTATTTTTAAAACAATGCTTAGAATAATAAATCGTAGCTGAAATGCTACCTTGCAGTGCTGTAATAACAGCCTCCTTAATAAACATTTAGATCGTCTGCTATGACGTTGCGCAAAACGAGTTAAGCTTAATATTTTACTGTTTTATTGTAAAAAATAAATTAAAAGGTATGTAAAGCTATGTTACCTAGGTACTCTAATTATAAATTCATGTCAAGAAAATTGTGATCAGTAAATACTGATAATATGTAGTATATAATTATTATTGCATAAATAATAACTGCAGTCAGTTTCTAACTAGGTATACTTGGATAAAATAGTTACTACTTAGTATCTAGATCTAACCCAGAATAAAATCAAATGCTAATAAGATCTGTGGTGAATAAGGACTTATCCTGTAAGGGCCTTTATGAGCTAAGAATATTACTGCAATGTACTATCAGCAGTACCTATACCTATCAATAGTAGTATATAATAAAGCTTATTCTTTATTCTTATACTTATTCTAGCAGTATCTTAGTGAATTACTTTTGCTAACGTCCCATCGGAAACTTGGTTTTGTCAAAAGTCTAAACCATCATCATTGACTCAAGAATATTCAGGACTTAGAGCATAACAGACAAGACAGTGTCTGCGTTATAACGTAGGACTACAGATTCATGCGTTAGTGTCGTATTGTATAGAATATACCAAAAGTAAAACATGAAAGACAAAAAGACAGTGTCTGCGTCATAGGAAGTATGAATTTATATGACTGTTAAGATAAGAAGATAAGAAAATTATTTATTGGACAGTAAAATGCGAACACACAGCGACACAGGCGAACTTAATGCTTATTCTGGTTTAAGATATTTATTCTCAAAAAGACATAATACTAGGTCACTTACATGAGAACATTCGTCGTAATTAGCATTAGTGTTGTATTGTATTGAACAAAATACAAAAAGTCGAGCATAAAAAACACAAAGACAGTGTTTGCTTCATAACATAGGAAATATGGATCTATGTGCTAGCGCTAATCAAGTGTAAATCACATAGAAAACGTGGTCATCACTATTAGTGGTGACCCCAAAAGTAGCTTTTAGTGCTACACTAAAGATGGTTACGAACCACACGTTATTACATACTTAAGCAAATTTTTATCAAGCAACGGTAACAATTATCAACGCAACGTACCTTTTAAACATCGGTATTGGTCCGTATTCTATTTATTTATATAAAGAAATTATTTCGGCAAACTACAGTTTTTCGCTAGGAAACAATAGCATACACACTTTGGGGAGTGTGTACTTAAGATGGTAGATACATCCACGAGCATGTGTGGGTAGTTTCATAGTATAGTGACCGCGTTGTAAACCTTGACGGTTCCTTACTAAAATAATTGCAGGTAGACCGCAAGTCAACGACTCTCAAAAAATATTTTCTTGACTAAAGACTTCACGTGCGATTTCAGAGACAAACAGGTCAAAAACCGAAGTTCCTTACTTTACAAGCATTATAGTAGCATAAGTTGGCCGCCACATGTAATAGCGAATAAGGCCCCTGCTCGCGCAGATAGACCGGCAGTAATGCATTTTTTGTGCGTGTACCACGCGCCACTAATGACCGGTTTATTAGTGTCAAAAACCAAACGGGAAAGTACAAATAAGGTACAAATTGGTACGACTTTGTCAAATACTGAAACGTCAAAAGACACTCTGTCTTGCTAGGAAAAACATGGTCCTCCTTGGTATCTTTTCTCAATGCGTAAAAATGATCGCATGAAATTGCTTTTTATAAAAACATTCATTTCATTTTAATTGTTCCTAAACCCTGATTTTTAACACATCTATTAGAAAAATGATTCGAGAGTTACCTAACTTAGCGATGTGTTTTAAGGCATCCTTAGGTAGGGTAGGTCTTTGCTAGTTTTAATAAATGTATAAACATTAATTTAGCACCATGGTGAACTACAAGGCTGGCAAAGTCTAAAAGTCTGAAGCTTTTAAGCGGGTAGGCTTGAAAATGTTTGCAAAGAATCTCTTTGTTTTGTCCCATTCAAGACAAGTGATCGTAGAGATTCACAAAAAATATTTGTTTAAAAAAGCGTGCTTAGCCTGCAAATACTTGCAAAAAACACAGTACAGTTTAAATCTACGAGTAAGGTTCGGTTTAGGTTAACTCGGAAATTAAGAACTTCCTATCTTTGGCAAATACTTTAAGGGTTGCACTTTTAGGTTTGGGTCCAAAAGCAGACAAGGGTCTAATTACACTATGATAAGAAATTCAGTGGATTTATAAGAGCCATTTTTCATTAGATCAAACAAGACTAGGCTTTTGATGTAAAACACTTTATTGGATGGAAGTGTGTAACTGGCTTTCCTTACCTTGAGTATATTTCTTTTATTTAAGTATCTATGTACTATATCAGCTATCTGGTTCCCATCGTACAAGCTCTGCTTAGTTTGGGGCTAGATAGTGTTATATTTATTTTTATTTTATATATGCCTAAGCCAGCACTCGAGGTCATTATAATCTTCACTTTCGAGTCGCGACTCGTTACTTACCTTTCCCATTGTAAAAACACAGTTCGTATATTGCACATTCGAGGGTTGACCCCTGTGCGAGTTTCAATGTGGCTACAATTTTCACGCCGCGAGGCTGTACTTGATACAGGCACATAATTTGAGAGGGCAGGTTTGCTAAAATTGTATCAAATCTGTATGATGGAACACAGTTAAAACACTTAACCCCCGCGAGAGGCAGTTGTATGATTGATTTTCTCTTGTGAGAACCACCACATTTCAGAGACTAGATTCACTTACCTGTAGTTCACAGAGTTCCACGCGATGGAACACATTTTCGCTTTACGCCTAACCCCCGCGAGGGGTGGCTGTTAAGTTGATAGAGGTTCTCTTGCGAGAATCTATTTTATTTAGCGAGAAAGTTTCACTAGAAGTTTAGAGAGTTCAACTCGATAGAACATAGTTTACAAACGCCTAACCCCCGCGAGGGGCGGTCGTTAGGTTGATTGAGTTTCTCTTTTCAGATTTAACAGGAACAGGCCAGTTTCACTGGACGTCTATAGAGTTCCATTCCATAGAACGCAGTTAGTTCACAAACGCCTTACCCCCGCGAGGGGTGGCTGGTAGGTTCTCAAGACCAAAAATACTTTGCTGCTAATAAAGTACGCCATTTTACTTGAAAACTTTATGATAAACCTTCGAGTCGGTGACCAGTAAACTGATTGAAAGCGATGGTGTGATGAACATAGTTTTAAAATAATAAAGTGGGTATTAAGAAAAAAGTTTCTTAAGATTTTTCTAGAAGTAAAAGTATTCGTATAATAAACCCAAGAGAGAATATAACAAATATTATTTCTGCTTTGGGAAGGTAGGCATAATTTTTATCAAAAACAAAATAAAATTTAATATTATTTTTACCATGCAGTAAGCTTAACCGTATAGGTAGGTATGGCCCGATGACGTCAGGTATCATACGTTTTACCCCTCTTTGTTTGTTTCCAAGTCTATGAAACCTGGAGTATATTAGGGTATAGGACTTTAAGCAAAATGCACTGGATATCAAAATAGCAGTCAACATGAAGCAATGAATGAATGATAATATTCAATTAAGGGTTTAATAAATAACTATTCCTTCTACGATTTTGATTTAACCTCCTCGGAAAAACATTGTAACCTCAGAACAAAGACCCATGTTCATCACACGTATTTCGGTGGGGATCGAACCCACGATCACACAGAAGGCAGAACTACTATGAAAAATAAATATTAGCAAATTGTTTGGAAAACAATTCTAAAAATACGTTCAAACGACGTCCTGCCTATTTGTTCATTTTATAGCTATGGCAGCGGTACCGGCTTTTGCCTCAAAGAACGGCACGTATACCTACCACAGCTTATGTGCACAATAAAATGTACTACTGAAAATGAAACTTAACTATATAAATAAACTGGATTTTTTAAACTATAAGAACGTGATCCAAACGAAAAATTCGTTAAGAAAATTAATCACGTTAATTTTTTATTATTATGAGGGTACTCACGGTTTTCCCTCCTTGCACTGCTCAAAGAAGAACACTTCACTAAATAAAATTAATTATTTATTCACTTTTGTAAGAACAAAGATTTAAAATATTTTTAGCAACCACGGTCGTCGCAGAGATAGCTGCTGGACACGTGTTGCTTCGACGGAAAACAAAACGCCAATGAGTTCAATATGGCGCTGCATGTTTTACGAAGTAAAATTGCGCGCGGCCGCCAGGTGGCGCCACTTGGCCGGATGTTGGCTGTGTAAAAGTATGAAAACTGGTACAACTTCGACGGAAGCGGATGTCGCCTTCTCAATATAAAGCTTTTATTGAGCGTTCAGGATATAATGTTAATTCTCTGAGCAGTCCTTGGCTACACGCGAACAGTCCTGTAGCTAGCCACATCAGTTCCCAACCTCTTTCTTCAGACATCCTATTGCGATTATCAGTCAATTGTTTCATAACTTGGCAGTAGATCTCATCGCGTAGGATTTCGTGCTTTAGAGGTCCGTCGAATATGTGGTCTGTATACTCGTTTCCGATACGAGGACGTTTGGATGGCAGGTCTCCCATGTATTTTAGAATGGCAGTGTACGCGAAGCAAGCTTCTTCTGCCAGTTCTTCTTTTGCTTGGAGTTTCTTTAGCAATGGGGATTTGATTGGTTCTCTCGAGTGGCGCCACAACTCTTCAGTACCACCTCTTTTTGCTGTAGATAACGTTAGAGCTTTGGATACCGTCCGCTTTGGGGGCAATCTGAAGTGGTCCAGAGCGTATTCCAATAATGTATGTGGTTTGTCGCGTGTCTCTGTGCCGTTTAATGTGCTGGTAGGTGCCCGACGTCCATGGCTTGCGCCTTCTTGACAGAATAAAGTCAAAATATCAGGCGGTGGCTTCGTCAACGCGGGTAGTACATAGACAGTTTCCGCTGGGAAGTCACCCCTTTCCATAGTCCTCTCGCAGCGACCAATGCACCAGCCATTGTTTAATACTGACTCTCCGGTACTGTCTTCTTCTAAAACAATAAGATCTCCTTTCGAGAAAGTTAAGAAACTGGAACCTTCTCCTGGTGCTTTGTAGTCTTGCAACGCAATCACGAATTTTGACCTTTTCTTTAGACCTTCCAAGAAGTAAACTACCAGGTCACGTATGTCTTCTGCATTTGGACTTTGGAATGTAAACTCTTCCCCGCGAACGGTTGCGAGACTAAAAGTTTGTGTGAACACCTTGTTGGTTTTCTGACTTGACACTGTTGTTATTTCTGGGAAAGATAGTTCTAGTAAAACTTGTTCTTGGTCATCTACAACGTAAACACCAGTCCAATTCACAGCTATGATCACATCGTTCTTCGGTAGATTCGGTCCTGAGTTCCTATATGCTTCATAGAATCTTGAAAACAGCAACGGCCACTTAAATTTTGCATAACTGACAACGTCCTCTTTCACCCTGTACGCGGGGATTTTTTCTTTCACATAATAACTTTTTTTATAAGCTTGAACCACTAGAGTTCCCCAACGATCAACAGCTTTTTCCACCCCAGTTAGGCAATAATCCGGTATGTAATTCGGCAGTAACGTGTATAAACGCTCATTATTCATATCTTGACCATACTCAATGTAATACTGTTGAGCAGCTATCATAGCCAAGTCTTCTTCTTTGTCACATCTGTATTCACCAAACTTCACTCCTCTTACAACTTGTTGGTAAATAAGATTTGTTGCTACTTGATCTTCTGTAGGGTCATGCCAGGGTGCGAATATTTCTTTTCTGAAGAACAATCTCCAAGGTGCATTCCTCTCTTGAGCACCCTGTTCCTTTGCGTATTGTTCGCATTGTGATATAGCATCCATCACGTGATCGCCACCGCTGCCTAAGGAACTGACTTTATCAAACAACGCTATGTAAAGTGAGAAGCCGAACTGATCTCTGAGAGCAATTTTATCGGATAACTGGTTGCACAGCTCTCTGGCAGTTGTTGCCGAGTCTGCTAATAATGTTTTCGTGTTTCCGTCCATAAATGTGATGGGTAACATTATGGGCTTTTTAGATTTTGTTGCTTGCAGTTCCAACCAGGATGGTGGTTGATTTCTTGTGCCGTTGTTGAAGGTTCTTTTTAGACGGTCTTCGCAGTAAGGGGCGTAACCTGGTGGACCTTCTCTGATAAAAGCCCGCAGATAGTTGACAAACTTCTCGCTTGGAGCGAAACATCCAACGCAAAGAGACAACAGAATCCACCCTCTGGCATGTGAAGATTTCGAAGGGTTGGTGGTCAGCTGTTTGCAAATCTGGCAGTATATTTCGTCACGCAGCTCGGCACGCAATATTCCATGACCAATTATAAAGTGCAGCTTTTCTAGATTGGATATGGGACGTGACTCCAACCATGTTTGATAACTGTCAGCCGTATACTCTTCGTCCTGAAACAGTCATAATAAAGCAGTTAAGTAAGCACTCGGCATAGACAGAAAGAAATGAGTCCGTAGTTTTTTGTGGAAAACGAACCTGCAACTTTCTCCGAATATCTTCGCCCATCTTGTTTTTCCTCTTCAATGTCAGTGACACCAACTTGTGTCTGATAGACCTTGGTTTCTGCTTGTTCGCATACGCATCAGGGTCGACGCCCATCATTTGTGCTTCTTGGAACTCCTTAGATCTGATGAAGTTTCTTCCTAGGGTAGCGGTGACTTTGGACATGACAGAGGTGTTATCTCTGTCCATTGTGTGATATCGTGGTTCCGGTAAGTCTCCCGTGAAGCGCAGAATTGTGATCCATAGTGCTTGAGCGGCCTGAAAATCAATTGAATCGTGACATCTTGCACAAAACCCGTATCTTATCATGACCTTCCAGAAACCTACACCATTTATGAATTAACTTGATAAGCAAACGATTTGATATTAAGCGTTTCAGGAACCTACGTAATCAGCATTAGTGCAATAAGCACTGGTTTTTTTTTATTGGTATTTGATTGAAAATTTGATTATTTGTTGTTTTGAACGATCTCAAGGTTGTACTAAACATGTGCCTACTGCACGAAAGAAGCCTCTTTCGGTAGCAGTTAGTAGAGCTCTTTGTGAAGGGCTCGTCCGGAGAAGTACTACAACCATGCCTATTTCTGCCGTGAAGCAGCATTTCTGGTGAAGGATTTCGGTTCGAAGGGTATGGGTGCCGGTGAAATTACTGGTACGTGAGGCTGACCATCATCGTAGGACACGTTCATGACGTGCGTGATCTACGAGGCAATGTTTTCTTATAGGTGATAGTTACCACTTAACATCAGGTAGGCCATATGCTTTATCCATCAGCTAATTGCATAAAAAAAATACTTTAAATCGTGTCGTTTCAAACCGGTTCGTAAGAGCTAGTAACACGACAAGAAGACTGCCAACTTACCAACTGATCTCCTTGAGTGTGCAAAGGTAACAGTGGATGTTTGAGAGGTTTCCTCGAATATTGATGGGTGACGTTCCCTTGGAAGTACGTGGCTGCAAACTTCTGGAACTTGAACTCTGATAGATCCTCTTCATCTTCTGACGTGGTCTGCATTGGCGTCACCATCTGATATAACGTTATATTCCAAATCAGTGATTGAGTGCGGTTGTCATTATCGTCATACGAAACCACAGGCATTGTTTTTGTAATAAAAAGATAATAATCAATCAATAGACCTACGAATGGATGGACATATTTATTCGGGTGAGATTAACTCCTTGTCTGATTAAACATAATTATCTGATCGATACACAAGGAATCATCAAATTCAAGCGGTTAAAAACCAGTCAAGGAAGTTCACATCTGTATCAGGGAGAGGTTGTTGGTTTGAATCTTCGGATCGTAACTTTTAGAATATCACGTGTTTGCTTGAAAATGACAAAATCATTTCACATATCCCTATTTATTGGTTATCGTTGGCAGCAGAAACATCAGCTAATTTTATATGACTGCCTTCACAGCTCAGTTGGTAGTAGCTCTGCCTTCTGCGCTGGAGGGTGTGGGTTCGATCCCCACTGAGAACAAATATTTGTGTGGTGAACACAGATGTTTGTTCTCTGTTTGGGTGTTATATTGTATTCTATGTATGTATTTACAAAAAAAAAGTATTTAAGTATTATATCAGCTATCTGGTTCCCATAGTACAAGCTCTGCTTAGTTTGGGGCTAGATAGTGTTGTGTGGATTGTCAACATTATTTATTTATTTTTATTTATATGACTCGGCATTTCTAGAACTAAAAGTACCTCTTGTTGATCAGCCCTCTGTTGCGGCAGATCACTGAACACGGAGGTGTCTTTCGGCGCGGGAGCCTCGCTGCTTGAGTCTGGTAGGAAGTCAAACATAGCTTCGACCAGCTTGCTGTCATCTACCGGCTCGTCTTGTTTGCGAGCCGCTTCTTGTAGCAGCGTCCTCTTTGCTTCTAACTGGCGCTTTTCTTCTAATGCTAGCTCCGCGTCTCGCCGTTCGAGTTCATACATGCGCTCCTGAAAATTTAAATATTATTGTAGTTTCTTACGGGCTGATTTTACATCTACGAAATAACGCTATTCGTCGAATAAAAAATGTTGACAAACCTAAAAAAGAGATCGATATATTTTTATTTGGAGCAACAATGTATCTGTATGTTGAAAAAACTGCCTTTAATCAGATAAAAATCAGCGACTAGACAGCAGGTCTAACACAAGCTCTGTCTGGCTCTGGTTTTGACTTTTGAGTCTGTGTGAGTGTGACTAAATAAATCCTACGTCGAAACGTCACACAAACAGTATAACACACTAGTGAGCACTCACACAGACTCAAAACCAGAGCCAGAGACAGAGCCAGACAGAGCTTGTGGTATACAACTATGTACTAAATAACAATTATATTGAAAAAAAAAAAACAAAACAAAATCACAAAAAAAAACACTAACATATCTGAAATCGAACACTGTATCGTTACAAAGACACTGTATCCACATGTTGACCAACGGAGATTGATGCGAAGTGTGGCTTTCCCACCCTCGCACTAGCCATCACTTCTTGGATTACGTAGATCCTAGTTGGATTATCCAGTAAGACTACGTTACCGAAGGAACGCAACTGTATCGATACCTAAATCATATTGCACAATGTCTTCGCATGATCGAGTATGTATGACGGAACTCGACGACGCAGAACGAAGCAACGTTGAAGTTCTAAAATAATTTTTTGATTATCTATAATAATGTTTACGCCATGCGTAACTATTGCGTGTTTTGCAGAAACGAAATTCCAGATTTGGTATATATTTCAGTATATCTGTATGTAATAAACGCCGCTAATTTGTTACTACCAGAAAAAATATATTCACAATAATATATTTCAGCTGAGGAAAATGAATCAATAGCAAAATCGGTTTTAGTTTTATACTCAAAAACTGAATCAATTTTATGGACTAGAAAACACTTCACATGTCAACCTTCTGAAAGGTTTTTACTAGTGATCATTTTATTTTAATTTGTCCCTTTTGCGGTTAAAATCAAACCTCAATAGTTTAATTTTTTGTGATAGTCTTAAAATAGGGGTCCATTTACACTTTAGCTTTTGAACTAGTACTGTCTACGCGAGCGTAGCTCTGCTACGATGCTGCTACGCGGGACCTTCAATTAGTTTGACTCTCGTCTAAATGACTTCTCGTCTAAGCAACTCTAGTACTCGTAACTTAAAGTCTAAAATCATTTATTCACTTATCATAATACACACACACAAGAGACACTTTTGAAGACGAGAACGCTTACAAGAAGAAAAAGGCGACTCAGGGAAGATGTGTTCTTGAGGTACCTACTTCAAAAGGTTAATGCAATTAAAGGTTATCCTGAACTTTGTCACAATTCGGCTATAAAGCACGAGTTCTAAATAATATCTAAAGAATCGGAAAACGTGGACGGTTTTCGTCCACGCGATAAAAGATAAACGATAAAATCTTTAGAGATAAAAGCATTATTATTTAGCTGGAATAAGTTATCACTCAAATCACTGCTGATTATTCGGCATAATTGCCTTTGTCATATATTAGAATCGTAGTCGTTAGCTTCACTTTCTTTTAAGGAAACTACTGACTGGAAAACGCGGTGCCCGCATTTAAAAATAAATTACTTAAAAACGCTTTATTTTAATTTATAAACAATTATTTGAATAAATCTATACCTACACTATTATTTTCTGTGTGTGTACCTACAATAAAATATTTTTCATACATTCATTATAATTCTTATCGGACGGAATTTGAACCCAGCGCCCATTCAGAAAATATTTTGTTTTGTTTAAAATGTACCTACCTACTTAATTTTTTGATAATATCACCATATAATTGGCTGAATCGTAGATTATGAAGTAACTTAGTGACATGGATAATAATTTTAATTATTCAGAACTAGCTGTACCCTGCCACGCTTTGATGTGGCACATTGTGATTGAAAAAAACAATCCTTGATGCGGATTATATGTAAGTATATCATGCTAAAATTTCAGCACGATCGGTGCAGAGCTTTTTGAGTTTTTGCAAGTTCTAGTACATACTACAGTGTATTACTGGCACGTGAGGCTAAGTAACTGTATGCCTCAAGTTGATGGACGCAGGACAGTGCATCGTAGGGCACGTTCCTGATGTGCATGACCGACGAGGCATTGCTTTGTTATAGACGATGGTTATCACCTAACATCAGGTGGGCCAAATGCTTGTTCCATCAGTTAGTTACATAAAAAAAATACACACTTGGTTTCGATTGGAAACAGGCAACATATTTTCAATAATAAATATTTTTAAACTGAAATAACTTCTGAATTACAGCAAAAAAACGTATAATTTGATCTTTACATTTATAAAAAAAAAATACTTAACAGACCAATTTTACATGGTGTACGACGCAAGTGACCTACTCACCCTATAGTTCTGTTCGGCAATCTCCTTGGCGCGCGTGTTGCCCTGGTGTTGCAAGCGCTGCTCTTCCTGTCTGCGCATGCGTAGTGCCTCGTTGTGCGCCAGCGCGTCTTGCCGCATGCGCTTGTAGCGGCGCATGGCGATGAGACGACGCGCATGGCTCTGGATCTTCAGGATCGCCCACATCTTGTGGCCGTATGAACGACGGACTAGGTAACCGCGAGCAGCAGCCTGGGAACCACAGTGCTCAATAAACCTTTAATATGGGTGAGTATGTATTGTGTCTCGCGTGGATCCACGTTCCAGAATAAAATGACTAGCTATCAATGCATGATGTTTGGCAAGAAATCGCGTGCTTGAATGTGTAATGAGGGAAACTTAGGTCGCAACCGCGACGATACGTATACCCGTTTTTACAATGTAGTTATGTTTAGGTTGTAGAATCAATTATTAAGTGCCCTTAGTAGTTGTCAATCTGCTATAATAATGTAATATCAACCAAGTTCAATCTGATCACACTTCACTTCATAGCCAATCAAAACGATTGCCAAGTTTTGATACAGGCAGTGTGGGCAGGTCTAAACCCTTTATTTCAGGATAAACAATTTTGAAAAAGAGAAAAATACTTACTTGTAATGATACAATGTGCCCTCGCAGATGTCTAAACCGATGAGCGAGCACTCTCGCACGGATCAACGCCTGGAGACGAGCGTAGCCCACTTTCATCTTATTGTATCTGATCCGTTGCAGCTTCCCTCGCCAGTGCCGCTGGATCAGGATTGCAGCTGTCCTCATCTTCAAAAACCGTCTTCGATAAACCCAACCACGGATCGACCTCTGAAGAATAAGGATCTTCCTGGTAAGTACTCTATCTCTTTCTTGCTCAAGGAATAAGTCGTGAGCATCTTTCAAAAACACTTTGGTATGACCCAGCTGATAATCTGACTTGCCTAAAACTTGTGAGCAGATCTTCGCCGTTGCAGACCGACAGTCTGTTTTGTGTGCCGGTGGTACTCCTGATATCAGGAACCGATATCGCTCAACAAACTCCTTGAAACTGTGTCTAATTGGGTAACCAGCTCTTCGGATTCGGATAGTTTCCATCATTCCCGAGTACCTCAGTTGTCGGCAGCAAAGACCACGATCGAACATCTTAGGCTTCTTGAACTCGTTTGGTTTGATGCACCGGATGAAGAACGGTTGGCATTGTCCTAAAGTCCTCATCAAAAGATCCAAAGACTTCTTGAACTGTGTTGATAGTGTTGGAGTTCGTTTTCGTGTTTCCGAACCCATTGTGATGTCTTCATGGAATATCTGTTGCAAGAACTTGTTCGTTGAAATATGAACCAGTTGCAGCAAATCGGCGCTGAAAGTATCTCTGTTCTTCTCTAGAAAACCTCGTGTGTCGTAGAAGACTACTCCGGCAAAGTGGTTTAGACCAAAACTAGTGTTGATATCAGACTTTGGTTTAAGGTAATTTCTATGTTGACCATGCGTTTTGTGAAGCTTGGCTAACATCGTTTGGTCGGTGCCTTTGGGGAACTTAGATTCTTCATCTATCAGAGCCATAATATTGAGTTGCTTAAGAGCGATCAAATCCAAAGCATCTTGATTGTCCACGAACTCAATGTGCTGCCAATTGATACCCTCATGGTTATATTCCTCTTGTTCTAACTTAAAAATATGCCTCACGAAAAACTGCTGAAGGTTCTCATTAGCAAAATTTATACAAAATTGTTCAAAACTATTTTGATCAAAGTTCTCAAACCCGAATATGTCCAAAACGCCAATCGCTGTTCTCATAGTCGACTTTGGTCTGTAGATGGCAGCATTGATTTTCTTTACTATGGTAACAAAGAGGCGTCCATATATGCCTTTCACGAAAGCGTCTCTGATATCCACTGATTGGTCTCTACTTAAAGTGGATATGACGGTTTCTCCGTGAGCGAACAACGTTTTTCTTGTCAGAGCATTTATAAGCGATTGTACCGGAACTCCTAACAAAGTGGCGACTCGCCTGACGTTATTCTGTTCTATGATTTCTGTAGCATCGAGGTTATCCACAACAGTCGCTTCGTACTTGATATTTCCGCAGTGTAAAACAGATGCGAGCAGTTTCAGAATATCCCAAATTTCCGATTCACTGAATAGGAGCACTTTCATAGCGGATCGTATGTCTGCGAATTCTGCTGCGTCATCTCGACCTTCACATGAGAACTGTCCACCCTGAAAAGTAAAAAAGTAATTGTGAAACTCTTTTTTATTTCATTGTAACCGTGTAGTTGCCATCCGCGGCCTTCAAACGCATGGTAGCTTTTTTAGATAAAAAGTGGCTACAGGTATTTGGTTATCCAGGCTATATTCATTTAAATCGATTCGCTGGCTAGAGCGTAATAGACGTAATTGTGCCACAAACATCGCTAACATCCGCATTTATGATACGTGGAATTTTCATTTGAATGGCATGTCATGAATGTGTATGAACTACAGGCACATGAGCCTATTATGTCTCAAAATGATGGACGCAGTGCAAAGCCACATAGTTCGGCCTTCGGTAAAAAGTTACTTACTGCTGATAAATAACGATATTCCGAAGCATCTCCCAACTCCAATTTCTTCTTCTCATCCTTCGACAAGCCAGCCAACAAGCAATAGAAGACATGGTAGTTCCTCTCATCGGGTCCCTGAGAGACTATTCTAGATTTCTCTAGAAGGTACTGCTCGATCTTAGCACCTTCGATTACTCCATTATTGCTGAAATGGATGTCGATGTATTTTCCGAAGCGTGAGGAATTGTCGTTCCTGACTGTTTTTGCGTTTCCAAATGCTTCTAGGATGGGGTTCGCTTCCAGGATCTGAAATCAGTTTTAACATGCTATTAATTTTATTCACAATAAACTTCTAAAGTAGCGTTGCTGTGTGTTGTGTGTATCTGCTTGCGTTATTTCTCGTGAAGCCTATGACACGGCAAAAAGTCAATCTTTGAATTCTTTGAAAGGTTTTTGAACTTTGTGAACTGTCTAGCTTCGGTTTGTGGCTTTCCTGCTTCGGACTTCCTAATTACTGCCTATACTCTCATTCGCAAATCAGTTGTCTTCCACTATATGTTTTACATTTTATTAGTTTTCAAATTTTAATGGCACCTTGATTTCTTAAATACACTCCTTATTATACCTGCCTATTCCTTCATTTGCAAATCAGTTGTCTTCCTGTTAGAGGGATAGGACCTTAAGTGACCTGCCTCGCATAGCGTGTCGGATGCCGAGAACCAATTCAAAACGCCAAATCACTTCTTAACTGCTTTATATTTAAATAGCGAAATATTTCTTGATACAGTATATTATACAATGTCAATGAATTAGATTGATTATGAGCGATTAATTAATTTAATATGACAGCACAACACAATACATGGGAGATTCGTGAACGGGCGAATCAAGAAGAGAACGAACATAATGGATCCACAGATAACATGCAATGCATAGACTATATACGAGTACAGACTCAATATCTAACACTCCTCCTTATGCATTACATGAGTTAACGAGTAACTAATTACTTTACATTGGCTCTACATGCTCTGACTATACATTGAAAAACAACTCTACATTCTTATTTAGTAGGACTCTATAACATTTAGAAAAAGGGACTCTACCTAAGAATAAATCCTACTCTACAATTACTAAGCTTATAAGGTTACTAAATTGAAACAATAGACCTTAGCTCTAGATTACTGACAAAATTACCATGCTTTTGACCACATAGTGGTTTGGTTAACACATCAGCAACCATTTGATCTGTAGGCAGGTATTTAACATTAATTTGTTTTTCCTGTATTAAGTCTTTTACATAATGGTACCGCAAATCTATGTGCTTAGTTCGTTTATGGGAGTATTCTTTAACAAGCAAAAGCTTTTGAGCACTTTGGTTGTCGTTAAACACAGTTACATCAAAGTTTTTGTCAACAATTTCTGACAAGAAATTTCTAACAAAAGAGATGTCCTTGCATACATCACTAATAGCAAGATACTCTGCCTCTGTGCTAGATAAAGCCGTACAACGTTGCTTTCTAGCCTCCCAATTGATGACATTTTCACCAATTTTCACAACAAATCCAGTATATGATTTGCGGTCTGACAAATCATTGGCCCAATCTGCATCAGCATACGCAACAATATTATAATCATTGCTTTTGACAAAATGAAGACCATAAGTTATGGTTCCTGCAAGATAGCGTAATACTCGCTTAGCAGCGTGCCAATGACTCATATCAAAACATGTACTGTATTGACTTAATTGACTACATGCATATGAGATATCTGGACGTGTACAGACACATAGGTACATAAGTGATCCTAACAATTGCCTATACTGATAAACATTATCATCTAAACAATCTTTGTCTGACTTATCCAGCTTGCAGTTTACTGGTAGCGGGGTGGATACAGGTTTACATTCAGTCATATTGTACTTACACAATAATCGCCTTATGTAATCAGATTGATCAAGAATAGTTACACCTTTGCCAATTGAAACATTCATGCCTAAACAATTTTTCAATATTCCTAAGTGACGAATTTCAAAATGTTCTTTTAATAGTAACAGAATATTATCTATACACCCATTATGAAAAACATAAATATCGTCAACATACAAGGCTAATATTATATATTCATTCTTGGTCTTTTTACAATATACACAAGGTTCACATTTACTCTGCATGAACCCATTTTTGGATAAAACATCATGAATTTTAATACTCCACATGCGACTTGCTTGTTTTAGCCCGTAAATGCTCTTTTTCAGTAAACAAACTTTATTATTATTAGCATCGTCAGATTTAAAACCAGCCGGCTGCTCCATATGGATTACTTCATCTAACTCACCATTTAAAAAAAGCTGTGGTGACATCTATGTGATCCATATTCAGATCCAACTGATTTGAAATGCTGAATAATATTCTAAGAGTCGAATGTCTAACAACAGGCGAAAAAGTATCGGCATAATCAATGCCTTGTTTCTGACTATAACCACAGGCAACTAGTCTAGCTTTATATTTAATAAATTGACCCATGGCATCAAACTTTTTCTTAAAGACCTATTTATTTTTGACTACATTTAAACCCTCAGGTCGCTCTACCAACTCCCATACATTATTTTTGATCATGGAGTTGTACTCACCCTTCATAGCTTCATACCATTCATCCTTTTCAGGTGAATTTATAGCATCACAAAGCGTTTGTGGTTCATCTAATGAACTTGCAGCTGCTAATAACGATGACAAATCATAGTCTCTTAATTTCATGGGTACAATACCTCGAGTACTACGCACAGGACGAGAGTTAGACGCGTCAGACCTATCCAACGTGATCGGCTCTCCTCCTCGAGATGAAGAGGCCGGCAGAGGAGACACAGCACCACAAGGGACATCATCTTCATCACCGTCAACATCCTCAGAAACATCTTCAGTAGTGCGGTACAGGTCAGACAGTGGTGAACCCGTTGGTGGTGTATTACCCACATCTGAAATTGAGAGATTCCCATTTGAAATATCTATGGACTTCACAGTATTACTATTATTAAAATTAATATCACAGTCTACATTGTCATCATTAGCAATCATCAAATTTTCATTATTATTATTATTATTTAAATTTTCAATAGAACCATTCTGATTATTATCATTATTAATAAAATTTATCTGGTCATGAAAAATAAAATGCTCTTTGCCCCGTTCATTCATGGTCTCCTTTCCAATAAACTTATCCTCAAGGAAGGTAACAGTCCTAGAATAGACAGCCTTCCGAGGATCAAGTGGATCGATAAATCGGTACCCCTTGCATGTTTCACTATAGCCTACAAAAATAAGCTTTTGTGCCTTGGCATCAAGCTTACGTCTTCGTTGAGAAGGTATAAAAGAATAAGCAACACATCCAAAAACGCGCAGATGACTGAGGTCAATATTTGACCCTGTCCACTCACATTCAGGTATTCTATCAGATAACGCAGACGTGGGGGACCTATTTTTTAAGTAAATAGCCGTCATCACAGCTTCACCCCAAAAGCGATTACCCAGACACGATTCCTGCAGCATGGCTCTGGCTTTTTCAAAAACCGTACGATTGACGCGCTCTGATACGCCATTTTGCTGAGGGCAATAAGGTACAGATACCTCGTGAATAATGCCTTCCTTTTTCAAGAAGTGGGTTAAATTGTTATTACAATATTCAGTACCATTATCAGTACGTAAGATTTTAATTTGCAAACCAGTCTGTTTTTCTACCGTATTTTTAAAGGTAACAAAATGGGAACTAACCTCAGACTTATTCTTCATGAGGAAGCCAAACGTCTTCCTCGTTTTATCATCGGTGAAAGTCAACAAGTAGCGCGCTCCGCCCCAGCTGCTCACTTGCATCGGGCCACAGACATCAGAGTGGATCAGTTCCAGTGGATTAGCAGCACGCCTCGTAGCTGCCCGGGGAAACGACGACTCATGCATCTTCCCCGTCAGACACGAGACACAGCTGCTTGGCACGCCGTCTTCATGCTGAAAAACGACACCAACACACTGATTCCCACCACCAAGTACAGACATACCTTTCTGACTAAGATGACCGAGACGCTTGTGCCATACACTCATAGGTACGCACGACGCAGCATTGGCACTCTCTGTTCCCTGCATAGATCGAAGGGAAGGAGAATTACCTACTCCGGAGGCGGGCCGACCTTGCACTTTAAATTTAAATAGCCCATTACTTTTCCTAGCGGTTAAAACCTGGTTGCCTGTGATTTTACAATCACTGTAAATCTTACAAACATTATCATGAAAGGTAACAACATAACCTTTAGCAGTCATTGCACTTACTGACATTAAATTATTAGAGAGTGAGGGAACAAACAAAACATTTTCCAAACTAACATTAGACTTAAGAAGAACCTTACCAAGACTTTCACTCATTAAATGCTCTCCATTAGCAACAGAAATAGTGCACTTCTTCTGTTTAGCGTTCTGAACAAGCCTAGAGTCCACACACATATGAGCCGTAGCACCGCTGTCCACGATGAACTCATCAGAACTACAGGCTGAGTAGGCTGAAGCGAACAATGAGTGTTCTTCTTCTTTTTCTCCTTTCTCATCCCGTTTCTTCTTGAAGCACCGCTTGGCAATGTGACCACTCTTCTTACAGTACGAGCAGGTAATCTTATCCGGTTTCTTCTTGTTGGCTAGGTGAGCCGAACCGTCTATGTTGTTATTGTTACGACGATGATCCTCTTGTAGCAGTCGAGTGCGTACCACTTCACTGGTAAGATTATTTGTCAAACTCGCAGTTTCCAAACTTGACACGAGCACATCAAATTGTTCTGGTAGGCCTGAAAGTAAAATCTCCGCTATCTCACCGTCTTCTATGACTTTTCCTATGTCAGATAGTTGTGCGACAAGGCTCATGACGCCCTCAATGTAATCTGACATGTTAGGGTATTTATTGTACTCGGTCTTATGAAGCTGTCTGAGGAGCAATACTTTTCTATAAAGCCCTTTGTCCTCGAATGTATCAGACAATTTCTTCCAGGCTTCTTTTGAAGTTTTGGCGTCACGGACAAACTGATAGAGGTTAGGCTGTATGGATAAACAGATACGCGCCAACGCACGACCATCGCGCGCAGCATCACTGTCAGTGCCATCAACACACTTCCATACACCATCCAGCGTAAGTAACATACGTATAGAAAACTTCCAGTTCAGATAGTTTGATATCCCTTGCAATTTCTCAATATTGTTGTAGGTTATGTTGTTGGAACTTGTGCTGCCATCCAATAAATCGCTCCGACGATTTTCGTTAGCCAGCGACATCCTGGAGCTCAAAGTAAAACACCCTTTCTGGGTTTATATTCCAATGAACCCGCAAACTGGGACCATAATCTGTTAGAGGGATAGGACCTTAAGTGACCTGCCTCGCATAGCGTGTCGGATGCCGAGAACCAATTCAAAACGCCAAATCACTTCTTAACTGCTTTATATTTAAATAGCGAAATATTTCTTGATACAGTATATTATACAATGTCAATGAATTAGATTGATTATGAGCGATTAATTAATTTAATATGACAGCACAACACAATACATGGGAGATTCGTGAACGGGCGAATCAAGAAGAGAACGAACATAATGGATCCACAGATAACATGCAATGCATAGACTATATACGAGTACAGACTCAATATCTAACACTTCCACTATACGTTTTACATTTTATTAGTTTTCAAATTTTAATGGCACCTTGATTTCTTAAATACACTCCTTAATATACCTGCCTATGCCTTCATTTGCAAATCAGTTGTCTTCCACTATACGTTTTACATTTTATTCGTTTTCAAATTTTAATAGCACCTTTATTTCTTAAATACACTCGCATACGTACGCCGTATTGTTTGTGGTTTTGTGAATATTTTTTTTCTTTTTATATAATGTAGACTACGTTACCTGTTGTTCAATCCAGGAATGCTTCCCACTGATCGCAGCTAGATACTGCAGAATAAGCTTTGTGGACTCCGTCTTGCCCGCTCCAGATTCTCCACTGATGACAATGCATTGGTCCTGTCCGTACCTTCGCATATGTGCATACGCATTATCACCTATCGCAAAAATATGTGGAGGCAGCTCTCCAATTTTACGTTCCTTGTATAACTTGATCTGGTCTGCTGTGTAGATTGGTAGTATCTGGTACGGATTTACAGCCACTAATATAGAGCCGGTGTATGTCTGAAATTAACAAAAAATCTTGTTGAAAATGAATGTGTACACTCTGAATAAAAGATTAATACAAGATGCTTGTATTATTGGACAAAAAATAACGGAGTTCGTGATGAGCTAAGTATAACAGGTAAATAAAGATGTAGCTGTAACTATTCAAGCATCGCAAAATAATTCATAAGGAAGATGGTAGTTAGGCATACATCGTTGATACGATACGCTTGTTGCAGAAAAAGCAGATCAAAACATCCTTCTTTTGTTATAACTGTAGGTGGTAACTACCTTTTTGCGGCAGACAATGTTTTTTAAAACATTTCTGAACGTTCTCTATAGATTTATGTGTAGTGCTGATATACCTCAATCGAATAATCTCACGGCGTCTATCACCTATTTGAGTTGTGTGCCATCGAAATCATTCAAATCCAGTTACTCAGAGCTCATCGCTAGGCTCTTACAATAAACGAGGCCTTGACCAACGATGCTTTTTGTAGAAATACACTACTTTCGACAACTATGGTCCCAACACTTTTAGTCTCGAAGCAGCTCAAAACAAGTTGGGACTGTCTGAACCTGGAGAATCGTCATAAAAATCGAAGTAAAAACTATACTCACATAAATGAGATTCTCGCTGTATCTGATGAGCAGATTTCTGAGTATCCCCGCCTCGTGCAGGTCTCCCAGTGAGATCATATCCTCGACGCCATTCACGGAGGTGGCATGCATGGCCTTGATGCGTCGCTCTGGCGGCAGCCATTGCTCCTGGCCGTCGTCGTCGCGCACTCGAATGCGACGGCCTTCGGCGGCCAGCACGCGGGCTCCGATGGCCACATCGAACTCCCGACCTGACACCGGCTCGATCCATATGTTATCGCCCTGGAAATAGGAAAATATTTTGTTTAGCTTCAGGTTGGATAGATTTAGGATGTACTTAAAACTATTATCCTAGATGGTTGAAAATAGAAAGGTTTTCGCTATAGACCAACTCTAGGGTGAGGTTACTTTTAAGCGTCGTGGCCAGCGCCTGTACAGACACTGTAACGCCGGGACAGAATTATTTTTTCTACACCTGATATAGTATACCCTCCTAAACAGGGAAGTTTTAAACTAACCTTAGGTAGGTTGTCACAGAATACAAAATAGACCTAGACTAGCAACCTATTCTATATACCTATGTTTACTATGGCAATTTAGTTCAATCTGGTAAAAAGACATTGAATAGTGCCTATACTTCTAAAATAAACGTCGATCCTTCTTAAACGAAAGCGATCATTGTGTAATATGGATATGGATACCGATAGGCATTTCAGTCATGCATGACACAAATTGTGAGATCGGAAACCATACAAAAGATTGAAGGTCAGTGACCTAAACTACAGTTTTTGTACCATTCAGCTTGAATGGGGAGATTATACTCGGTAAAAACAAATTACGCCCCAAGTTGATAGATGCAGCAGTGCATCGTAGAGCACGTTCTTGGCTTGCGTGACCTACGAAGCAATGCTTCGTTATAGGCAATGATTACCACTTAACATCAGCTGGGCCATATATACTTGTTCCATACAAAAATGTATATGAGGTATATTTCGGTATTATGTTTGAAACCTTAGCTAAACGTTAGTACAAAAATGGTCGATACTGCAATAGAGCACAGCTATAGCTACCTACCTATGCACGATTGACTATAAATGGAAAATTAGCTATTTGCAAGAGGATGTTTTACTTGAACTATCTAGCTAGGCGGATTGTGCAATATTATAAAAAATACAGCGTATTGCATGTTACGCAATTTTATTTAGCAATTAGTCGATTAATTGTAAATGCGACACTAATCTGCAGCACGCATAGCAATGTGACGTTGATGAATTAGTGTTAGTGCAGATTTTAATTCCAAGGAATGTAGTTTATCTAATGAGATATCATCATCCACAGCCCGTCTTCACCCACTAGCTTCTTTGCTGAGTATAGGCTTCCCTTAGTTTGTGCCATCTACTCAATCCTGTGTCAGTCTATCCCATTTCCGCCCCGCAACATTGACTATGCGTCTCATCTATCTTAGGTTTAAAGAAATGTATAACCACAAAAGACACAGTCACTTCAATATAAAGAAAGTCGTGTTAGTTACACTATTTATAACTCAAGAACGGCTTAACCGATTTTGCTGAAAATTTGTGGGGAGGTAGCTTAGAACCGGGAGAAGGTCATAGGATACTTTTTATCCCGAAACAGTAACGGGAACGGGAACGAGGCGAGTGAAGCCGCGGGAGTAGTTAGTTATCGTTCCATTACAAAGTAGGGATATATACTTATTAGATAAAAGAGTAAACGTTACGTCGCTAGGTAGATATAGCTTGCTTTATGGCGCCCTAATTTTCTGTAGCCGGTTCTTGGCTACCGTTCGGTTGTTTTCCTACTTCACCTGTCATCACAATGTGTCCTGCCCACTTCATTGAAGCTTGGTAATAAAGAGATATACTAGAGTCTATATCTATGTTATAAAAAAATCTCTATTTCCCTTGGTCACGCCAGCATAAACGCGAACGGCTTGATCGATTTTGGCTTTTTGGCTGAAATATGGCGAAGAGGTAGCTTAGGAACCAGGAGACGGACCGACGTACTTTTTATCCCGAAGTGAAACAGGAACGGAATGAGCGAAGCCGCGGGCGGCCGCTATCAACAATACAGGGTTATTCATTATTAGCTGCAAATACTCAGGAATTAGGTTCAACAAATAAAATAAAAAATATTAATGAAATGATTTTTTTTAAGTTTTGTTTTAAGATTTTGTATCATTTTTTTTTTTAATTTCTTTACGGCTATTGCATAATGATTACCAGCTGAAAATTAGAAAAAACAAAGACTACCTACAATTTGTTATAATTTGGCCAGGCGCATCGCGTTTCTGTGCATAGCAACGTGAGCTACCTAAGTTATTTGATATCTTTTAATTTGATTTAACAGACAGATTGTCGCGTGCGATACATCAAAATTTTAGTATAGTGTTTGCGAGTCTATTGACCGTAGAACTAGCTACATACAATTTGAAAAAATTTGACTTTTCTGCCAAAACTTTTTGGTACCTATTTGTTCGTTTTTCTCGCTCATTTTGACAGATTTTCAGTTTCTGATTGTTGAAAAAGCTGCGGTTAGAGAACCAGTTTGTTACCTGTGTGGTACATTTTTCGTTTTCTATAGCAAAAAGTTAAGTTTTTAACTGATTAGCGTTTGAAAACGAACTTTTTGACCCAGGTATAGAACTATCTTCGATTCTGTTGACAGCTACTTAAGGTGAATATAGCCGTGCGATACACCATTAGAAGCGGCCTGCGAAGCCCTACACATAGGACTAGCACCAGGGTTCACCCGTCATACAGAAACTTAGAAAAAGTGGTATTTCTACTAACTTTGCCACCGTTTTAGCGAGAAAACAGTCGTTTTTTCGCTAAAACTTATCGCCACTGCGCATAGCCCGGCTGGTACATCACTGCCCCACCTCCTGGAACGCATCTGAAACAGAAAAACACTGAAAATTAGAAAAAACAAAGACTACCTACAATTTGTTATAATTTGGCCAGGCGCATCGCGTTTCTGTGCATAGCAACGTGAGCTACCTAAGTTATTTGATATCTTTTAATTTGATTTAACAGACAGATTGTCGCGTGCGATACATCAAAATTTTAGTATAGTGTTTGCGAGTCTATTGACCGTAGAACTAGCTACATACAATTTGAAAAAATTTGACTTTTCTGCCAAAACTTTTTGGTACCTATTTGTTCGTTTTTCTCGCTCATTTTGACAGATTTTCAGTTTCTGATTGTTGAAAAAGCTGCGGTTAGAGAACCAGTTTGTTACCTGTGTGGTACATTTTTCGTTTTCTATAGCAAAAAGTTAAGTTTTTAACTGATTAGCGTTTGAAAACGAACTTTTTGACCCAGGTATAGAACTATCTTCGATTCTGTTGACAGCTACTTAAGGTGAATATAGCCGTGCGATACACCATTAGAAGCGGCCTGCGAAGCCCTACACATAGGACTAGCACCAGGGTTCACCCGTCATACAGAAACTTAGAAAAAGTGGTATTTCTACTAACTTTGCCACCGTTTTAGCGAGAAAACAGTCGTTTCTTCGCTAAAACTTATCGCCACTGCGCATAGCCCGGCTGGTACATCACTGCCCCACCTCCTGGAACGCATCTGAAACAGAAAAACACTGAAAATTAGAAAAAACAAAGACTACCTACAATTTGTTATAATTTGGCCAGGCGCATCGCGTTTCTGTGCATAGCAACGTGAGCTACCTAAGTTATTTGATATCTTTTAATTTGATTTAACAGACAGATTGTCGCGTGCGATACATCAAAATTTTAGTATAGTGTTTGCGAGTCTATTGACCGTAGAACTAGCTACATACAATTTGAAAAAATTTGACTTTTCTGCCAAAACTTTTTGGTACCTATTTGTTCGTTTTTCTCGCTCATTTTGACAGATTTTCAGTTTCTGATTGTTGAAAAAGCTGCGGTTAGAGAACCAGTTTGTTACCTGTGTGGTACATTTTTCGTTTTCTATAGCAAAAAGTTAAGTTTTTAACTGATTAGCGTTTGAAAACGAACTTTTTGACCCAGGTATAGAACTATCTTCGATTCTGTTGACAGCTACTTAAGGTGAATATAGCCGTGCGATACACCATTAGAAGCGGCCTGCGAAGCCCTACACATAGGACTAGCACCAGGGTTCACCCGTCATACAGAAACTTAGAAAAAGTGGTATTTCTACTAACTTTGCCACCGTTTTAGCGAGAAAACAGTCGTTTCTTCGCTAAAACTTATCGCCACTGCGCATAGCCCGGCTGGTACATCACTGCCCCACCTCCTGGAACGCATCTGAAACAGAAAAACACTGAAAATTAGAAAAAACAAAGACTACCTACAATTTGTTATAATTTGGCCAGGCGCATCGCGTTTCTGTGCATAGCAACGTGAGCTACCTAAGTTATTTGATATCTTTTAATTTGATTTAACAGACAGATTGTCGCGTGCGATACATCAAAATTTTAGTATAGTGTTTGCGAGTCTATTGACCGTAGAACTAGCTACATACAATTTGAAAAAATTTGACTTTTCTGCCAAAACTTTTTGGTACCTATTTGTTCGTTTTTCTCGCTCATTTTGACAGATTTTCAGTTTCTGATTGTTGAAAAAGCTGCGGTTAGAGAACCAGTTTGTTACCTGTGTGGTACATTTTTCGTTTTCTATAGCAAAAAGTTAAGTTTTTAACTGATTAGCGTTTGAAAACGAACTTTTTGACCCAGGTATAGAACTATCTTCGATTCTGTTGACAGCTACTTAAGGTGAATATAGCCGTGCGATACACCATTAGAAGCGGCCTGCGAAGCCCTACACATAGGACTAGCACCAGGGTTCACCCGTCATACAGAAACTTAGAAAAAGTGGTATTTCTACTAACTTTGCCACCGTTTTAGCGAGAAAACAGTCGTTTCTTCGCTAAAACTTATCGCCACTGCGCATAGCCCGGCTGGTACATCACTGCCCCACCTCCTGGAACGCATCTGAAACAGAAAAACACTGAAAATTAGAAAAAACAAAGACTACCTACAATTTGTTATAATTTGGCCAGGCGCATCGCGTTTCTGTGCATAGCAACGTGAGCTACCTAAGTTATTTGATATCTTTTAATTTGATTTAACAGACAGATTGTCGCGTGCGATACATCAAAATTTTAGTATAGTGTTTGCGAGTCTATTGACCGTAGAACTAGCTACATACAATTTGAAAAAATTTGACTTTTCTGCCAAAACTTTTTGGTACCTATTTGTTCGTTTTTCTCGCTCATTTTGACAGATTTTCAGTTTCTGATTGTTGAAAAAGCTGCGGTTAGAGAACCAGTTTGTTACCTGTGTGGTACATTTTTCGTTTTCTATAGCAAAAAGTTAAGTTTTTAACTGATTAGCGTTTGAAAACGAACTTTTTGACCCAGGTATAGAACTATCTTCGATTCTGTTGACAGCTACTTAAGGTGAATATAGCCGTGCGATACACCATTAGAAGCGGCCTGCGAAGCCCTACACATAGGACTAGCACCAGGGTTCACCCGTCATACAGAAACTTAGAAAAAGTGGTATTTCTACTAACTTTGCCACCGTTTTAGCGAGAAAACAGTCGTTTCTTCGCTAAAACTTATCGCCACTGCGCATAGCCCGGCTGGTACATCACTGCCCCACCTCCTGGAACGCATCTGAAACAGAAAAACACTGAAAATTAGAAAAAACAAAGACTACCTACAATTTGTTATAATTTGGCCAGGCGCATCGCGTTTCTGTGCATAGCAACGTGAGCTACCTAAGTTATTTGATATCTTTTAATTTGATTTAACAGACAGATTGTCGCGTGCGATACATCAAAATTTTAGTATAGTGTTTGCGAGTCTATTGACCGTAGAACTAGCTACATACAATTTGAAAAAATTTGACTTTTCTGCCAAAACTTTTTGGTACCTATTTGTTCGTTTTTCTCGCTCATTTTGACAGATTTTCAGTTTCTGATTGTTGAAAAAGCTGCGGTTAGAGAACCAGTTTGTTACCTGTGTGGTACATTTTTCGTTTTCTATAGCAAAAAGTTAAGTTTTTAACTGATTAGCGTTTGAAAACGAACTTTTTGACCCAGGTATAGAACTATCTTCGATTCTGTTGACAGCTACTTAAGGTGAATATAGCCGTGCGATACACCATTAGAAGCGGCCTGCGAAGCCCTACACATAGGACTAGCACCAGGGTTCACCCGTCATACAGAAACTTAGAAAAAGTGGTATTTCTACTAACTTTGCCACCGTTTTAGCGAGAAAACAGTCGTTTTTTCGCTAAAACTTATCGCCACTGCGCATAGCCCGGCTGGTACATCACTGCCCCACCTCCTGGAACGCATCTGAAACAGAAAAACACTGAAAATTAGAAAAAACAAAGACTACCTACAATTTGTTATAATTTGGCCAGGCGCATCGCGTTTCTGTGCATAGCAACGTGAGCTACCTAAGTTATTTGATATCTTTTAATTTGATTTAACAGACAGATTGTCGCGTGCGATACATCAAAATTTTAGTATAGTGTTTGCGAGTCTATTGACCGTAGAACTAGCTACATACAATTTGAAAAAATTTGACTTTTCTGCCAAAACTTTTTGGTACCTATTTGTTCGTTTTTCTCGCTCATTTTGACAGATTTTCAGTTTCTGATTGTTGAAAAAGCTGCGGTTAGAGAACCAGTTTGTTACCTGTGTGGTACATTTTTCGTTTTCTATAGCAAAAAGTTAAGTTTTTAACTGATTAGCGTTTGAAAACGAACTTTTTGACCCAGGTATAGAACTATCTTCGATTCTGTTGACAGCTACTTAAGGTGAATATAGCCGTGCGATACACCATTAGAAGCGGCCTGCGAAGCCCTACACATAGGACTAGCACCAGGGTTCACCCGTCATACAGAAACTTAGAAAAAGTGGTATTTCTACTAACTTTGCCACCGTTTTAGCGAGAAAACAGTCGTTTCTTCGCTAAAACTTATCGCCACTGCGCATAGCCCGGCTGGTACATCACTGCCCCACCTCCTGGAACGCATCTGAAACAGAAAAACACTGAAAATTAGAAAAAACAAAGACTACCTACAATTTGTTATAATTTGGCCAGGCGCATCGCGTTTCTGTGCATAGCAACGTGAGCTACCTAAGTTATTTGATATCTTTTAATTTGATTTAACAGACAGATTGTCGCGTGCGATACATCAAAATTTTAGTATAGTGTTTGCGAGTCTATTGACCGTAGAACTAGCTACATACAATTTGAAAAAATTTGACTTTTCTGCCAAAACTTTTTGGTACCTATTTGTTCGTTTTTCTCGCTCATTTTGACAGATTTTCAGTTTCTGATTGTTGAAAAAGCTGCGGTTAGAGAACCAGTTTGTTACCTGTGTGGTACATTTTTCGTTTTCTATAGCAAAAAGTTAAGTTTTTAACTGATTAGCGTTTGAAAACGAACTTTTTGACCCAGGTATAGAACTATCTTCGATTCTGTTGACAGCTACTTAAGGTGAATATAGCCGTGCGATACACCATTAGAAGCGGCCTGCGAAGCCCTACACATAGGACTAGCACCAGGGTTCACCCGTCATACAGAAACTTAGAAAAAGTGGTATTTCTACTAACTTTGCCACCGTTTTAGCGAGAAAACAGTCGTTTCTTCGCTAAAACTTATCGCCACTGCGCATAGCCCGGCTGGTACATCACTGCCCCACCTCCTGGAACGCATCTGAAACAGAAAAACACTGAAAATTAGAAAAAACAAAGACTACCTACAATTTGTTATAATTTGGCCAGGCGCATCGCGTTTCTGTGCATAGCAACGTGAGCTACCTAAGTTATTTGATATCTTTTAATTTGATTTAACAGACAGATTGTCGCGTGCGATACATCAAAATTTTAGTATAGTGTTTGCGAGTCTATTGACCGTAGAACTAGCTACATACAATTTGAAAAAATTTGACTTTTCTGCCAAAACTTTTTGGTACCTATTTGTTCGTTTTTCTCGCTCATTTTGACAGATTTTCAGTTTCTGATTGTTGAAAAAGCTGCGGTTAGAGAACCAGTTTGTTACCTGTGTGGTACATTTTTCGTTTTCTATAGCAAAAAGTTAAGTTTTTAACTGATTAGCGTTTGAAAACGAACTTTTTGACCCAGGTATAGAACTATCTTCGATTCTGTTGACAGCTACTTAAGGTGAATATAGCCGTGCGATACACCATTAGAAGCGGCCTGCGAAGCCCTACACATAGGACTAGCACCAGGGTTCACCCGTCATACAGAAACTTAGAAAAAGTGGTATTTCTACTAACTTTGCCACCGTTTTAGCGAGAAAACAGTCGTTTCTTCGCTAAAACTTATCGCCACTGCGCATAGCCCGGCTGGTACATCACTGCCCCACCTCCTGGAACGCATCTGAAACAGAAAAACACTGAAAATTAGAAAAAACAAAGACTACCTACAATTTGTTATAATTTGGCCAGGCGCATCGCGTTTCTGTGCATAGCAACGTGAGCTACCTAAGTTATTTGATATCTTTTAATTTGATTTAACAGACAGATTGTCGCGTGCGATACATCAAAATTTTAGTATAGTGTTTGCGAGTCTATTGACCGTAGAACTAGCTACATACAATTTGAAAAAATTTGACTTTTCTGCCAAAACTTTTTGGTACCTATTTGTTCGTTTTTCTCGCTCATTTTGACAGATTTTCAGTTTCTGATTGTTGAAAAAGCTGCGGTTAGAGAACCAGTTTGTTACCTGTGTGGTACATTTTTCGTTTTCTATAGCAAAAAGTTAAGTTTTTAACTGATTAGCGTTTGAAAACGAACTTTTTGACCCAGGTATAGAACTATCTTCGATTCTGTTGACAGCTACTTAAGGTGAATATAGCCGTGCGATACACCATTAGAAGCGGCCTGCGAAGCCCTACACATAGGACTAGCACCAGGGTTCACCCGTCATACAGAAACTTAGAAAAAGTGGTATTTCTACTAACTTTGCCACCGTTTTAGCGAGAAAACAGTCGTTTCTTCGCTAAAACTTATCGCCACTGCGCATAGCCCGGCTGGTACATCACTGCCCCACCTCCTGGAACGCATCTGAAACAGAAAAACACTGAAAATTAGAAAAAACAAAGACTACCTACAATTTGTTATAATTTGGCCAGGCGCATCGCGTTTCTGTGCATAGCAACGTGAGCTACCTAAGTTATTTGATATCTTTTAATTTGATTTAACAGACAGATTGTCGCGTGCGATACATCAAAATTTTAGTATAGTGTTTGCGAGTCTATTGACCGTAGAACTAGCTACATACAATTTGAAAAAATTTGACTTTTCTGCCAAAACTTTTTGGTACCTATTTGTTCGTTTTTCTCGCTCATTTTGACAGATTTTCAGTTTCTGATTGTTGAAAAAGCTGCGGTTAGAGAACCAGTTTGTTACCTGTGTGGTACATTTTTCGTTTTCTATAGCAAAAAGTTAAGTTTTTAACTGATTAGCGTTTGAAAACGAACTTTTTGACCCAGGTATAGAACTATCTTCGATTCTGTTGACAGCTACTTAAGGTGAATATAGCCGTGCGATACACCATTAGAAGCGGCCTGCGAAGCCCTACACATAGGACTAGCACCAGGGTTCACCCGTCATACAGAAACTTAGAAAAAGTGGTATTTCTACTAACTTTGCCACCGTTTTAGCGAGAAAACAGTCGTTTCTTCGCTAAAACTTATCGCCACTGCGCATAGCCCGGCTGGTACATCACTGCCCCACCTCCTGGAACGCATCTGAAACAGAAAAACACTGAAAATTAGAAAAAACAAAGACTACCTACAATTTGTTATAATTTGGCCAGGCGCATCGCGTTTCTGTGCATAGCAACGTGAGCTACCTAAGTTATTTGATATCTTTTAATTTGATTTAACAGACAGATTGTCGCGTGCGATACATCAAAATTTTAGTATAGTGTTTGCGAGTCTATTGACCGTAGAACTAGCTACATACAATTTGAAAAAATTTGACTTTTCTGCCAAAACTTTTTGGTACCTATTTGTTCGTTTTTCTCGCTCATTTTGACAGATTTTCAGTTTCTGATTGTTGAAAAAGCTGCGGTTAGAGAACCAGTTTGTTACCTGTGTGGTACATTTTTCGTTTTCTATAGCAAAAAGTTAAGTTTTTAACTGATTAGCGTTTGAAAACGAACTTTTTGACCCAGGTATAGAACTATCTTCGATTCTGTTGACAGCTACTTAAGGTGAATATAGCCGTGCGATACACCATTAGAAGCGGCCTGCGAAGCCCTACACATAGGACTAGCACCAGGGTTCACCCGTCATACAGAAACTTAGAAAAAGTGGTATTTCTACTAACTTTGCCACCGTTTTAGCGAGAAAACAGTCGTTTCTTCGCTAAAACTTATCGCCACTGCGCATAGCCCGGCTGGTACATCACTGCCCCACCTCCTGGAACGCATCTGAAACAGAAAAACACTGAAAATTAGAAAAAACAAAGACTACCTACAATTTGTTATAATTTGGCCAGGCGCATCGCGTTTCTGTGCATAGCAACGTGAGCTACCTAAGTTATTTGATATCTTTTAATTTGATTTAACAGACAGATTGTCGCGTGCGATACATCAAAATTTTAGTATAGTGTTTGCGAGTCTATTGACCGTAGAACTAGCTACATACAATTTGAAAAAATTTGACTTTTCTGCCAAAACTTTTTGGTACCTATTTGTTCGTTTTTCTCGCTCATTTTGACAGATTTTCAGTTTCTGATTGTTGAAAAAGCTGCGGTTAGAGAACCAGTTTGTTACCTGTGTGGTACATTTTTCGTTTTCTATAGCAAAAAGTTAAGTTTTTAACTGATTAGCGTTTGAAAACGAACTTTTTGACCCAGGTATAGAACTATCTTCGATTCTGTTGACAGCTACTTAAGGTGAATATAGCCGTGCGATACACCATTAGAAGCGGCCTGCGAAGCCCTACACATAGGACTAGCACCAGGGTTCACCCGTCATACAGAAACTTAGAAAAAGTGGTATTTCTACTAACTTTGCCACCGTTTTAGCGAGAAAACAGTCGTTTCTTCGCTAAAACTTATCGCCACTGCGCATAGCCCGGCTGGTACATCACTGCCCCACCTCCTGGAACGCATCTGAAACAGAAAAACACTGAAAATTAGAAAAAACAAAGACTACCTACAATTTGTTATAATTTGGCCAGGCGCATCGCGTTTCTGTGCATAGCAACGTGAGCTACCTAAGTTATTTGATATCTTTTAATTTGATTTAACAGACAGATTGTCGCGTGCGATACATCAAAATTTTAGTATAGTGTTTGCGAGTCTATTGACCGTAGAACTAGCTACATACAATTTGAAAAAATTTGACTTTTCTGCCAAAACTTTTTGGTACCTATTTGTTCGTTTTTCTCGCTCATTTTGACAGATTTTCAGTTTCTGATTGTTGAAAAAGCTGCGGTTAGAGAACCAGTTTGTTACCTGTGTGGTACATTTTTCGTTTTCTATAGCAAAAAGTTAAGTTTTTAACTGATTAGCGTTTGAAAACGAACTTTTTGACCCAGGTATAGAACTATCTTCGATTCTGTTGACAGCTACTTAAGGTGAATATAGCCGTGCGATACACCATTAGAAGCGGCCTGCGAAGCCCTACACATAGGACTAGCACCAGGGTTCACCCGTCATACAGAAACTTAGAAAAAGTGGTATTTCTACTAACTTTGCCACCGTTTTAGCGAGAAAACAGTCGTTTCTTCGCTAAAACTTATCGCCACTGCGCATAGCCCGGCTGGTACATCACTGCCCCACCTCCTGGAACGCATCTGAAACAGAAAAACACTGAAAATTAGAAAAAACAAAGACTACCTACAATTTGTTATAATTTGGCCAGGCGCATCGCGTTTCTGTGCATAGCAACGTGAGCTACCTAAGTTATTTGATATCTTTTAATTTGATTTAACAGACAGATTGTCGCGTGCGATACATCAAAATTTTAGTATAGTGTTTGCGAGTCTATTGACCGTAGAACTAGCTACATACAATTTGAAAAAATTTGACTTTTCTGCCAAAACTTTTTGGTACCTATTTGTTCGTTTTTCTCGCTCATTTTGACAGATTTTCAGTTTCTGATTGTTGAAAAAGCTGCGGTTAGAGAACCAGTTTGTTACCTGTGTGGTACATTTTTCGTTTTCTATAGCAAAAAGTTAAGTTTTTAACTGATTAGCGTTTGAAAACGAACTTTTTGACCCAGGTATAGAACTATCTTCGATTCTGTTGACAGCTACTTAAGGTGAATATAGCCGTGCGATACACCATTAGAAGCGGCCTGCGAAGCCCTACACATAGGACTAGCACCAGGGTTCACCCGTCATACAGAAACTTAGAAAAAGTGGTATTTCTACTAACTTTGCCACCGTTTTAGCGAGAAAACAGTCGTTTCTTCGCTAAAACTTATCGCCACTGCGCATAGCCCGGCTGGTACATCACTGCCCCACCTCCTGGAACGCATCTGAAACAGAAAAACACTGAAAATTAGAAAAAACAAAGACTACCTACAATTTGTTATAATTTGGCCAGGCGCATCGCGTTTCTGTGCATAGCAACGTGAGCTACCTAAGTTATTTGATATCTTTTAATTTGATTTAACAGACAGATTGTCGCGTGCGATACATCAAAATTTTAGTATAGTGTTTGCGAGTCTATTGACCGTAGAACTAGCTACATACAATTTGAAAAAATTTGACTTTTCTGCCAAAACTTTTTGGTACCTATTTGTTCGTTTTTCTCGCTCATTTTGACAGATTTTCAGTTTCTGATTGTTGAAAAAGCTGCGGTTAGAGAACCAGTTTGTTACCTGTGTGGTACATTTTTCGTTTTCTATAGCAAAAAGTTAAGTTTTTAACTGATTAGCGTTTGAAAACGAACTTTTTGACCCAGGTATAGAACTATCTTCGATTCTGTTGACAGCTACTTAAGGTGAATATAGCCGTGCGATACACCATTAGAAGCGGCCTGCGAAGCCCTACACATAGGACTAGCACCAGGGTTCACCCGTCATACAGAAACTTAGAAAAAGTGGTATTTCTACTAACTTTGCCACCGTTTTAGCGAGAAAACAGTCGTTTCTTCGCTAAAACTTATCGCCACTGCGCATAGCCCGGCTGGTACATCACTGCCCCACCTCCTGGAACGCATCTGAAACAGAAAAACACTGAAAATTAGAAAAAACAAAGACTACCTACAATTTGTTATAATTTGGCCAGGCGCATCGCGTTTCTGTGCATAGCAACGTGAGCTACCTAAGTTATTTGATATCTTTTAATTTGATTTAACAGACAGATTGTCGCGTGCGATACATCAAAATTTTAGTATAGTGTTTGCGAGTCTATTGACCGTAGAACTAGCTACATACAATTTGAAAAAATTTGACTTTTCTGCCAAAACTTTTTGGTACCTATTTGTTCGTTTTTCTCGCTCATTTTGACAGATTTTCAGTTTCTGATTGTTGAAAAAGCTGCGGTTAGAGAACCAGTTTGTTACCTGTGTGGTACATTTTTCGTTTTCTATAGCAAAAAGTTAAGTTTTTAACTGATTAGCGTTTGAAAACGAACTTTTTGACCCAGGTATAGAACTATCTTCGATTCTGTTGACAGCTACTTAAGGTGAATATAGCCGTGCGATACACCATTAGAAGCGGCCTGCGAAGCCCTACACATAGGACTAGCACCAGGGTTCACCCGTCATACAGAAACTTAGAAAAAGTGGTATTTCTACTAACTTTGCCACCGTTTTAGCGAGAAAACAGTCGTTTCTTCGCTAAAACTTATCGCCACTGCGCATAGCCCGGCTGGTACATCACTGCCCCACCTCCTGGAACGCATCTGAAACAGAAAAACACTGAAAATTAGAAAAAACAAAGACTACCTACAATTTGTTATAATTTGGCCAGGCGCATCGCGTTTCTGTGCATAGCAACGTGAGCTACCTAAGTTATTTGATATCTTTTAATTTGATTTAACAGACAGATTGTCGCGTGCGATACATCAAAATTTTAGTATAGTGTTTGCGAGTCTATTGACCGTAGAACTAGCTACATACAATTTGAAAAAATTTGACTTTTCTGCCAAAACTTTTTGGTACCTATTTGTTCGTTTTTCTCGCTCATTTTGACAGATTTTCAGTTTCTGATTGTTGAAAAAGCTGCCGGTTAGAGAACCAGTTTGTTACCTGTGTGGTACATTTTTCGTTTTCTATAGCAAAAAGTTAAGTTTTTAACTGATTAGCGTTTGAAAACGAACTTTTTGACCCAGGTATAGAACTATCTTCGATTCTGTTGACAGCTACTTAAGGTGAATATAGCCGTGCGATACACCATTAGAAGCGGCCTGCGAAGCCCTACACATAGGACTAGCACCAGGGTTCACCCGTCATACAGAAACTTAGAAAAAGTGGTATTTCTACTAACTTTGCCACCGTTTTAGCGAGAAAACAGTCGTTTTTTTCGCTAAAACTTATCGCCACTGCGCATAGCCCGGCTGGTACATCACTGCCCCACCTCCTGGAACGCATCTGAAACAGAAAAACACTGAAAATTAGAAAAAACAAAGACTACCTACAATTTGTTATAATTTGGCCAGGCGCATCGCGTTTCTGTGCATAGCAACGTGAGCTACCTAAGTTATTTGATATCTTTTAATTTGATTTAACAGACAGATTGTCGCGTGCGATACATCAAAATTTTAGTATAGTGTTTGCGAGTCTATTGACCGTAGAACTAGCTACATACAATTTGAAAAAAATTTGACTTTTCTGCCAAAACTTTTTGGTACCTATTTGTTCGTTTTTCTCGCTCATTTTGACAGATTTTCAGTTTCTGATTGTTGAAAAAGCTGCGGTTAGAGAACCAGTTTGTTACCTGTGTGGTACATTTTTCGTTTTCTATAGCAAAAAGTTAAGTTTTTAACTGATTAGCGTTTGAAAACGAACTTTTTGACCCAGGTATAGAACTATCTTCGATTCTGTTGACAGCTACTTAAGGTGAATATAGCCGTGCGATACACCATTAGAAGCGGCCTGCGAAGCCCTACACATAGGACTAGCACCAGGGTTCACCCGTCATACAGAAACTTAGAAAAAGTGGTATTTCTACTAACTTTGCCACCGTTTTAGCGAGAAAACAGTCGTTTTTTCGCTAAAACTTATCGCCACTGCGCATAGCCCGGCTGGTACATCACTGCCCCACCTCCTGGAACGCATCTGAAACAGAAAAACACTGAAAATTAGAAAAAACAAAGACTACCTACAATTTGTTATAATTTGGCCAGGCGCATCGCGTTTCTGTGCATAGCAACGTGAGCTACCTAAGTTATTTGATATCTTTTAATTTGATTTAACAGACAGATTGTCGCGTGCGATACATCAAATTTTAGTATAGTGTTTGCGAGTCTATTGACCGTAGAACTAGCTACATACAATTTGAAAAAATTTGACTTTTCTGCCAAAACTTTTTGGTACCTATTTGTTCGTTTTTCTCGCTCATTTTGACAGATTTTCAGTTTCTGATTGTTGAAAAAGCTGCGGTTAGAGAACCAGTTTGTTACCTGTGTGGTACATTTTTCGTTTTCTATAGCAAAAAGTTAAGTTTTTAACTGATTAGCGTTTGAAAACGAACTTTTTGACCCAGGTATAGAACTATCTTCGATTCTGTTGACAGCTACTTAAGGTGAATATAGCCGTGCGATACACCATTAGAAGCGGCCTGCGAAGCCCTACACATAGGACTAGCACCAGGGTTCACCCGTCATACAGAAACTTAGAAAAAGTGGTATTTCTACTAACTTTGCCACCGTTTTAGCGAGAAAACAGTCGTTTCTTCGCTAAAACTTATCGCCACTGCGCATAGCCCGGCTGGTACATCACTGCCCCCACCTCCTGGAACGCATCTGAAACAGAAAAACACTGAAAATTAGAAAAAACAAAGACTACCTACAATTTGTTATAATTTGGCCAGGCGCATCGCGTTTCTGTGCATAGCAACGTGAGCTACCTAAGTTATTTGATATCTTTTAATTTGATTTAACAGACAGATTGTCGCGTGCGATACATCAAAATTTTAGTATAGTGTTTGCGAGTCTATTGACCGTAGAACTAGCTACATACAATTGAAAAAATTTGACTTTCTGCCAAAACTTTTTGGTACCTATTTGTTCGTTTTTCTCGCTCATTTTGACAGATTTTCAGTTTCTGATTGTTGAAAAAGCTGCGGTTAGAGAACCAGTTTGTTACCTGTGTGGTACATTTTTCGTTTTCTATAGCAAAAAGTTAAGTTTTTAACTGATTAGCGTTTGAAAACGAACTTTTTGACCCAGGTATAGAACTATCTTCGATTCTGTTGACAGCTACTTAAGGTGAATATAGCCGTGCGATACACCATTAGAAGCGGCCTGCGAAGCCCTACACATAGGACTAGCACCAGGGTTCACCCGTCATACAGAAACTTAGAAAAAGTGGTATTTCTACTAACTTTGCCACCGTTTTAGCGAGAAAACAGTCGTTTCTTCGCTAAAACTTATCGCCACTGCGCATAGCCCGGCTGGTACATCACTGCCCCACCTCCTGGAACGCATCTGAAACAGAAAAACACTGAAATTAGAAAAAAACAAAGACTACCTACAATTTGTTATAATTTGGCCAGGCGCATCGCGTTTCTGTGCATAGCAACGTGAGCTACCTAAGTTATTTGATATCTTTTAATTTGATTTAACAGACAGATTGTCGCGTGCGATACATCAAAATTTTAGTATAGTGTTTGCGAGTCTATTGACCGTAGAACTAGCTACATACAATTTGAAAAATTTGACTTTTCTGCCAAAACTTTTTGGTACCTATTTGTTCGTTTTTCTCGCTCATTTTGACAGATTTTCAGTTTCTGATTGTTGAAAAAGCTGCGGTTAGAGAACCAGTTTGTTACCTGTGTGGTACATTTTTCGTTTTCTATAGCAAAAAGTTAAGTTTTTAACTGATTAGCGTTTGAAAACGAACTTTTTGACCCAGGTATAGAACTATCTTCGATTCTGTTGACAGCTACTTAAGGTGAATATAGCCGTGCGATACACCATTAGAAGCGGCCTGCGAAGCCCTACACATAGGACTAGCACCAGGGTTCACCGTCATACAGAAACCTTAGAAAAAGTGGTATTTCTACTAACTTTGCCACCGTTTTAGCGAGAAAACAGTCGTTTCTTCGCTAAAACTTATCGCCACTGCGCATAGCCCGGCTGGTACATCACTGCCCCACCTCCTGGAACGCATCTGAAACAGAAAAACACTGAAAATTAGAAAAAACAAAGACTACCTACAATTTGTTATAATTTGGCCAGGCGCATCGCGTTTCTGTGCATAGCAACGTGAGCTACCTAAGTTATTTGATATCTTTTAATTTGATTTAACAGACAGATTGTCGCGTGCGATACATCAAAATTTTAGTATAGTGTTTGCGAGTCTATTGACCGTAGAACTAGCTACATACAATTTGAAAAAATTTGACTTTTCTGCCAAAACTTTTTGGTACCTATTTGTTCGTTTTTCTCGCTCATTTTGACAGATTTTCAGTTTCTGATTGTTGAAAAAGCTGCGGTTAGAGAACCAGTTTGTTACCTGTGTGGTACATTTTTCGTTTTCTATAGCAAAAAGTTAAGTTTTTAACTGATTAGCGTTTGAAAACGAACTTTTTGACCCAGGTATAGAACTATCTTCGATTCTGTTGACAGCTACTTAAGGTGAATATAGCCGTGCGATACACCATTAGAAGCGGCCTGCGAAGCCCTACACATAGGACTAGCACCAGGGTTCACCCGTCATACAGAAACTTAGAAAAAGTGGTATTTCTACTAACTTTGCCACCGTTTTAGCGAGAAAACAGTCGTTTCTTCGCTAAAACTTATCGCCACTGCGCATAGCCCGGCTGGTACATCACTGCCCCACCTCCTGGAACGCATCTGAAACAGAAAAACACTGAAAATTAG